>CM055093.1:75611790-76000707 GCA_029204225.1 Diphasiastrum complanatum | reverse complement strand
AGAGTTCCAAAAGATCACTAAAACATCGATGATTTGGATCTATGGTTCAATAAAGGGAGCGATGGAATGTTACATCTGCTGCTATATCTGAGCTAGTACTCGTGTTTTGTGATACTGAGCTACTCAAACAATGCTTCCTAATTAACTGTGTATAATCAGGCAGGAGGAAGACAACAAATGAGCTGAGATGAAATGCTGCTCACATATTGACAGCACATTCACTAGGAAATACAGGATATCTTGCACGATCTGTGCAGTAGTCGTAGACCAGGTAGTTCTGGTATACCCACCTCAGTTTTACCGTCTGATTTTTATTGAGAGCCTGGAACCTGCTGCGATTCCACCAGAGATCATGCAAGCTGCTGTTTTGTGAGGCTATACTGGAAGAATCCACTAGAAAATTTCTGTATGAGGCCACAAAGGGAGCTTGTGTCCAGTTCGTCTTCTCAAGCCCACCTCGAGTGGCCCAGTCTTCTCCATTCCACAGGCTTCCGTACAATCTCATGGGTTGAGAGGATGGATATGGAATCCCCAGTGATGTGTTGTTCTTGAATATTCGAATCGGAACGTCGTCCACCAGGAAGCTGTAACAAGTTTATTAAGGTCTGTCAGCGTTGCCCAAAACATTCATGTGAACTAGTTGCCATAAGCAAAAGTATACAGGCTAGAGCTTGCAGAAACTTACATGATTGTATTTTGGTTCCATAGGAAAGAGTAAGAATGAAAATCAGCGGATGGATCAAACCATAAATATATCCTTTGCTCTCTTCCTCCAATGCCTTGAGCGAATACATTGGTCTGGACAATATATGGTTGACCGGACCTGTTGCCAAGGAACTCGAAGTCAAGCTCGTCATGCTTATTTGTAAGTTCATCAGACGATAGCTGTCGGTTTAGAAATGAATCAGTCGAGCTACCAAAAAGCGCGCTGACGGAAGTCATGAGTTATACATACTACGGACATTTTTCATCTGTTTGCTTAAGCCGATAAGGACACCAGCTTATTGCAAGAAAACTTTGACACAAAAATAGCAATGCTACAGGTTAACAATTAGCTTATCCCACTGATATCGGAGTATCAGATAGAGATTATGCTAGTAATGTCGCCCTTTCTGGATCTGTGCAGGTGGTTGCTATAATCTCAAGCAGTTATATCTACTAAGTTGATGAAATTTAAGCATAGTAGGCAGTGACGGACCCAGCACTTGCAGAATCGTTTCAAGCAGCTACATCTAGTAAGTGAAATTTAAGCTGACAGCTTCTTACATAGTAGGTAGTGACAGTCCCAGCAGAATCGTTCCCTGGAAGCTTAATCTGCATGCTGAAGTAGCCAAACACGTACTTGTTGCAGGAGACAAAGCCTGAGCCTGATACAAAGCACATCTATATCAAACTTAGGAACTAAAAATGGGCTATCACACTATCCAAGAAACATGAAAAACTAGAAAGCGCTTACCTGAAGATTGATTCAGAAGAAGCTGTACTGTGAGTCCTTCGTTGAGCAGGTTGACATAAGCAGGAGACCAGGTTACGTTGTAACTGTCTTGAAATTTCACGCTACTTCTGTGGGCACCAGTTCCAGTTATTGCCTGCGCTCCTACAGTAACCACTACTAAAATGATCAACAATACTGCGATCTTATTCAAATTCGTGACCATCTTCGGTTAGTTGGTAATATCACAGAGCTGCTAATTAGCAACGAGAGCCCTCAAAAATTAGCAATGAGAGCCCTCAAGGGGATGGACAGGACGCTGCTGTATGATCTTGAGCTCAGAGAAGTGGAGAAGTAGAATGATGAGAGTAAAGAGCCTCCTCGTACACAATCCACAGAAAAGAAAAGGAAGCTCGTCTTGCTTACTTACAATCTCCACTTCAAGTCTCTAGTGATCTATTTATTACCTATCGTTTTTGGGTTCGCCTATGAATCTAACAAAACATTTTTAAGTAGAGAGAAAGTTGAATTCAAAGGATGCACTCCATATTAAGTTAATTCCCACCCCCACACGGAGATAAGTAGTGTTGGCCATTGGTTGAGAAATTACTTTTTGGACAAAACCTAGCTTAAAGAGGTTGAATCTCAATAGGATTTTTTGAAGTTGATAACCCAGAGGTCAAGTCCTCAATCCATTTTGAAGAGGCAAAGGTCTTTCTACAAACCAAAAAGTTGAAGTCCTAAAGTAGTGCTCATGAAAAACATTGAGACAAGCCATGATGGTGCTAGGCTCTCTCTCGCCACCAGATTGTGGTAGTGAACCTCCAAACAACAATGTAAGTAAGCTAGAATGTGACACCAATGGTAGCCACTAGCACATCACAAAAACTAGTAGCGATAAGTGCAAGAGAGATTGTCACGTGTGTTGTATCCTACATGTCTTGAGGCAAGGGTGGAGTCCAAGCAACAACAATAGGTCTAGGTGAAATAATGAGCATTAGAAAGTGTTAGGAGTGCACCAAAAGCGATTTCACCATTCCAATGGGCACGTGGTTGGGAGTTGACGACTGAGTGCATTTCAGAACGTGACGCCGATTTGGCTTTCAAATTGGTGGAAAAGCGGCGAGTGGCCTGGTAAGGGAAAAAGTGCAGGTCATTATTTTCAACTTCTGACATCACTGTTGGCCTCGACATACCGTTTTTAGCATACGGCAGAAGTTTCAAGCAGTTTTGTGATGGCAAACATGGGAGAGTCCATTTTGAGTGAAAGTAGCAAATTGGACGGGATTTCCAACTATGCAGTGTGAAAATTCAAAATGAAAAACACACTGATGGAGAAAGACGTGTGGGAAGTCGTCATAGGTGATGAGAGAAGGCCACCAAATGAAGCGGATATCAAAGTGTTCGACAAAAAAGATGAGGAAAGCTTTGACCTTCATTAACTTGTCAGTGAAGGACCACATCATTACCCACATTTGTGATGTTGTTACACCTAGACAGGCATGGGATGTGCTAAAGGAGTAGTTCGAGACGTCAAATCCGTCAAGAATCATGTTTCTGAAGTCGAAGTTGAATAGTGTCCGCATGGAGCAAGGAGAGCACATTCAAACATACATGACCAGAATCAACACAATGAGGAATGAACTACATTCTATTGGTGAGCGCATACGTGATGTGGAGCTGGTGCACAATGCATTGTGTGGCATTGCAGAACCCTATCAGATGTTTGTGAGTGGAATAGCATCAAGAGAAAGATTGCCAACATTTGACGAGCTCACAGGAATCTTGATGCAGGAAGAGCAATGACGAGAAATGGTGAAAGCTAGACATCAGAATACTAATGATCGGGCACTTGTGACACGCCAAAAACAAGGCAAGGGCAAGGGCAAGAAGAAGTCTAAGCAACAATTTGCCAAGACTCAGAAGGATGAGAGATCTTCTAGTAAGACCAAGAAGAAAGACAAATGCTTCCATTGTGGTAAAAAGGGCCATTGGAAGAGTGAATGTCGAAAATTCTTGGCGGAAAAAGGCAAGGGAAAACCAAAACAAGCAAGTAATCTTGTCGATGAGGGTGAGATTGAAGACTCTAGCATCTTCATATCTGCATTGTCATCTAATCAAGATGATCAAGCGTGGTATATTGACTCGGGAGCCACAAGACACATGACAGATAACAAGAATTGGTTCAGTAGTTTGAAAGTGTTGGATAAAGGAACGTTCGTTTCACAAGTAAATGGTGAGGTGTGCAAGATCAAGGGGATAGGCACCGTTTCAATCCAACTACCTGATGGAAAAAGCATGATGATCAAGGAGGTACTTTACGTATCAGGTTTGAAGAAAAATCTACTTTTTGTTGGAGTCATTACTGATCAAAAGTTGAAGGTAGAATTCGCCCATGATCGTTGCTTTGTGAAGGATGTAAACCAAAAGTTGAAAGTTATTGCGGATGGAGTAAGGGAGCCCAATACAAAGCTGTACAGGTTGAATGCAACAATCAAGGGATAACATAGACTCGCATCGTCCATTCCCTCGCAAACTGAGTTGTGGCATAAGAGGCTTGGTCACTTGAACTTGGGAAGCCTCAGTTTGATGAGGAAATTGGAGATGGTAACAAGATTGCCTACCATAGAAGACCACTTGAAATTGATGTGCGAATCATGTGTATATGGGAAGCAGCATCGAGAGAAGTTCAATAAAGGTGGTGTTGCAAGAGCAAAGAACATCCTGGATTTAATCCACACATATTTATGCGGGCCTATGAGGACCATGTCTTTAGGTAAAGCCTTCTATTTCATGACCTTTATTGATGATATGTCACGTAAGACGTGGATCTACTTCTTGAAGAAGAGATCAGATGCATTTGACAACTTCAAGAGCTTCAAAGCATTGGTTGAAAATCAAATAGGTAGGAAGATGGAAGTGAGTACAAGTCTAATGACTTCAATGATCTTTGTGATCAATGTGGGATTAAAAGACAATTTACGCAAGCTCATACTCCTGCTCTCAATGGTGTAGCTGAGCGCAAGAATCGTACGATTGTGGAAAATGCCAGATCTATGCTAGCTAAGATGAAACTACCAAAAGATTTTTGGTCAGAAGCATGCAGTACGGCAGTCTATCTTCAAAAATAGAAGTCCTACCATTTCCATACCAAAGATAACACCTGAGGAAGCATTCACGAAGAAGAAGCCAAAGTTGAACCATTTGCGAATCTTTGGATGTAAGGCCTTTGTACACATTCCTAAGGAAGAGAGACGTAAACTTGATGTAAAAGCTATCAAGTGTATATTCCTAGGATATGATGATCGTGTGAAAGGCTATAGATGTTTTGATCTAGTGGAAAACAAAATCCATATAGTCGTGATGTTATCTTTGATGAATCCAAGATGTATGAAGACGAGGATGCTGAGAAGATAGATACATCCAGTGGGAAAGATGGTATAGTGAGGATACCACCTGATGATGATCCATTCATTGACCTTCCAAGTGATAAAAATGAGGATACATCTCAAGATACTACTACTCAACCTCAAGAGACAGGTTGGAGAGGTAGAGATAAACATTTTAGTGCAAGAAGGATTGAGATTGCAGGTGACAAATGCAAGGAGAAGGATGTACCATGGGATACATTTTCACCAGGAAGTGGATCGCCTGACAGGAAGCTCCTTAAGTGGTTTGAGAGATTGTTGGAGAGCCGCAACATGGATGACTTTCCAGGATCATCTAGCCAAGGAGAGCTACGAAGATCAACAAGAGAAAAGACACAACTTGAAAGGTATGAAGCAAATTATGCTCTCTTATCTAGCATTATTCAAAGCAAAGAACCTTCGACTTATGATGAAGCGAAGGATGATGACATTTGGGAGAGGAGATGGAGTCAATTGCTAAGCATAGCACATGGGACTTAGTAGAACCACCAGTTGGCAAAAAACCCATTGGTTGCAAATGGGTATACAGGACTAAGTACCATGCAACTGGAAGTATAGCAAAGCACAAGGCAAGATTGGTGATCAAAGGGTATGCACAAAGTAAAGGCATCGACTATGAGGAGACCTTTGCGCCAGTATGTAAGTGGAATACTCTATGTCTACTTGTTGCTTTAGCTTCATATTTTGGTTGGCCTTTGCATCAGATGGATGTGAAATCTACTTTTCTAAATGGTGAGTTAGAAGAAGAGGTGTTCATGGATCAACCTGAAAGCTTTGTAGCGAAGGGACAGGAAAATAAAGTATGTCGATTGAAGAAAGCGCTTTACGGTCTTAAACAAGCACCATGTGCATGGTATAGCAAGATTGATGCCTACTTTCATTCAAAGGGAATGGTAAGAACACATTTTGATCCAAATCTATATGTCTTATGCTTTGATGATATGGTTGCTTTGATTGCTCTTTATGTTGATGACTTGATTATTACGGGAAATAATCAAGAGATGATAGATATGATCAAAAAAGGTCTCATGGAACAATTTGAGATGACAGATCTTAACCTGATGCATTATTGCCTTGGAGTAGAGGTGTGGCAAAAAGGACACAAAGTGGTTTTAACACAGGTGAAGTATGTCAAAGAGTTGTTGCACAGGTTTAGGTTGCAAGATTGCAAACCAGAGAATACTCCTATTGAACTAGGCAAAAAGCTTTCTAAGCTTGATGAGTCACAATCATTTGATGCTACGTTGTGTAGGCAGTTAGTAGGGAGCTTGATTTACCTTACCACGACTAGACCAGATATATGCTATGTTGTTGGCATTCCTACGGAAACGCATTGGAAGAAAGCTAAACGCATTTTGCGTTATGTGAAAGGCACTTCAGAGTATGGCTTGATTTACAGGAAGCATGATGGTTTACCTGAGTTGTGTGGCTATGTGGATGCGGATTAGGAAGGTGACTATGATGATCATAGATCCACCACAGGGTATGTATTCCAGTTTTGTGGTAGTTGCTTTTTCTGGTCTAGTAAGAAGCAAAGTACAATTGCTCTATCCACCATAGAAGCAGAGTATAAGGCAATGTGTAGTGCAGCACAAGAAGCTATATGGTTGAGACAAATCTTGGAAGAAGTTGGCATGAAGCAGAAAAATCCCACGACATTACATAGCGACAATCAGAGTGGCATTCAGCTAGCAAAGAATCCAGTGTTCCATGCGAGAACCACTTGTTGGAGAAAAGTTTGATAAGTTTAGATCAAAGCTTTCTGTACTTAAAGTTTGTTGACTTTAAAGCTATGTATATGACTGTATAAAAAGTAGACTCTACTTTAAGGAAGAGAGTTTAAAGTAGAATCACTATGCTACTGTGCTGTGGGTCCTATCAGTTAATAAGGATCAATTGGCCGCGCCACGAGGCAAGTCGATGGGACATGCGTCCCACCAACGGCAACCTGGGTCATGCATGGGTTGCCTAAGTGAACAACTATATTTACAGTGTAATTTCATTTTGAGAAATACAGTTGCTATGTGAGCTTGCTGTGGAGAGTGTTTTCTATCTGTGTTACTATGTAGAATGATCTGTGTTCATGTGCAAAGCAAATTCTAAGTATAATGTCTGAAATTTATAATTCCCAATCTCATATTAGCATTGGAGCATAGACTATATGAAGAGAGATTACTAAAGAAACAGCTTGAAATCCCACAAAACTATATTCTCATCTATACAAGCAATGTTGGCTGAGAAGAATAAGAGAAATGCATGGCAAGAAAAAGAGCTTTTCATGTTATTTAATGCCAAGTATGTACAAGAATTGAAGTTTCAAGAAAAAAAGCCCTTATAGGATAGTTGAGCTATGATTTAATGGAGTGGTAAAATTAGAATATCTAGATGGATCGCCTTGCAATACTCTAATTAAATGAGAGTTGCCTACGTAGATAATTTACACTCAACTATAAACCATTGTTAAAAGTATCAATTCTCGTTAGATACCTCTGATCCATCAATATCTATAAGACTACTAGTCCAACGTGCCAAGTGGCCTCGATTAGGTCTCCCCAACAGCCCAAGAGATCTCATTCTAATTGCAAGGGAGAGACCACCCAGAGCAAGGAATACATGAGGCCTCACCATAAGATGAATCTAAAACAGTAACTAACTCATCTCAGTGAGAGGCATCCCCTAAGTATAGCCCAAGCCAAGAACTTAAGGAAGGTGAATCACCTCTTGTCAGAGTTTCAAAAAGATTGAAGTTTGCAAATGGAACTATTACCCCATTCTTGCTACCCAGAAGAATGAAGCTAGTTTAGTGGAAAACTCCATTTGCCATTGCAATCCTTCAAGCCATGGGACTAGAACCTTTTGTACCCCTACATTCCAAAACCTCTCATGGAGCAACCATGTTTTCGATACTTGAAATTGATCTGCTTCTTTTACTATCCTCTCTAGCCTAACACGCCAATCAAGATATTGATCTTAAATCGAAACAATATTTGATGATCTCACTCTTCCTCAAGGAGAGTTAGCTCCAAGATCGTGCGTCACACATCAAACATAATGAATCTATGTTTCTCCAATGATGGCATCTTGATTATGACCAACATAGATTCAAGTCTCCGATCAACAACCCCGTTGGTAAATACCTGCCTGTTGGTTAGCTCAACTGAATTTTTGAAATAGCCTTCACATATCTCCTACGTAGTTTCCAACCTACACATAGGTATGGACAAAAATTATCATTCATAGTTGAATAATACAAGTGTATTCAGTAAAGCAAAATGAAATATTAAGAATTCAAAACAATTGAAGTAATACTATGATAGATATTTGGTATCTATTTCAAAATTAGTAAGAAGAATCCCATTCCTTCAAATGTTAGAAGTATTTTTGGTTGCATTGATTATATTAAAGAAAACACTCTATAATACCCTAAAAAAAATCAATATTACAAGGCTCTTGTAAGGAACATATTTCAACTACTTTCTGTTTGCAAGTTCTAGAGATTTATTCCAATCTCTATTGCAACACAAAAAGATTTCATAATTGAATTATTATCCAACTATCATCTACCTTTTCCCTTAGAATCTTTGATTTCTCGAAATTCTAAATGAATCTTGGAGAAAGGAAATCAAAAAATTTGTGACAGCTAAAAAACAAACTCCCAAGACATAACTCTCACTCTCCGTGACTTTTTCTTCAAAAATTTAAAGTAGACTAAGGCAATTCGTCCACTTGGTGAACCAATTATCTACCACCTCAAGTCTCTTCGCCTTCTTCTCCTCCCCTAATATGGTCTAGGCAAATTTGGCAAAGATAAGGTTTAAACTTGATTTATCAAAACTTCCATCTATTAGTCCCGCAAAGTATTCCGATTATTCATTTGTTAAGTATCACACTCAACTACAGACAAATCTACAAGTAGGTTGGAATAGAAACCATTATGTTGAGACTAGCTTTATTTTCAATCATTATTGATCACATAAAACAAGAAATTGCTCCAATTAGTTGATAGATACTAAAATCTTCAACCAATAGTGAAAATCACTTTGACATGATAAACCGACTGATTATGTCTCAGTAAGATTTGCTTTACAAGTGAATCTCGTTTTAATCAATAATCAATGAATATAACCAAATCAAAACATCTATGATTCTTTCTACATTTTACGTGATTGGAATTTTTGAATTCCTTTCAATATGGATCAAAATTGTGAAAATCAATTTACAACATTTAATTTTTAGTCACATTATTACCAACCCATTTTGAAACATCCGGCATGCAGTGATTTATAGATAACTCAATTTCTTTACGTAAATTGTCTAGTTTAGCTAAAAATTTACTGAGTCAAACTTCTGTTTACCAAAATTGTATCCATGCATGAATTTTGACTCATCGATTTATTGTAACACTTTGTACCATGTTTCCAGACATGCAAAGCGACTCAAAAAAAAAATTATACTGGATATGCACACTTTTGCTTCATTCCCCGACATGCAATGAAAACATTTCAATAATTTTGCAAATTTTGAACTAAAAACTCCCAAAATTTCTGATGATCATAACTTTGGCTACAGAGCTCCGAATTGGCTACTACATTCAAATTCAGATGCCAGTGCAATTAGACCCTACCTACTATAATTCACCTATATTAAAGTGCCAAAAGTTCTTATTAGGCTCAATATTTATTCTTATAGTCGATTTTAGTCAAACTCATTGAATTTTGACCAAAATATTGGTTCAATTCGACTTTGACCATAATACCAACATGCAATCATTAGAACCTACCCTAATGACTGAAAAACAACAAGTGTTATTCAAAAAAACTTTTATACAAAGTAGATTCGATGAATTTCAAGCTAAAACACTGAATACCAATAAAAAAAAACTGTAAAAAATAGAATGATTTCCAGCTTTATCTATGGAGAAAGTCCATGACACTAATAATTAGACTGAAAGCAATAAAAAATTAGAGAATCCACTTACTTGGAGGTCAATTCCACCACTAGGAAGTGAAAAAACAAAGAGATACTATAAAAAAAAACTAGGAAAAAACAATTCCACCTTCTGATCAATGCAAAGCCAAGCTTTGGTACCATTGTAAGGATTGCCAAGTGAATATCCTCTAGATTCTATTGCATGCACCAAAAGGACTATTGCGAAGCCAAACCACCCAACCATCTAGAAGCCGAGAGCCAACTCCCAATCGCTTCTCCCTCGAGCCACAATGATTGAGCACAATAAAGGAGAGGTTCCTGGCAATCGGAAACCGAAATCAAGTTGTGGAGATGGGCAAGTTCCTACATGTTATATAGAATCCAAAAGCCTGGGATTATTTCATATAGGATGCCATTTCTCAGCCAATTTTTTTTATCTCCTTTAAATGCACTAAAAGCAGTCAATCACTATGTACTCGCTTCATATGTCATGTTCAGAGCATCTGGGCTCTCAGAAGGTTATTAAATACATTTATGGCCTATCACGAAATGGCAAGGCGTAACTAATAAATTCATACATTTGAGTACCGAATATCCAAGTCTAGGATTATATTGAATCATATATACAGGACGTGGACGTAACAACTACACTAGAGGAAGAGGGATGTGTCACGAACTACCTCTGAAGTAAGAATGCGACATTCTAATGAAGGATCTAAACCATTAAAATAATCCTAGAAAAGCTATGTAAACTAAGCTAACAAGTAAGGAATGGGATTCTCACCTCATTTTGTCACACTCAAACTTGGTAGATCACAAATAGCATCTACCTTCCTTCCTTGATTTCCAAGACTCCGAATGCCATCTTTCTGAAGCAAGGCACATGCATTTGTTGTCTTCTTTTTCATGTGATTTCCAGAAAGCTTTGAACCTATAAACATCCTTTTCTTGCCTGGTTATTCTTCATGCTCAATGTGAAATCTCTAGTGCCAAGATGTGTCACAAGATTGTCCTTGCAAATACGAATGTTCTTCACTAGAATTTTGCATAACATGACTAATCTCACAAAGACAATGCTTCAGCTTAGTAGAATACACTTGTGTCTTTCAATTTCTTTTAATAAATAATAGTGCTATTCATGGAAATATCCAATATTTTCGATCTCAAACTCACACATGATCTTATCCATCTCATTCTTATGACATCTAGCAGGTACAAGACCATGAAGTAAAGAGAGATATGAAGATAATTAACTCTTAACTCTAGATAAGGATTCTTTATAGTTTTCCAACCAAGTTATAACCACATAACAAAAGTAAGACAATGTGTCTCTCCTCAAGTTCACAAACCAAAGAAGAGTTCATATGATCACTATCGTACATAAATAATTAGAGACAATGTTCATTTCACATGACCCCAAGAGTAGATGAGATCTCAAGAGTAGATAGATTACCTTCTCAACATTGCAAATATATGATACATGAAAAATCCCTTGAGTCCACCACCCTTGAATCATTGGACAATTTCTAGGTTCATCCCCATTTTTCACATGTTTCTTGGTTATGTAATAGATTTGTTACATTCAAAAGAAGAATATCTCAATATAAATATCATATATCATGGTGTTTGCTTACATGAAACTTTTTTTTAATGATAATCTTGACATTGCAAGTATGTAAAACATGAAAGAGCAATTTGAACCACCACCCTTGACTCATTGGAAAATACTAGGTTTTAGCTCTAGCTTCCACAAGTTTTATTGTTATGCTATAAATCTGGTATATGTAGAAGATAAACATCTCAATACAAGCATCAAAGGTCATGGTGTTGGCTTCTTCGGGACACTTTTTTTCCTTGCTACTGGAGATGCAAGTATATGAGACATGCAAAGCCCTTAAGTCATTGGACAATCCCTATAATAATAAGTATTGTTAGGTATAACCATGATGCTAAATTAGAATAAGGCTAGTTCTATTATTGTAATAATGGTTGGAAGGCCCAACTTAGCCAAATAAGGTCCCAAAGTCATATTAGAGGCACAAAGGGCCACCATAAATAGTTGAGGTCCTGTTATATTTGGAGTCTATTCTAAATTCACTAATTTTGAACTTTCTCTCATGAGTTTTGGGAGCTTCTCTTCTTGAGAGCTATGGCTTTTGCCTTTTGGTGGTTCATGTGCCAATTCCTTCATATCAAAGCTTGATCTTGCTCTAGCTTAAGGTAATATTGTAATGAATGATTATTCAATTGACATTTCTACCTATCTTTGTCATATTTGGTGGAGCATTCAAATATATATAATGCATTTAGCTTAAAATTAAAAAAAAAACACTTTCTACATAATAAAAAATTCATAGGTCTAATATGGATGAATTTTTTTTTCAAAGATTTTAGGGCTTATGGGTTATACGATTCAGGGTAAGGGTTTTAAAGTAAGAGATTTGGAGTTTAGGATTAACGAGATCTAGAGTAATGGTTCAAGATTTTATTAATATAACAAATTGTCTAGTTTCTTGATTTTTTGTTTACCATCTTATTTATTGCTTATGAATGGATTAAAAATGTTAGGATGCTATAATTGGCACATGACAATCTACAAAAGAAAATAACAACTTCATAAATCTGGGCACCCATGATAATATGATAGTTAATTTTAAGGATGAGTAGTTTTGGCCTACTTAGTATATTAGCATCCGATAGAAGTCATACTCTCAAGTTTGCTTCCAAATTCATCAAAATCAAGTATTACAGGTGAACCATACATGTGACCATTGTTATCATATATTTAGATCATATGCTTAGTCGCTAGATATAGATGTCTATTCTTAAGCGACAAAAATCTAAATCTCAAGTTGTGAAACAAAGCACATATATATGCATGTATGTATGTATATGTATATATATATACACATATACATAGACACACACATATACATACATACACACACACACACACACACACACATCTATTCTCTCTCTCTCTCTCTCTCTCTCTCTCTCTCTCTCTCTCTCTCTCTCTCTCTCTCTCTCTCTCTCTCTCTCTCTCTCTCTCTCTCTCTCTCTCTCTCTCTCTCTCTCTCTCTCCACCCCTTTAAGTTAATAATAATCAACTATCCTCTTATAAGGAGGAAGGACAACTTTCAATGGACTAAATCGGAGAAAAACAAAATTAATTATCTCAACTTTGAGGTATGGATAGATAGATTGTATACTCATCTAGCACTTCTAGAAATATAGCCATTTAGTCCTCAATAAAAATAAGGAAGTAGTCTACTTTAACTCTCACAATACATCATATGGAAAAGAAGTTATATAAGTTGTGATGCCATTGGCATGTACAAGCAATTATGTAGGATTTATTAGAATTTAAGGCTCAATGGAAACATAAATGAGAAAGAGGCAACGATTTTGTGTATTTCTATATAGTTGATATATTTATCTAATAGGTATCATATGATTAGATCATAGTGTCTTCTAAAAGATAACTTACACTTTGAATCTTTAGAAAAATAGTACTGGTAATCAAATAAAAAGCATGAAGTATGTCAAAATTACATCATTCTCCCTTTGTTGCAAGAATGTCACTTATTGAGAATGATGCTAACTATTACAATCATAAAATGTTTCTTGGTTTCCAAGGGAGGCTCGAACTTGGGTTCAAAGAAACTTTGGATTCCAAGCTAACCAACTAGGCCAACCCCTTTGGGTACAATCATAAAATGAATGAGCATCTTAATCAAACATGTATACTTGTGTTGCACTAGATATGACTTGGTTAATGTTGCTTGATAATGATTGTTCATACGACTTATTTTATCTCATTTTTAATTGAGCATCTTGTGAATCCATCAAACTTTTTGATGTATTTGTTAAGACCTCCTTCAAGTTCTTGAGATTAAAAAAGAAACAAATTTATATTCTTCATGTACATCTACATGTTATATAGCAATAAAATAAAACAAGTTGCATTTGGAGGCCAACACCTTGATAAATTAAAAAGCATTTTTGCATACCTTGAAGATACATGTGTCAAAAGTACATGTAGTCACATGTTTGACATTTTGTTGTACTCTATAAAGTTTACATAATCCCATTGTCTAATTTTAAATACCTATGCTAATGATGTTGAAGGCCATATTCTATTACAAATTGTCATGTCTCACAAGTGTACCATTGGAGCTTATATTCTTATATATATTAAAAGAAATATTTCAAATTTGAAGCAAAAAATCATTTATTAAAATTGAAAAAATAAAGATATCCCATGTCAAGAACTAAGTCTTGGTAAAAAAAAAAAACAGTTCCACTTTTTCAAGTGAAATTGTGTCACGATTTTTCACATTTTTTGAATTTAAAGACATCCAATGTATCTCCACATAAAATTCTTTCAATAGGAATGTCTTAGCTAAAATAAAAAATACTAACTAGTTCAAAATGCAGCTCTGATTGTCACAATAGAGTATTGTTGGTTTGATCTATTGAAATTTAAGATCCTGGAGTATTCTTCTGAGCCAGATAATCTTCTTTATTATAGAGGTGGCTGCAACATATTTGGACTCAATAGAAGGACAAAGAAATGCATTTTTGCTTTTGATTGTTCCATGAAATGGGTCCTCCTGCAAGAAAGCATAGATAGCTAGAGGTGGATTTTATGGTATCCACGTCTCCAGCCCAATCTGAGTCAGAATAGGCCTTGAGGATTAATGCATCCTCTGAATTTTCATCATAGCACAAAGCATAGTGCTTCATGGCTTATATGTACCTTAATGCTCTTTGTAGAGCCTTCCAATGTGATAGGCCTAGATTTGACATGTATTGCGACAATGTGTTGACTGTGTATGTAAGATCAAGTTGTGTGAAGGTCATGGCATACATGATCAAGTAATAAGGATATTTTCACATTTCTTTCTGCTCTTCTCTAGTCTTCAAGCACATGTCCTTTGATAGCTTGAATCTTGGATCCATAGGTAAGTCTATTGACTTGTAGTCTTCCATGCCATACTTGTGGAATATATTGGTTAAATACTTTTCTTGGCTTATAGTAATCGTTCTACTTGTTTAATCTCTCATGATCTCCATACCGAGTAGGTAGTATACTAGGCCCGAATCATTCATGTTGAATTTCTTCAATAGTAGAGCTTTCGTCTCATGCAATAGCTGATTTGAATTGTTGGTGATCAATTAGTCATGAACGTATAATGCTATTATAACATAACTTGAGCCTCTGTACTGGAGAGACACGTTCGAATCTGCAAAACTGGAAGTAAGTTGGTGCTACAACAAGAATCAATTTATTCTATCAAACCAGGCCCTTGGAACTTGCTTTAGCCCATAGAGAGCTTTTTGCAGCTTGCATACTTTATGCTCTTGACCTTGAAGGACGTAACCTTCTGGTTGATATATATTAGATGTCTTCTTGTACGTATCCATTAAGGAATGTTGTCTGAACATCCATTTGGTGAATGTCCAGATCTTCTATAGCTACGATAGCCAATAATGTTTGAATATATTGATGCTTTACCACAATGTAATTTATTCCGTAGATCTATTCATAGCCCTTCACCACTAGTCAAGCTTTCTATCTAGATATGGATCCATCTGGGTTAAGCTTCAACTTGATAGCTCTCATATTCAAGTATCCTAGTTGTTGATGCCATAATTGGACACTAGAATTGCTCACATTTATTGTAAGTGCATAATCATAACTCAAGATATAGAAATTTTCTTCTTTGTTTATAAAGAGGATTTCATTAGATTCTTAATCCAAGATGGTACATTATTTAGAATTAAACAAAGCTCTATAGTCTTGATCTGTGATCTTGCTAAGTTGTTGTTGCTGGTTCAAATCAATTTGCTCAGCTTTTGTCTTCTTGTCCTTTGGATTCTTCTTCCTCTGAGATTGTTGCTTATTTGACTACAAGGCAACTATCTTGTTATTCAAAGATGATAAGATGTGTTTCAAGTGCTCTTTTGGCACACTAGAAATGCTATTTTATGCTCAAATTACGTGAAAGGTTGCTAGACAATGATAGATGTGTTTTACGTGTCTTTTTTGCATGTTGGAAATGCTATTTCTACTCCAACTATTTGAAATCTTGTTAGACTATGATAGATGTATTTTAGGTTATTTCTATATTGATACATGTGTTTTAAGGCAAAATTTAGGGTTAGGGTTAGGGCAAACTTTAGGGTTAGAGTCCCAATGCCAAAAATAGCTAGAGAGAGAGCTTCATTTTTCTCAAAGAACGTAAAAACCTTAACTAGATTTTCTAGGCATCAAAAAATAGAAAAGCTACTCCTTTAGTTGAGACACTTGATGAGCATGCCACATAAGCTTTGAGCAAATAGTGGGCCTTCCACATGTATGGTATTCATCATAGGGTGACTAGTATGAGATATAACTCTACTCATGCAAAGCCCCAATAGTGTAGCATCTACATATGATCACATCTCATATACATCACTCTCTTGATGGCTTTCAAACATATCTATCTATGTAGGGGAGTTTTTTTTGAGACTTTTTTTTTTACATATGATTATATTGTTTTTTGAGCTCCAAAAATGGCATATGTGATGACAAAATGGACACAACACATGTGTATAGTTATTACCTTATATATGTCACTACCCTTAATAACTTCCAATTTCCTAAGATGGCTGCAAAATTGGTTTGCTTTTGTTTTTATGAAGATGTCTTTTGAAAAGAAGCTCTACCTATAGCAAAAAAAACAAGGTATGCAAGTATATCACTTACTTTCCTTGTGTAAGTAGCTTAATATGCTGAAATTAGGGTACTCTCGACATTTGTGTCAATAGATTGCAAGGATTTTCACACATGTCAAGAAATTGCAAGGGACTTTCTTCACATGAGGAACCTAGGTCCTAGCTCCCAGCTGCATAGCTAGGAAGTGGAGTTGAAAGTGACTTTAGCCCACATGGTGCAAAACTCTCAACGAGTTCCTAGTATTTCAAGAGAGACCACCCAAGGCATAATTCGCACATCGTGGAAGGTGGAACTATGCTTCGAAGGCCCTCATGTGGCCACAGTAAAGAGATCTCTCTCTCATACACGCGTGGGAGGAAGAAAGAAAAGGAAGCATGAATGTTGAGGAGAATCTGAAAACTCGAGGAATGCAATGTCGGTCGTTGACGATGACGCTTCCTGGAGCAAACAATTGCAAGCAGACTCTCTACAAAGGTGCTATATAGTGCAAAACATGAATTCGGAGATCAGCAATGCCTCTTGGTTTATGATAAGATGAGATGTTCGAGAATAATTTTCATAGCGAAAAAAAGTTGTCGTGTTGAGTTTGGAACGTCTTTGAGAATCATAACTCTTCGCGTTTCATTTCAGTTAGTTTTGATGGTGTTATTATTTGTTTATGAATTCGGTTGTAACATCTTTGTTGAAGTTTTTAATACACCTGTGATTATGTGTTACTTTCTTGACATGGTAAGCATCTCTAGGCTTCAAGATCGTTCAACTTTTTTGTGTATTTATGTTATGTAGGTACGGTTGCTTACGTTGCGGCATAGTCGTTTCTTAAGAGATTGCATTATATTAAGAGCTACTGAAGATTAGCTTGTGTGTTCTAACTAGAATATTTAGGCCGTAGGATAGATGCCCTTCCACTATCATCATTTGTGCATCAAAACCCCCGAAGTCTATCTGAAAAAGAGAAATACTCTGAATCCTTCGCTGTGGGTGTTTGCAAGATAATGTTTCCCATTGAAAGAAATCTGAGTGAAAGGCATTCAGTGCTTGGGATAGAGAAAGTTTTCTATGCTTAGCGGCCTGCCCTACTTACAAGTTAGTTAATTACCAGTTATGTTAGTGCTAACTTGTGTCAGTTAGTCAACTGGCATGCTTGCCGCCCCACCTACAGTTATCTGCCTCAGTTACGTTTGCTGTAATTGAGGTGCTCGGCCAAGTCACAGCCATTAGTGCATTCGTCAAGGAATGCCCACAAGGTGGCAGTGATGGACGAGAAGAGAGGAGGGCAAGTTTGTTGGTAGAAGGGTGAAACTGTTGGCTGTCCATTTGGGAGGTCGTTAGTAGTTGGAGTCATCACTAATCAAAGCACAAGTTAGCCTTATGAAAGGGTAAAGCAACTAAGTAAAAGCACAAAATGCTTTAGTCCAAGTTAGTGCTAACTGAGTTAGTTAGTTAACTTGTGCGATGGGGCATCAAAATTCTCAATTAGCTTTAGTTTGCGCTAGCTAAAAAATCACTAACTTGTAAGTGCGGCAAGCCCCTTAGTAGTTTAGATCATAGATGCAGCAGGGATTCACTGTCCGCAATTTGGACAGCAAACCGAAGCACGACCCCCAAATCGCTGGGGGTTGCAACTCGTGTTCTTTTTTTTTTAAAATTGCAGACAATATGGGTATCAGGAGAGAGAGAGAGAAAAAGGAGAAGGTTATGATCACATGGGCTTCCAGTGTGCGAATAGAACTCAACTCTCGCATGATGGCTTGCACCTCCTAACAGAGCATGCTCCCTCACGATGCCTCTCTCCAAGGAGGCCTCCACGAAGAGTCCATTGATGTGACTAAAGTCATAAGCTCCGTGAATGCCCAGGTGTTATGTACCATAACGGTACACCCTTCAGTGATGGCCTCGCAAGGGGTGAACACGGGTATGGTGTTATCGACATGTTTTGATGCCACGCGTCACCATCCTAGGTGGTCACGTGTCGCTGGCAGGACCGTGCTTGATGGGACCCACTATGCTATGCCTATATAGTGGTGGGGCTTCTCTTTTGCCATTCACTCAGTCTACCCGGGAGTTGGTGGATGGAGAGCACGTGCAGTAGCCAGGATGTATCTCCAGGCCAGGAGATGTGTTCTAGGGAGAGCCAAGGGCGATGACTGGTGGTATGGGACGCCAGTGTTTTGGCTTGGCTCGATTGATGGACTTCACATTTTTCCATGCACGATCTGCCAAACAGCTCCCAGATTGCTACTGCCATTATGTTTTACGCAGTAAAGCGTACTCATGGTGGCAGGATCTTAAGGAGCGTGCTACAGTCCCAACTACTTGGGATGATTTCCAGGTAGCCTTTAAGGCCGCCTTTATGCCAATCCTCGACGATTTTGAATATCGATATTTGGACCTCATGACCTCATTCGTATGAATGGGCTCGTAGGCAGCCAACCCGTGATTATTTTGTTTGATGGCGGTTCTACTCAGAATTTTATTAATGCTAAATTGGTGCAGAAGCTACAGCTGGCAACCGCACCAAGTGACCACAAGTACGTGGTTAAGATGGCAGCGGTTGGGGAGCAGCAAGTCTGGGACGAGTTTGTCCCCCACGTACTATTGAAGATTCAGAACTATGTAGATAGTTTGTCTTTCCATATTATAAATCTTGATAAGGTAGATTTAATCCTAGGTAGAGAATGGTTTTATGCTAGGAATGAGTCGTTAAAGAAAGATTATGTAACTCATAGTTTATCTTTCTTGCATAATGGCTCAATGGTTTATCTTAAAGGTGATGAGCATGAACTACCTTTTGTAACTGCTTATGAGGCTAATCAATGTTTATTGAATTCTGAGTATCACTCATATTTATGTTATTTGAAAGATGAATTTTACATGGATGCTTTTGTTACTCATAACTTCAATGTTGATGTATCATCTTTCCCTAAAGCATTGTCTTTTTTTTATGTTAATTTAGAATTAATGCCTGAGGGCAAAATCTTTAAAAGACTTAGGGAGAAATATAGTGATATATTCCCTGAGCAGTTGCCTGAGTCCTACCCCCCTCTTGGGATGTGGACCATCATATCGATCTCCTTCCCGACAGCTCTCTTGTGTCCTTATTTCCTTACAGGATGAGCCCAAAGGAAGAAGATGAGGTTGCTAGGCAACTTGAGGAGTTATTACGTAAGGGCCATATTAGACCCAGTAAGTCCCCTTGGGGAGCTCCTGTATTATTAACCGTCAAGAATGACAGTGGTATTCCTCTTTGTGTCAATAATAAAAAGATTAATAAAATGACTATTAAGAATCGTTATCCCTTACCTCGGATGGACGACTTAATGGTGCAAATAAAAATCCACGAGGGGGATGTTTCCAAAACTGGTTTTCGGATGGTCATTACGAACGTTTAGTTTTACCCTTTGGTCTAACTAATGGCCCGACAACCTTCCAACAGATGATGAACGATATTCTTCGTCCATATCCAGGAAAGTTTTTGGTGGTATTTTTGGACGATATTTTGATTTATAGTAAGACTCTCGAGGAGCATGAAGCACATTTGCGTACGGTCTTAGACATTCTAAGGCAGGCAAAGCTCTATGCTAAGGAGTCTAAGTGTGAGTTTTTTCAAACAAGACTCAAATACTTGAGACATATCGTTTCCGATCGAGGTCTTGAGATCGATCTCGATAAGGTCCAGAAAGTTCGTGATTGGCCTATCCTAAAAACCATAAGGGAAGGTAAATCTTTTTTGGGCTTCACAGGTTTTTTCCATAAATTCATTAAAGATTATGCCTTAATTGCATTACCTCTAACGATTCTTCTTAAGGGAGTGAAGAAAGCCAAAAGAAAAACTAAAAAGGGTAATAAGAAGAAAGCCGGAAGGCGTTCGAAAATTAGTTCACCTATTATTTGGACCGATGAACTTAATCAAAGCTTTGAAGCTTTGAAAATGTTAGTGTCTATAGCCCCTATCTTACACATAGTGGACCCTAGCAAACCTTTCTTGGTGGAAACGGATGCTAGTGACTATCCGGTCGGTGCAGTCCTTTGCTAGGATGGTAGACCAGTGGCTTTCGAAAGCAAGAAAAAGGACCCAGCTCAAAGTAGGTATTCTACTTATGAGAAGGAACTTTTTGCTGTCATTCACGCGTTCAAGATCTGGAGACATTATTTGTACGGATCTAAATTCATGGTTATGACGGATCACGAGTCTCTTAAGTTTATCTGTGATGCCTCAAACCTTATGGGTCGCAAGGCTCGTTGGTCGGAACTCATTCAAGAGTTCGAATTCGACATTAAGTACCGTCGTGGTGCGTCGAATTGTGTCGTTGATGCTTTGAGCAGGATGGGAGAGGTTAATCAGTTATGCTTTGCTAAGTTCCAATCCGAGTTATATCTCTCTACGAGACCTTTGTCGGATGAGTTATTCGGTCGTATTTGGCAAGAAGTCCTGGCAAGAAGCTCTATTTTGAGAAATAATCTTGGAAGGCAAGATTCCAAGAAGTCTTGCGAAGAGAAGACACTTGATGAGTATTCCATTAGTAATGGTTTACTTTTCCGTAGAGGAAAAGTTTGTGTGCCAGATATCGCGGACATAAGGGCCCAAATCCTGCATGAGTGTCACAATAGCCCCAGTGCGGGACACCCTGGTATACAGAGGACACTTGACCTTGTTGAAAGAGAATTTTATTGGCCAAAAATGAAAGGTCATGTGGAGGCATATGATCAAAAGTGTGAACAATGCCAAGTTAAGTGGAAAGACTCAAAGCAGCTGGTCTGTTACATCCGTTGGAAATTCTCAGCAAGATGTAGGAAAGTATTTCTTTGGATTTTGTGGTCGGACTTCCCAAGTCTGGGAAGGGTCACGATGCCATTTGGGTCGTAGTTGACAGGCTTACCAAAATGGCACAATTTATTCCAACAAAAACTACTGTCACTTGCTCAACTCTTCGTTGAAAAGTTGTTCAAGTTGTATGGTTTGCCGAACGATATTGTGAGTGACCGTCCAAGTTTACTGGCAAGTTCTGGCAGGCAGTCTTTGAGAGACTACAAACTACCTTAAGTCTTTCGTTTATAGATCACCCAAAAACCGATGGTCAGACCGAACGTGTCAACCAGTCGATGGAAGATATGCTTCACGCATATGTTTCCAGGCAACAATCAGATTGGGAAAAGTACTTCCCAATGGTTGAGTTCGCATACAATAGTATGAAGCATTCTAGTCCTTTTATGCTCTTGTACGGCTTTTAGCCTCGTTCCCCTATCTTCGTTGGACTCAAAGGTCTCAAGGTGCAAGCTGCAACTGATTTCTTGCAATATATGTAGGAAATGTTGCAGGTGGGTAGGAAAAGCATTAGATCAGCTCAGGGACGAGCCCAATTCTATGCTAACCGAAGCCGCTCTTCTCAAGAATTTGAGATTGGTGATTGGGAGTATCTGAGAATCCCAAAGGATTCTAAGACACTTCGAACGGGGAAATGTCCGAAGTTATCTCCACGTTATAGCGGTCCTTTCAAGATTGGTAGGATTGCGTATTGACTAGAACTTCCTGTTGGAACTAAGGTCCATCCTGTATTCCATGTTAGTCGTTTAAAGGAACGATTTGGTAAAAAGGATAACCTGATTCCAATAGATGGTCTAGTGTTGTTGGAGGATTTGACTGCTTTTGTACCCCATGAACCGGACAAGATCATGGACATCTGACATCATCAGTTGAGAAATTGTTTGATTATTAAATATCTGATTTGTTGGAAAGGTAAGTCAGATGATGAGGACACCTAGGAGAAGGAAGACGATTTGAGACTTAGATTTCCTGATTTTCTCCCATAGAAGGAAGTTTTGATGAGGGAGGGAATGTTATGTACCATAACGGTACGCCCTTCAGTGAAGGCCTCGCAAGGATCATGATGCAGTTCTGGCATTATCGACATATTTTGGTGCCACACATCACCATCTTAGGTTGTCGCGTGTCGCCGGCAGGACTGGGCTTGATGGGACCCACTATGTTATGCCTATATAGTGGTGGGGCTTCTCTTTTGCCATTCACTCAGTCTACTCGGGAGTTGGTGGATGGAGAGCACGTGCAGTAGCCAGGATGTATCTCCAGGCCAAGAGATGTGTGCTAGGGAGAACCAAGGGTGATGGCTGGTGACGCCAATTATCGTCCCAGTGCATGAGGGTGGGTTGGCAATGACCCTATGGACGGGTGGATACGGTGCGTCGTCACTGGTATGGGGTGTGCGTCAACCTTCAAGGCAATCGGAGATCTATGGGAGTTGTAATACCAGGTGTTAGCAATGGCAACGAGAATGCCACACTCGTAGAAAAATTGTGCGACATGTCAGGTACACTGGGCATGCAGCTATCTCCGCCACCTTGAACGCTCTAACGTCTACTGGTGGTTGGGCCTAACCTCTCTGCTGCACGTATGGCGCTCGTGGTCTAGCGTGCCTTGCGGATGGGTGAGCTGCGGGTGTGTTTGAGCATGGGGTGTCATGAGATGATGGATCCCTCCCTCTCTGGCAAGATCTGATGATACATATGGTGCATCGGTTGCTGATGAAGTGGTGGGACCAGAAGGGCCTACTGCTGATCCAACTGGCTATATCATCTGAAAGAGCCTGGAAGGGGTCACCACCATAATCTGCAAAAGCTGATGTCTGAGGTGCAAAATAACAAACTGCTAAGAGAGAGAGAGAGAGAGAGAGAGAGAGAGAGAGAGAGAGAGAGAGAGAGAGAGAGAGAGAGAGAGAGAGAGAGAGAGAGAGAGAGAGAGCTTTATTAATGTCTTTTCCATGCCAAAAGGCATATAAGACTAATGAAGTATTGTGTACTGGACCTAAACCAAAGCTTGCTCGTGCTATACCTGCACCTGTGCTCGACCTTGCATGTGATCTTAAAGCTACCCCTGCTGTTGCATCATGACCAAAACTTTGTGACGGTCTCACTGGATGGGTGGATGTAGCATCAGGCTCATACATATCCAGCAATACCCTCATCAGTGCAAGCAGCTATGCCCAACCCCCGCCCATCCGGCCCTCTCAGTCGTAGTAGGTGTTCCCTAATCCTGGTAAGCGATGCATTGAATAACCAACCATAGTGTAGGCATCTCCATTTGTGTGTACTTGAACCACGGGTAAGCAAAAGAAAAAAATGATCAGATGTTTAGTACAATTGCTCATGACAAGAAAGGATTAACCTAAATTTTTTTTGTTTAACAATACTTTGATATTAGAGAGTAGTTGAAAACATTGCACAACTTGTTCTCATCACAATAGGCATCCTGGTCATTCTGGTAGCTCCAAACCGCACCACAATCAGATGCCCGTAGATCATATCGGAGTGAGGGCCCAAAAATACATGGGACTAGGGCATGACATTGGAAGCTTCCACCAAGGACGATAACGGTTGAACCTAATGGCATGAGTCTCTGCAAGCATGAAGAAATGCATTGTAGCCCTAAACCTTGTCTCAACCGGATGCTTACAGATCACTTGAACACATGGATTTAGGACTTGGCGATCGGAACTTTCACTATGGACAATGTTGGGTGAAACTAACAACATAGGAGTCTTTGTGGGCATGTAGAAACATAGTCTAGGTTCAAGCATCCCCTCAATCAAATGCCAATAGGATAGTTCACAAAAATTCCCTCAATCGAATGCCTATAGGATAGTTCACAAAAATGGCCAAAATACACATGGATTTAGGGTGTTGCATTCAAATCTTGCTAGGCGCGTCATAATGGCTGTTATAATACTGGCCAACTGTTTCAAGTTTTGAAGATTGCTCATAAAATCATACTTAAAAACCAAGTAGTGCATTTGGATTGATGAAATTTAACTTCATTCCTTTTCCTTACATGGAATTGAGTAAATAGCACTTTTAGATTTTTTTTGAGACAGTAACAAGAAAACCCTCATATTTACACTGCACAGTAAGCAATCATGGCTTCTGGAAAAACAAAAAAGAACAGAGCATGCTGTGATTGCGATTTTACAATTCCAAGACATTGTAACACAAATGAAACGTGCTAAGGAGGAAGTGTGCAGTATCAAAGAGTTGAATATGAAGCTATTAAAACACATCACCGAAGCAATGGCTCCTTGTCACGTAAGAGGCTGATTCTGGGCCTGTCTGTAAGTTATGATCTAAATTGTTGGCTATCATTGTGGTGGGATATATAATTTCTTCTATTCAGCATGTGAATGTATCTGGCAGACTGCATGCAACCCCAACCTTGAGTAATCTGTACTAATCGTTTGAAATGTTTTAGGGATTTTTTTTTTTTACAAAGTTCTAGGGTACATGCATATCTGAGCCATATTGCCCATGCCCAGGAGGGGCTTGTGTTTACAAACGAGGAAAAGAAGAAGTCTCCAGCAAGCAATAAGGGTAGAGTCTCAGTGGAAATGGAGGAGGACAGGTAAACAGCTATGGCGTTCATGTCTAATGGTTGGCTTTTGATGGGCTTGTTTGGGTATTGGCAAAAACTTCAATTACTACAAACACTTTTTCTAGCATGCTTATTGTAACTCAACATACACAATAGGCACACCTAGGTTGCTGTTTCAGTCTTTGCATAGCAAGACGATGTTTAGTATGCAGTGAAAGTTTTACCACATTTTGCTATACAAAAAAGCTAGATTCCTTAAGAAGGATTACCTGACAGCATATTAGGACATTTGGTACAATTCGATGATGCATGGATTTGATTTAGAGTGCAATGTACTTGACTTGATTCTTTCCTGTTCCCTGCATACATCATATTTTGGAATCTGAATCTAGATTCATTGTTAAAAATTTTGTCATTTATTCTGATCTCATTACCTGTGTTTTTGAGGTGTTGTTCCTGAGAAGTGCCAGAAAGGACTCGTCTCCAAGTAGTCCTCGAGTGCCTTGTCTTGCTCAATTTAAAAACACCAGTCCATCATCTCCTTCAACATCTGAAGGTTTCTCCAGAAGACTCAGGAAAAATGAGTTTTTGCCAGAAACAGGGGAACCAACAGGTGAGTCTCGAAAACACCTGGAATGAACATCATCGTCTAACTAATACATCGATATGGAGTCAATGTTGCAATTAAGACCATGTGATGAATTATTAAGTGCAGTTGTGCATCAACACAAGCAATGTTCTAGATAACAAAATAATGCTGCCAAGTCCATTTTGCTCGTTGCATGATGGATTTTTGCCAATGAGGAATGGGAATAGTTGGGAATCTAACAGACACCTTGACTCTTCAGATTTGTGCAACTTTTCAGATCTATTTCACTGACAAATAACAGGCTCTGTCTCATAGTGGAGGCCAGAGGCAGAAATGCAACTTGGTTTCTTTGATTCTATCTCTCTTGATGCGATCTGGACTTATCACATTGTTTCTTCAATTGTCTGTTTACGAGGCTGCACTTTAGAAAATTCAAATCATAGGTGCCCAGTGTTTCTGAAATGCGTTCAGAAATGCGTTTCTTAAAAAAATTCCAGAAACAGTTCTTTTTTTTTTTTTGGTTTTTTTGGGGCAATATGGGTATCAGATGAAAGCTCTAATTAAGAGCATAATTATTGTGTAATTTGCCGACTGTTTCGGGTGCAGGATGGTCCAGTTTAGGTGCATTAATCCATGTTGGGTTCCGTCAAGGATAAAAATTCAAAACTAACCTCTAGCCTATTCGTTACGATCACAGATGGTCCCAGTAAGTGTGTTTTCGCTCAGGGAGTTGGAAGGCCAAATCATGAAAAAGCCTTACCGTCGGGGCCGGGGTCTACCGGCAGCCCTCGGACTCTGCCGTTGGGGGACGTTGACCCCCAAACCCCCCACCGGAGGGTCCCCTGTTTCTCGGGGGGCTACCGCCCCCCGAACCCCCTGAGCATTTATTGAAAACCAGAGCAAATAACAACCAAATTGTTAGAAATAAATGACTATGCTAAAGTTAATCCATGGGTTACTTTGACCCAAAAGGTCGAGATTTGTGTAACCATGGGTATTTAGTTATTTAGGCCATCTTAAGTTTGTCTTAAGTTCAGTTGGACCCAATTTTGGTCATGTACTAACTCGTGGATCCTTAGAGGTCTAATTTTAGGGGCCCTATCTTGACTTTTGGGGGTGCCCTACATTTAGTAAGTGGTTAACCTTAGGGTTTGGTGGCATTTGGTCACATCTAGGTAGAGTATTTAGATGCTCATTTCGTATTCCATTTTAACAGTTAGGCTAAGCATTGCTCTACATTGCTCTTGTTGCTGTTTTCTCTCTCTCTCTCTTAGAGTTGGGCGCCCAGCCTCTTCTCTCTTGTTTTCTGTGGAGATTGATTGATAACTAGACCTTGGTGACTTGACTCTTGCTTTCCTACATGGTATCAGAGCTACCGGATCTGCAGCAAGCTTGTTTGTTGGCGCTCTACCAGACGAGGAGCTTCTCTGCTTTTTGTTGTGAAATTTCAGCATCTTGCTGATCTTTTCAAGTGGAGTTTGAATCAGCTTTTTTGTCTCTTTTCAGGTTGAAGGAGGGCGGCCATCAGAGATCTCAGAGGAGCAATTTTTGGCACCCAAAAATCAGAATCTCAAATCTGATTTTTATGCAACCAGTTTTCAGCAAGTTTTGTTTGGAGGAGGGCGCCCAAAAATCTGCTACTGATTTTTGGTTATGGTGTCTCCTTATCTTGTGTTTTCAGGTTTGCATTTGTGTAGGAGGGCGCCCAAAATTCAGCAAACCCTATTCATTGTTAGGTCAACTTATGGCTGGAAATTTGCAGATTCTCAGCAAGTAGTAGGGTGCTTTCAACAGCCCTATTGGAGTGTGTGTTGATCACACTATTTGGCTTCCTAATTGGGTTTCGGTGTAGGCTTCAATCGAAGCTAACCTAATTTTCAAGAAGCTGGTTTTTTTGTGCAGAAAGACAGCCATCTATCCATTATCTTTTGAGCACTTTGGTTGTAGATTGAAGGACATCTTGTGCTCCTACTTTCAGCTCTTTGTTTGCTACAAATTTTTGAGTAGATTTGGTTGTGGAAAGGCTCTCTTTCCTATCTACTACAAGCTGAAATTTTGTTGGAGGTTGCCGAGCGAAAGAATCGCACACTTATGGAGATGGCCCGTTGCATGCTCAAAGCAAAGGGGCTGCCTCACAAGTTTTGGGCTGAAGCGGTTATAACGGCAACATACATAAGCAATCGTTGTCCTACTAAAGCATTGAAAGTATTAACTCCTTATGAAGTTTGGTATGGAAAGAAGCCTACAATCTCTCACTTTCGCATTTTTGGTTGTACGGCTTATGCTTTTGTTCCAAATAAACGTCGTACAAAGCTTGAGGATGAAGGAGTTAAATGCATTTTTGTTGGCTATAGTAGTGAAAGCAAAGGCTATAGGCTGTTCAATTTGAGCACTAACAAGATTATTGTTAGTCGTGATGTGCATTTTGATGAAAATAATTCATTGGATGTGGCCCCAACTCATATCTTGAATGGGGACAGCCCACATAGTGTGAATGTTGAAGTTTTTCCAGATTTGGTACCATCTTCTATTGCTGGAGATAAGGGGCAGAAATCAACCAGTTTCGACCTGCCCAACACCTCATCAAGTTCAGAGCCTAATGTTCATCAAGAACCGCCCATTGTTGCTCATAATCAGCCTGCAGGAACTGTTTTACAGCAAGGACCAGTTTTGGAAGATCTTGGACAGCCAAGTTCGGTGTCGGAGGATCTTGGACAGCAAATTGTAAGAAGAGACATGGCTGTTGGACAGCCCAAAACAGTCCCATGGTGGCTGTTGTCGACTTTGCGGGACAACAAAGTAAGTTCATTTCATAATGGAAAGACACGTGCCTCTACAAAATCAGTGGACTATGCTGATTTTTCAGATTTTGCTCTTACATCTCATCGAGATGTTGCAGAAGAACCTGTTTTCTATGAGCAGGCCAAGGGAGTAAAATGTTGGGAGGATGCGATGCAAGATGAGTATGACTCACTTATGAAGAACCAAATTTGGGTTCATGTTGATCTTCCTCATGGGAAGAAGGCAATTGGTTCTAAATGGGTAATGGTTTTCGAAACCTCAGATTTAGGCCTATTGCATTTTTATCTTGGTCTTGAATTTGTACAAGAAGGGGCTGGAATTTTCATCTCTGAAGAATGCTACATTGGGCAGAGTTTGAAGCGGTTCAAGATGGAAGATTGCAAGCCGGTTGCTAC
Organism: Diphasiastrum complanatum; assembly: GCA_029204225.1. Lineage (NCBI taxonomy): Eukaryota > Viridiplantae > Streptophyta > Lycopodiopsida > Lycopodiales > Lycopodiaceae > Diphasiastrum > Diphasiastrum complanatum. The sequence continues at coordinate 75,972,031 of CM055093.1, read as the reverse complement.
ACCTATGGAGACAGGCCTGAAATTAAGTAGTCAAGGTGATGGTAAACCATTTGATACTACTTTATATTGTCAAGCTATTGGCTGTCTCATTTACCTATGTAATTCAAGACCAGACATTTCTTATAGTGTCTCACTCATGAGTCAATTCATGCATGCCCCGATGACATCACATTGGAAAGCGTTTAAGAGGATCTTTCAATATCTTCAAGGAACAAGAAGCCATGGACTGGTTTTTCCTGCTTGTGATGATGCATGTTTGGTTGGTTTTAGTGACTCGGATTGGGGTGGAGATCAAGACACTAGGCGCTCTACAAGTGGACATTGCTTTTTCTATGGAAATTCTACAATTTTGTGGTCAAGTAAAAAGCAGCCCACTGTTGCTACTTCTTCTAGTGAGGCAGAATATAGAGCGATATTTTCAGCCACAACAGAGTGTTTATGGCTGAGAAGACTACTTGTTGACATGAAGTTTGGCGAGCCCTCAGCCACTCTTATCTTGAGTGATAGTCAAAGTGCTATTGCCATTGCACGGAATCCTGTTTTTTATGCGAGGACGAAGCACATCGAGATCCATTATCACTTTGTTCGGGAGAGACTTCATGATGGCAACATTTTACTTGAATATTGTCCTACGGAGGATAATATTGCGGACCTCTTCGCTAAGGCGTTGCCTAGAGTCAGATTTGAAGCTTTATGCAAAGCTTTAAATTTGATACCACGTGTTGGTTTTGTTACATAGTGAAGATTTCAGTTTTTGCATTGTCATTTAAGGAGGGTGTTAGAAATGAATGACTATGCTAAAGTTAATCCATAGGTTACTTTGACCCAAAAGGTCGAGATTTGTGTAACCATGGCAAGGTTGCATCCCGATTCGAACAGGTCGATTCGAACCGGCCGGTTCGAACCGATTCTTTGAGGTTCGAACCGCTAGGCCAGATTCGAATCGGAAAATGGTTTGAACCTTTTTTTTTTTCAATTCTTCAAAAAAACAGTCAAACATTCACTGATAGTACAGATACTTAAATTTTAATAGCTAAACAATTTCAATCTTGATTCTTCCTCTAAATTTACAGATATCAGAATTCAGGATAATCAGATGTCTAAGCTCTTGTGACGGTCAGAATCTACAGAAATTAGAATGACATTATGAGTCGTGACTCATGACCTAAGTTTAAACAAACTACATAGTACATACTAGTTAGCAGTTGCCAGTAACTATAGTTAAAACTTAAAGTTGAAACATGTTACAGACTACATATTACATACTACAGTTAAAAGTTAAAACTTAACTTCAGGAATCAGAAACTTGAAACTTGAAACTAGATTCTAGAATCCATAATATATCATGATTCTTGAATCATAACAAAATAGTAAATACAAATGCCAAGTGCCTCATGAGTCCGGTCACCAATGTAATGCGCGATGTGTCTGATGATAAATCATGATGTGTACATGTCATACTACATCGTAAATACTAAACAGCTCAAGAGTCAATGCTCATCTAGTGACATGAACATCGTAGTGTCATCTACAGACTAGTAACTAGTAACTACAATGATCTAATGTACATACTACAATCATCTCAAGACTGACATCAATGAGCACTGAGCAGGGCCCAGGCTGCAGTGAGCACTCTAAGCTCTCCTAAGCCTGAGTCTCCTCCCACTCGCTGGTGGTGCTATGGAGCCTGCTGTGGCCTCTCTAGTGGTAGGCTCAGCTGCGAAATCCTCATCAAAGGCAGAGATACGATGCCCCTCATCCTCATCCCCGCCCTCCTCGAACTCCTCATCCTCGTACTCCTCCTCTGAGGACTCTGACCCTGATGATGCCTCAGACTTAGACTCGTCCTCGGGGCTATGAGCACGGGAGCTGCTAGCCTCTCCTGCCCTCCTCCTACGCTCTGCTCGAGTGACAGGCCTTGCACAGTGCACACAAAGAGGGACAAACGTGTTATTGCCTGCAAATTAGTAAATTACAATTTACGATAATTAGTAACTTCAAACTTCGAAAATTTAATTCAAGACCTGTCACCTTACTACTTAGACAATCCTAATTTCTCACCTGCACTCTGCATGGCCTCCTCATGGAGGAATGCGTACACGTCCTCCTCTGACTGGTCTCTCGGTGGCAACTCTGGAACCTTTGCCACATCGATCAGATCGGGATTAACCTACGCACATGTCACAATGCACATTGAAATCAAGACAATTTAACAAAATTTGGAGGGCCGAGTCCCGACAAAAATTAAAATTTAGCTACATAGTACAGTGACCAGTATACTATCTACTATCATGTATCTACTAATTGCCAACTAGATCCTGCCACCTGGGATGATGGATCACATGTTAGAATTTAGAAATTATAATTTATGGTGTACAAGTTACCTGGATAGGCTCTGTGGTGGTCTGGAGTCTACCCAAAAGTCTCAGGTTGGCGTGTATGTACACCAACCTCTCCAACTGCGCTGATGATACTCGATTCCTCTTCTTCGTGTGAATCATGGAATGGACACTCTAGTTCCTCTCACAAGCGACTGCAGTGCAGTCCTGTGAGAGAATCCTGATGGCAAGGCGACGCAATTTGGGGACATCAACCCCAAACTTCGACCACCATGACACGGGACGTAGCTGGCCTGAATCACAGTTCAAGGGGCAGTTAGTACTTACTACTAGCAACTTGCAAGATGCAACCAAGTTCCAAGTTCCAACAAGTTACAATATGATTGACTAACTGTGCAGTAAAATGTGAAGTAACAAGTTTAAATTGTAATGGACCATGCCACATGGTCAGTTTATTACCCTCTCTCAAAAGCGTCGGGCCAGTGTCGAACTCCAAGGTCTCCTGCCTGAAAATCTGAAGCTCATCCAGCAGGTTATCCTGCTCGCGTACATCAGGATAAACTCGGGAGATATAGGCATTCCAGCCATCCCTGAGCTCCCTATCTGTGAACTGCTCTTCATTCCTCCAAAGTGGATGGAGTATGTGGGCCATGGCATGCAGGGGCCTATGAAACCACTCCCACCTGCTCAACCAAAGGAGCCGGACCACAGTAATAATTATACAATATAGTACAATGTACATGATAGATCAATCATCATAGTACATACTACATACTACATTTGAAATTTGAATCTTGATTCTTGATATACATAATACCTCTCTGGGCTAATGGTCGTGCAAAGCCTCAATTGCTCGCCCAGCCTGTCCATGAACTCGTACAAGAGGCCCAATGTGCAGCCCTCTCGATCTGTAAGGCGCAGGACATTGTAGATGGGCTGTAGGCCCACCACAATGGATCGAGCCTCATCCCAAAATGGTGAATGCATAACGGTCCGCTCGAATCTCTTACTCTTGGGCTCCTGTGACGGCCCCCACTGCGCCCAGTCAACAGCAACAACCATCTCTGCCTCAAGCCCTGATGAACTCTCAGCAGTTATTCCAGGACCAGGAACATAAATGCAAACCTGCATAGATGATAGGGCACATTGCACAAGTGACAAATTCTAAGTTCTAACTTCTGACAAGAGTCAAGAGTCAAGACAATACATGGCACATGCAATGTGCATCATTGCATGAAATATTTACCACTACTAACTAAACAGTAAATAGTAAATACTTAGTACTTACCAAGTTCCAACAGTCTACAGAAGCGCATTCAAGAATCAAATTTGAGTTGCAACTTGCATACCTGGTGGGGGCAGGTCTCAAGACATCCAAGGTGGACTGTCTCTTGAACATGGCTAGGACCCTAGGCTTCTTGGTGACAAATCTCACCAAGAACCGTGCAGTACGCACCACCTCTGCAATCCATGGAATCTTGGCCACATCCTCGACCAACAAGTCCAGGCAGTGTGCAGCACAAGGTGTCCAAAAGATGTGGGGGTAGGTCTCATTAACGAGCCTACCCATGGAGATGCAGTTTGACGCATTATCTGTGACCACCTGCACAACCATACATATTACAATGCAATGTGCAATGTGCATGAGTTTGGAATTCCGAATTCAAGACTCAAGTGCTCAGTGGCAACTGCTTAGACTTTAGTGAACCATAATCCACTGTTAATCAATCCGAAATCGCCATTGAACAATGAACATTCAACATTGACATTTACAAATTAGTAATTACCTGTAACCTAATACCATTTAAGTTTTAACATTATAGGTAAATCGTAAACCGTAAATTGTAATAAGTATAATATATTTACCTGTACAACGTGCTGTGGTCCGACTTCCTCAATGGCAACTCGAATATGTGAGAACATGTACTCGCCCGTGACTGCCTCCCCAGAGAAACATCGTCCCCATGCACGAAGACACCAGGATATTCAATATGTGGCGCCTCGTATCACTCCAACCATCAGATATGATGGTGCAACCATACCTAGTTGAAAGTTCACAGGTGACAAGTGACAAGTCAGTGGACCGTGGTCACGACTCACGACTCACTTACAGGTGACAAAACAAGATGAATCATGATTCATGATAGATCCGAGAGGAATCAGGATAGATCTTAAATTGTAAATTGTAATTCAAATTTCATGGCAAATTCCAATGATAAATGATCATTTAAATATTCATGATTAAACATAAATAGCTAGCTGCAGCCTGCAAATTGCAATTAACAAGTAATTTACAATTAACGCCTGCAATTTAAGTTTTAACAATCTGAAATCATCATAAAGTAGTAAAGTTTGGAGTAGATAAAGTTAAAAGCAAGTAGTACGTACTGGGCCCATGCCTTCTGGTCAACAGAAGCCCGCTCATCAAGAAGCCCCTTCGTCCTCAGGTGCTCGCAAGATGGCCCCTGCCACGCCTGCCCAATCGCACTCACCGCACTCATCGCCCTCCTCCATGCCGGGGTCCTAGCCAAATGAAATGGCAGATCGCAGGTGTAGAACAACTGTCGAACGACAACCTTTGCCTCTGCCATGGCTCTGGGAGCGAAGTTGGACACAGTACTCCCTACCCCCATCTGTGTAGTGCGGCCCCGTCTACCTCTCCCTCTCTCAATGGATGATGTGGTGCCGGTATGGTCATGGCTGGAGGTGGTGTCAAAGATCCTGCACCAGAAGGCGGGTCAGGCCGGGTACTAGGCCCTGCCTCATCTGCAGCTCTGTCCTCTGGGCCATGGGAAGCGAAAGTTCTAACTAGTTCTAGTAACTACTTAGTACTAACAAGTAACTACTAACTCAGACTAGTCACTAACTCCTAACTTCTAACTTCTAACTAAGTAGCTACCCAGGTCCCACACCCATCTCACAATGCCCATTGCCCACACACACACACACAACCTCAGTGCTCAAGCCTCACACAAACTCAGTGCAGTGTGCACACATCTCAAAACTCACACACACACACACACACAATGCACATGTCACACACACACACACACACAATATCATAATATGACACACACACACACTCTCTCACACACACTCACTGATTCACTCACACACACTGTACACAATGCACATCAAAAGACAGTGGACACACACACACACACACACACACACACACACACACAAAATCACACCGTTTTCTCTCTCTCTCACACACAGCATTGAGCACACACACACAATTTGAATGGCAAATGCACAGTGCACACAGAGTGCTGACTCATGAGTGCACACCCACCCCCCCCCCTCTCTCTCTCTCTCTCTCTCTCTCTCTCTCTCTCTCTCGGGCGCGAACAAAATACCGAGGGCTGAATCGCGATGGAATCCTTTTAGGGCCGACAGGTCGAACAATTCGAACGGTTCGAACCGGGTCCGAACGATTCGAAGGTTCGAACCGTAAAAGGCGGTTTGAACCGCGATTCGATGCAACCTTGAACCATGGGTATTTGGTTATTTAGGCCATCTTAAGTTTGTCTTAAGTTCAGTTGGACCCAAATTTGGTCATGTACTCGTGGGTCCTTAGGGGTCTAATTTTGTTTAGGGGCCCTATCTTGACTTTTGGGGGTGCCCTACATTTAGTAAGTGGTCAACCTTAGGGTTTGGTGGCATTTGGTCACATCCAGGTAGAGTACTTAGATGCTCATTGTGTATTCCATTATAACTAGATCTTGGTGACTTGACTCTTGCTTTCTTACAAAATAGCTATTGAAAATAAGATCTGTTTGTGCCCCATCTACTACACTTCTGAGAGGCAAAACGCTGGTTTGACCATTGATCCCTCAAAAAAATTTCAGCCATATATATTTCCAAAAAAAAAAAAATTGTTTTTTTAACGATTCTGGGTATAGAAACGCGTTTCTCAGAAGCGTGGTTCTAGAAACGCGCTAAATCAATATCAGAGCCAATGGCTACTCCTGAGATGGTAAAAGTTATTAAGATCTCTCAAGCACAACCTCTAGCATAATCTCATGAAGAGCATGATAAGACTGAACATAAAGTTACTCAAATCGAGCTATCCAATTCCAAAATTTGGCATGGTGACCAGGGAACAGAAACAAAAATTGCCCTGAAGTGGGCAGAATTTCATGTTTTCATAGTACATATGAAAAAACACAGCATACAAATACAAGCTTGATATTTGTAAAAATCTAAATTCTGAAATTAGACAATAAAAACAAAACAGATGAGTACCTTGTTTATGTAGAGTTCAGTCCTATATAACCAAAATATATGTGAAAGACCTTGAGATTCTTATGAATTTGAATTTATACAAAGATTAGTTTCTTGTTGTACTTGTCCTATCTTATTGGATAAATTAGCTCATGTTAGAAGATATATTGATGACTTATTTGTTCCTGGATTTTGATAATTTTCTATATAAAGACCCTAACGTTTTTGGTGGAGGAATCTATCCCAAAGACTCATGTGAACTTAATTGTACACTAGTGATGATAAGTGCAATTTTTTCAAGGCTATCCATTCGTATAGTTAGTTTTTGTGCAAAGAGTTGTTGCTAGTTTGCTAGAAAGGCTTTAGTTGCTTGATTTTGTATAGTCCCATACATTGCTTTGCTTTTGCTAGCTTTTCTTGAGCTATGGCATCTCCAAGCAATACTAATCATGATCCTTAAAGGATTCATGCACTTTTTTCAAAGTTGTTGGCATAGAGCTTATGTTAAAACAGATCCTTGAGCAATTGAGGCCTATGCCTACATTGAAAGAGTTAGTAATAGTGGGTGGGAATCTGGGTGGTGAAGCTGGTTTAAGTGAAAGAGAAGCAGAACTTGGTAGAAAACGTCCATCAAGGACCTGAAACCTCCCAAGTTTACAAGTGCAACATCTGTCAGAACCACAAATGCAATGGAAAACTGGTTGTAGCAGTGGGAATACCGAGGACTTGAAAATGATTGCTGAGGCTACATATTGTTTATAAGAGTCCGCACAACGATGGTGGAGGAAAGTTGAGAAAGATGGCCTTATACCAGATTCAAGGGATGTAGGAAATAGAAGCCTAAGGATCCAGAATCCTAACTATTCAATCACACAAAGCATTCTCAAAAGAAAGAGAGAGATGGCTAGAAACCCTCTTGTAGAAACTCGTGGATAGCCAAGGAGAATAGTCAGTATTGCTTACAAAAGTGTCTTATACGAATGGGATGCACACATATATATAGTCCAAGATGACTATCTAACTTCATGACTATTAGCTATCCAACTACTTGACTATTGGCTTTCCAACTACTTGACTATTGGCTGTCCAACTACTTGACTATTGACTATCCAACTTTCTATGTTTACATACTAACTTAGCTAACTCTATGTTTAGTAGGCCTAATATAATAAATGACCATGGTTACACAACTCTCGACCTTTTGGGTCAAAGTAACCTATGGTAATGTAAGCAATTCCATTTACATTCCAACACCCTCCTTAAATGGAAATGCATAACATAACATGAAGTAACTTCTCGAAAAATGTAACTTTGCTGTCCGAACTTCATGTCGCCAAATAAACTTCGCATCGAAGTAGTCGAAATCTCATCCCCAATCATGTCCAACGTATAAAAGGAAAAGAATGCGTAATAATGAAGCATCAAGTCGAAGGGTGAGGATTTGCATGCTCCATCCGAAGTAGGGAACCAACATAAACTCGGCAATAAGTCGAAACATGGACTTGTAATCCATCATAGGCTCCCACATCATTCGAAAATACTTCTTACCATAAGGACAATAAAAAAGAGTACCAAACTCTTTTGGCATCACATCCTCCCGAACCTTACCATCAGTGACTTGCTCACATAGAATAGGTGATGTACCAACATCATGATGAAGAGTAAGTGTAGAACCAAAAAAATCAGCAAGAGGTACTGATTTTAAAGAGGCATGTGCCTTCCTTTCATAGTAAAATATTTTTTTGCTATCTTGAAAAGTTTCCAATAGCCGACAAGGAACTGTTATGGGTTGTTCAACACTTTACTGCCCAAAGTGTTCCCAACATGGACCATGTTGTCCATAATCTTCCGCAGGCTGTTCCTGAAGCATAATGGACTGCTCATGATGTAAAATGGGCTGTAAATGACCAAAAGAAGATGACTGAACCTGCTGTCCAACATCTTCATCATAAAAATTTAGCAAACTATCAAGAGATGCATCAACGATGGCGTCATCAAAGCTGTCCCTCGAAGAGGCATGGGATGACATAGAAGATTCTTCAAGTAATGAAAAATTCTCTCCAAACAAGTGCTCGCTCTTAACACTTTGAACAAAAGTACTAATTGACACATGTTGATTCCCTCCTCGATCAGTACAAAAAGGCTCCAAAGAGTGCTTAAATTTTTCAGCCTTTGCTAAAACATCAAATTGAAAAGGTTTTGCATGAAACTTTTCACTAATACATCCATCATATGCATCAACTTGCGGTGACTTGAAAAAAGAAGATTGTTTCAACATCTGCTCAATGTATCGTTGTTGAGAGATGAAGATTCCAGCCCCATGTGGAAGATCAACAAGAACCCAAGTGTGGTTCTTCATGAGTGAGTTGTACTCCTCTTGCATCGCATCCTCCCAACATTTTACTCCTCTGGCCTGCTCATGAAAAACAGGTTCTACTGCACCATCCTCAATAGAAATAAGAGCAAAATCAGAAAAATCAGCAAATTCTACTGATTTAGTAAAGGCACGAGTCTTCCCTTCATAGAATTGATCCACTTTGCTGTCCTGCAAAGTTGTCCAATGTTTTCCGAACTTGGACCTTGCTGTCCAATGTCTTCAACAGACTGCTCTTCACCATAAATAGGTTCTTCTTGATGAACTATGCGTTGCAAAATTGAAGGAGTAGTGGGCTGTCCACTAGAAGTTGATGGCAGTCCCTTCTCTTCATAATTAGATGACAAAACCAAATCTGGAAATATTTCAACATATGCATCATGGGGGAAGTCCCCTTTCATGACATGAGTGGGCGCAACATCATAGGAGGTCTTTTCATTAAAAAGAACATCACGACTCACTATGATTTTATTAGTATCCATATTGAACAACTTATAGCCCTTGCTTTCACTACTATAGCCAACAAATATGCATTTAACTCCTTTATCATCAAGCTTGGTTCTTGGCTTATCGGGAATGAAAGCATAAGCCGTGCAACCAAAGATGTGTAAGTGAGAAACAATAGGCTTCTTACCATACCAAACTTCATAAGGAGTTAATACCTTCAAGGCTTTAGTAGGACACCGATTACTAATGTAAGCCGCCGTTATAACCGCTTCAACCCAAAACTTGTGAGGTAGGCCTTTTGCCTTGAACATGCATCAAGCCATCTCCATGATAGTGCGATTCTTTCTTTCGGCAACACCATTCTGTTGAGGTGTGTAAGGGGTTGTCATTTGATGATGGATACCTTTGCTTTGAAGATAAGTACCGAACGTATTCTTTATATATTCCCCTCCTCGGTCGGTACGTAAGATCTTCAAAGAGTGCCCAAACTGGTTTTCTATCATTGCTAGAAAATCCTTAAAGCATTGAAAAACTTCAGATTTTGCCTTCATAGGATAAATCCATGTAAATCTTGAAAGGTCATCAATAAAAGTAACAAAGTACTTACAACTTCCAATGGATTCGGTCCTCATTGGACCACATACATCACTATGAACCAAATCAAATTTGCCATCAACTCTAATAGTTCCATCAATTGGAAAAGCTTGCCTTTGAAATTTTCTAAGTATGCATCCTTTTGCATACATGTCCTTCGGGCTGCTCAATATTAGAAATGTCTTCAACCATATTGAATCTCTTCAACATCTTCAAGCTAGCAAAGTTGAGATGTCCAAACCTAGCATGCCATAATTCAGCCAACTCCAAAGAATGTGAACTTGATGCAACAAGACAAAAAGATGATAAAGCTCTTCGCTCATAGGTATCCATAAGGAACAATCCACCATGTAATGTTCCCGAAGCAATGATCATAAGAGATCTCTTTGGGTCTTTGATAAGACATTTGTCTTCTTTGAATTCCACAACCAATCCTTGGTTCATAATTGTAGAGACCGAAATGAGATTCTTTTTTATTTTTGGAACATAAAATACATTACGAATGTACTTCTCCTCACCATTGGGTAAGATAATGGGGATCACTCCAATACCTTTGATAGGATAAGAGGTGTTATCAACACCTTGAACTTTGCTTCCATCATGCACTTTCACAAGCTTTGTGAAGACCTCTTTGTGATAAGTCATATGGCGTGTGGCACCGCTATCAATCACCCAATCGATAGATGAAAAAACAGCAATTTGTAAAGCTGAAGATGAGCTGTTTTCTGCTGAAAAACCAGCAAGATTTGAAGCGGCAGACATCTCGTCTTTAGGAGAGATGAGATTATTAGTGACAAAAGCATAATCATTATTGAAAAGATTATCCTCCTTTCCAAATTATTGTTCCAAAGTAATAATTGCGGTACTTGTATCGTTACCTTTCTCTTTTTCCTTTGCAAGCCTCTTCCTACATTCTTTGATGTGATGCCCAATCTTCTTGCAAGAGTGGCACTTACCCTTCTTCTTGAAGTCTTGATCTTGAGCTTCCTTTGATTTTTGATTATCTTTGGAAGTTTTGAAAGAAGACTTCCCTTTCCACTTGCCTTTGCCTTTGCCTTTTGCAAAGCTTGATCTTCTTGTTCACCAAAGTTGATCCTTGTTTGCTCTTCTTGAAGAAGTAAGCCAACAAGTTCGTCGAAGGAGATTTGTTGTCCCCTAAGAGAAATGCTCAATGATGACACAAATAGAAGGTAAGAATCAGGAAGAGAGTTGAGAGTAATAGATACAAATTGTGAGTTCTCAATCACCTCATCAATACTAAGAAGCTCCTCTCGAAGATCCTTGACCTTCATCAAGTGGTTTGTAAGCAAATCACCTTCTTGCATCTTCAAGATAGAAAGTTGATTTCGAAGATATACCACTTTTGTCGCATTCTTTACTTGAAACATCTTGGCAAGAGTCTCCCAAGCACTTTTGGAAGTCTTGCATGATCTAATATGAGGAAGGATAGATCTCTTCACTGATAATGCAATGACGGAATGTGCTTGTGCATATTGTCGATCCCACTTCTTTTGCTCATCGGAAGATACCTCCGTAGTTGAAGAAGTAGTTGTTCTAGATGGTGTAATAGGTGCCAAGGTAGGCGGCCTCTCTTCGTCACCATTAACTACTTCTCATAAACCTTTTGCAATAAGAAGGCTCTTAATCATGTAGCACCACAAGGAATAGTTTGTGCCATCCAGCCTATCTTCATTAAATAAAGAACCAATCGACTCTGATTCTTTAGCCATAACAAAAAAATCAGCTTGTAGTAGATAGGAAATAGACTTTCCAAGACAAAATCTACTCAAAGGGCAGCAACCTCAAAGCTTAAATAATGAGCACAATAGATTGCAATACTCCACATGCAATTTGCTCAACAAGTAATGAAATAGGTGGCTGATTTCTGCACAAAAAAACAGAATGCTCACAAATAGGTAGACTTCGAATGAAGCCAAAACCAAAACCAGAAATTTGTGGCTGAAAAGAGTGCACACTATGTGCATATAGAGCTGATGGTAGCGCCCTACTCCAAGCTCACCAACAGGGAAATTTCAGCAAGAAATGTGTCCAAAACACATGTATCTTCATTTAAGAAGTAAACCTGAAATTTTCAGCATGTAATTGAGTCAAGATCACATGCAATTGGTTTGAGCATGGGCGCCCTACTGCTAGCTCTCAAATAGGTGAAGGTGCCCTGCAATTTCCTGCAAAAAAGCTATAAGAAGATGAACAGATTCTTCTCCTGCAAAAATCAGCAGCTTGATGATTTTCTACAATCAAAAGGGGAAGAAGATAGCTTCCTATTGGGCGCCCTCCTGCAAGCAATATGATCACCTAAAGGCTCTGATACCATGTAGGAAATAGAAGCCTAAGGATTCAGAATCTTAACTATTCAATCACACAAAGCATTCTCAAAAGAAAGAGAGAGATGGCTAGAAACCCTCTTGTAGAAACTCGTGTATAGCCAAGGAGAATAGTCAGTATTGCTTTCAAAAGTGTCTTATACAAATGGGATGCACACATCAAGATGACTATCAAACTTCATGACTATTGGCTTTCCAACTACTTGACTATTGGCTGTCCAACTACTTGACTATTGACTATCCAAGCCAATTAGCATCATGGGCCTCATTGGACCCAATAGTAGCTCTAAATGAATTGACAAAAAAGATATCAAAAGTAACACGACAAGCCACTCTAACTTTTAACCTGCACAGAATCCAACATGTATTGTTGTTACCCACACTCGACCACATTGTACCCAAAACATTGGACAACCTAATGAATTGCCTTTAATAAATGCTTTAATTTGATACCCATATTGCCCACGAATTTTTTTTTTTTATGAGAAACATTCCCCCATTTCAGAAACGCGGTTCTGAACGTGTTTTTCATTGCAACTATGATATATATATATATATATATATATATATATATATATCATACACAAACACACACACATATATATGTATGTACGTCTACGTGTATTTGTATTTGTATTTGTATTTGTATGTGTATGTGTATGTGTATGTGTATGTATGTGTTTGTATAAATAGATGTGTATGTGTATCTTTATGTATATGTATGTGTATGTATTTGTATGTGTATGTGTATGTGTATGTGTATGTATGTGTGTATGTCTGTGTTTATATGTGTATGTATGTGTATTTATATGTATATGTATATGTGTAAGTGTATGTCTGTGTATGTGTATCTGTGTATGTGTATGTGTATCTGTGTATGTGTATGTGTATATTTGTATGTGTATTTGTATGTATGTCTATGTGTATATGTTTGTGCATGTGCATGTGTATGTTTCAATTCCGCTCGCATGCAGATGCTGAACAGTCCTATGAGAGGACTCTCTAGGTCAATCATCACAGGTCGTCGTTGCTACACTCGTGGATGCTCCACCACATTACGGGCCTCAGCTGATCCTCCCTCAGCCAACACTGCTCTCGATTAAACGGTTCCTGCCTCCGCTCAAAAGTCACCAGTTGTCGCCCTATGTTCCTGTAGGGTCACAGCCACCTGACACACAGGCACAACGGAGTAGACACAGGGCTGGGGGCAGCCAAATGGGGGCTAGAGGAGGGGAGAGAGGCAGAGGCAGAGGCAGAGGTAGAGGCATGGGGAGGGGGGGTGGTCCAGAGCCAGGGCACGCAGCAGGGATCCAGAGCACGCAGCAGAGCCAGGGCCACACCATGGCATATGGCTCCCTCCAGTTCCGATTCATCTGCGGACCCATGGGACCTGCAGTCCATAGATTCGGATGATTTATCCTACCATGACTCTGACGAGCCTTAGTTATATAGTTTTCATTACGTTCATGGAACATCATTGTACCCCTTTTTGATGATCCTATTCACCGCATTGTCGTGATTCAGTATTGTTCTTTGTGGTTTTAGTTCAGTAACTTCGGTTTTATGGTTTATGATTTATGGTTGTAGAGAGAGAGAGAGAGAGAGAGAGAGAGAGAGAGAGAGAGAGAGAGAGAGAGAGAGAGAGAGAGTATGGTTGTTTTGTCAAAAATTGTTTCATTTAAGGCTAAAGTTCAAATTGATTCAGCTAGGTTTTGGTTCAGCATGGTTTTAGTTCCGTTTGTTGTGAATCGTGATCAGAGAGAGAGATAGAGAGGGAGAATCAGAGAAAGGGAGATTCCTGCTATGTTCACTAGGAATGCCCCAATGTGTTCTCTTTTTTTTTATATGGGATGCAGCTTTAGCGTAAAGGGACCATCCTGCACCTGAAACAGTCGGCAAACTACACAATCATATTCCCCTCGATCAGAGCTTTCATCTGATACCCATATTGCACAAAAAAATTTCAAAAAAAAAAAAAAATCGATTCTACACGATTCTGGGAAAATCCCGAATCGCGAATCGGGATCGCGATTCAGAATCGCGCTGCAACTATGGTACATAGCATAGTTGCACTGCGTTTCTGAAACGCGTTTCGGAAATATGGAATTTTTTTTCAGAAACGTTTTTTTTAATTTTTTTTTTTTTGGTTTTTTTTTGTGCAATATGGGTATCAGGTGAAAGCTCTAATTAAGAGCATAATTACTGTGTAATTTACCGATTGTTTCGGGTGCAGGATGGTCCAATTCAGGTGCATTAATCCATGTTGGGTTCTGTCAAGGATAAAAATTCAAAACTAACCTCTAGCCTGTCTGTTACGATCACAGATGGTCCCAGTAAGTGTGTTTTTGCTCAGGGAGTTGGAAGGCCAAGTCATGAAGAGGCCTTACCATTCCCCTGTTTCTCGGGGGGCTACCCCCGAACCCCCTGAGCATTTATTGAAAACCAGAGCAAATAACAACACAGCTTGCTGATTTTTCCCCATGTTGCTTGAATCTTCTTGCATGCCAGTTTCCTAGCATCATTCATTTTACAACAGTGGTATCAGAGCTTGCATGTTGCTTAAAGGTTCTTGCATGTCAAGAATTCAGATTGCATGTTTCATTCTTAGCATCACTCATTCCGCAACAGTCACAAGCCGCCTTCCTCACCACCTGTCTCCACACTGCTCCCACTTTGGCTTTCCCCTCTAAACCTCATAAACACAAACCAGTCCATTCACAATCGTCTTGATTCCATCCACCATGGTATGACGCGGAATGCCGATCCCTTCACTACTCTGTTACACATGCTTGTTTCCACGCCCGCCATCTTCTCTGCTCTTCACGACAATTGTACAACCGCGCACTCCATCGCAAAAAACGTGCCTATGATGACTCTGAAGGAAACCGTCTGGTGGACCTCCTTTTCAGCTCCTCTGGTGCCTTTTGGTGTGAGTTTATCCGCCGTGCCCCACCCCCTCTTCTGGACGATTTACAGATTTGGACCGACTATGCTACCCAGCTTTACACTATACCCACTGATACACCCATTTCCATCTCTCCTCGACCTTCAGATTTCACCTTTTTCACCCTTGACTTGGTCCGGGCAGCAATCAAAAAGCTGAAAACCCATCGCACCAGAGACATTGAAGACCTTGATTCTGAGTTACTGATTCACGCCTCCGATACCCTCGCCCCTACATTATCCACTCTCCTTAACCATGTTGTCGAGGGCTTCCCATCCTCTTGGTGCACCAACATCATACATCCTATCCATAAAAATGGTGACCCCATGGTACCTGGTAATTATCACACTATTATGATTGGACATGTTCTCGCGATGTTATATGGCACCATCCTCCAGTCTGCAGTTAGCTCAGAGGCAGAGTCCAAGCATGCTTTGGGTCAGGCAGGGTTCCGCGCTCATTATTCCGCTACAGATCACATTTTCACACTTCGAGCCCTCATTGAGGAAGCTAGACACAGGAGAGAGAAGGTTTACTGTTGTTTTGTGGACTTCAGGAAAGCCTTTGATTCTGTCCCACGCTCCTTACTTATCTAGAGACTCCGAGACCTGGGTTTCTCTACAGATATTATTCTAGCCGTCATGGCTCTCTATGAGAGGGTTTTTTTTCGTCATGGTAGCAGGATTTCTGAGCAGATCTGGAGTACTATTGGGGTTAAGCAGGGATGCTCTCTCTCACCAGTTCTCTTTGGATTATATATTGACGAGCTAGAGCAGGTCATCTCTCAGTGTGGTGGGGACGGTTGTTGGCTTGGAGACATCCTGATTGCCATCCTTCTCTATGTGGGTGTTGTGGTACTAGTCTCACGTACCAGAGAGGTATTACAAAGACAGTTGGATTGTTTACAAACCTTTTGTACTTAGTGGGGTTTAGGGGTGAACCTCTCGAAGACCAAAGTTATGGTCTTCAATACCTCTCAGGCTTTCATGCAGCGCTACGAGCTTACCCTCGATGGACAATCCCTAGAGGTGGTCTCTTCATACACTTATCTGGGTGTGCACTTCTCTGGTCCTACCTTCAGTATGAGACAGGCGGCTACTTCGAGACTTGGGAAGGGACACTCTTCCCTAGTCCAACTGGAGAGATTCTGCTTCCGTAAGTCTATTCGGGATGCCCCGAGTAAGCGCAGACTGTTTGACACCATCGTCACCCCTTCAACCTTTTATGCGGCAGAGATATGGTGTACAGGGCTATCATCTTCACAGTGGTCCAGCATTTCACGCTTACAGACCACCATGTTAGCTCGCATGATCTGAGCGAAGCCCTCGGTTCCACATGAGATCATCCTTGTGGAGTTTGCCACCCCCCCGATTCAGATTGAGGCAGCCTTCCAGCTTATCACATACATCCAGCGAGCCTAGGCACTTCCTGGTACAGAGCAAAGATATACACAGCTTGCACTCATGTCTTCTCATAACGTTGCCCTAAATCAGAAACACGTTTCTAGAAACACTCAACTACTATGATATATATATATATATATATATATATATATATTTATATATGTATAGTATATACATACACGCACACACATGTGACAGCTGTAGTGGAATGTGTCATGCACACACATGTGACAGCTGTAGTGGAATGTGTCACACTGCACTTGTGTTATGGAATGAGCGTTTTGGAACACTCGCGTTTTGGACAGATCATAGAACCCACGGTTCCCAGAACCGTAAGACCTAACTCATTGTAACACTGCTCGTTGTTTAGGGAGGGCTCTATGGCTGTTAATTTTTCTGATGATGCAAATTGAGCAGTATAGCAGAATGCTAGGTACGTCCCAAGAATCTGTTACCGATATGTTTTTTGGTGTTCTTGATGACTAGCAAGCCATTCCCAAGGAATTTGATAATTTTTTTTGATGATACATGTGGAACAACATTCATTTTGTACATGGATCATTCTGTATAGAACTAGCATGGGTGGTTGTGTGTGTGGGTGGACCTTAGAAGCCCATTTCTGAGCAAAATGGGTCAGAACGTTCCGTTCCGTACGTTCCGGAACGTACTGGGTCGGAACGAGTTAGTGTAACTTAAAAAAAAATGATAAACAACCCTGCTGGCCCGCGCCTTCTGCTTTTCACAGATAGCGAGTTGTCATACTTCTAAAGAAGAAGAAAATAAATTGCTACAACAGGGCAGCGGCAGCAGAGCGTGAAGAATAATCATTCACAAGGAAAAGTTCTGCTATGCTATATTTTGCGAGGACAGGAAGGTGCCATGGAAGCCATAAGGCACTCTGGAAGGAAACTGCACGGAAGCGATGAGCTCCAGCGATGGTGAGCTTGCGTCCAAGACCAGAAGCTCTGATTGCTCTGTTTTCTCATTGTGGCGGAAAGAAAGCAGGAAGCCATCGTCGGCAGCTGTCTCATCATTACCATGAACAAAGAAAGGCTCTCCCCCATAGCAATTTTCACAATGCATGAATCTGGACACCACCTTATCTTCTGGATCTTTGCCAGGGAATTCAAGATCCACCTTGGCAATTCCACAAACCTTTGGCCATGGCTCAGCTATGGCGAGATAAGCATAGCGGCTTTTCCTACATAGAAAGCGGCAATTCACTTGGCCAGCCTCTAGATTCACGTTTGCAATCTTGTGCCTTGTGGACGATCCTGTTTGTGTGTTCAATCTTATCTCACACAAGATGCTCCTCAAGCTTCTTTAGATATGGTTTTTTTTTCTTTGTAAAAAAACGTATTTTTTTTTTTTGAGGGTCCCGTTCTGGAACGGGCAACTAAGGTGTGGACAGAGATCATAGTTACAGTGGATCACAATTCGTTGCAAAAATGTTCCAAAACGTCAGTGATCCACGACCCGGATTGCAAAAAGTTGTTTTTTTTTTAATTGAAAAAAGATTATTGACTGCGATTTCTTTCGGTAATTTAGGTAAGGTTAACTGAATTCAGAAATGATTAATGAAGACAAAAGATGATCTATCGACGATTTGGAAAGGCGCAAAAATAACATTGCATAGAGCTATATTGATCCGGTCAATTAGAGATGCATTGTAACTCTAAAAACTTGTTGGAGTGAAAACAGTCAACACTACTAACTTACTCTAATCAAGTGAATGGAGGTAAATTGGTCCTTGATAGCAGGAGTCTATAGGCCTTCAAACAATGATTTTGGGCAAAATATCTAAATAAATAAGTCTCAAAAAATAAGAAGAATTTGAGTCCTGGAAAACTTTAACCCTAGTTTCCGAAATTAGTTTTTTTTTTTTTTGGACATGTGTTAAACTGGCCACAATCTTCTTTCTTCTCTGTAATACACTGAGGGACACTAGATATACTGCTACTTCCACGAATTATGGTACCAAGGTTCCGAGACTTACTTCGGAGATCGAGTACGGTACTTAGGATACTGCTGGCACCTCTATGACCAGGTCTGGCACCACAGACAATACAACGGGATCCACACTACAGAAGTCCGACTCCGCTGAAACAACAGGAATGCAAGCTACAATAGAGACTCTTTGCCCAATGGTGCTTTCCCAATTCGATGCCTAGCAACATATTAAGGAACACGTAAGCTAGAATCTCCAAGTCCTCTAACAAACAGGAACAAAGTTGAGGAACGATCTCTGCAGTCATATGCTGTTGGGAAAATGGCATTGTCTCTTGGGTTCAGGATGCTATTCTCTGGGCTATCATCAATGAGAAGCGTGTTATGTGCAGTGGGAACGAACTCCTCTGGGCAATCACGTAATGAAGGTCCAGAACTTCTCACTTAAGACTTTGAGAAATAGTTCGCACGCAGGTTTTCTCTTGAGCAAATGATTGTGTTCATCTCTGATAGTCAAACAATCATCCTGCCCTGCCCAACAACTAGATTCCTTTGTTAAAACGGAACGTTTTTTTTTTTTAAACTTTGGTGAAGTTCCGGAACGGAACGCGTTCCATTTCGGAACGGGCAACTAAGCTTTGTGGACTCTGGCATTGGTGCATTACAGAAGGCGTGAGAAGGAGCAATTTCCACTTGTTAGGATTGGGAGACATCCTCATGGGTAGCATGATGGGAATATGAATAAAGCTTAACCTTTGACAAGAGTAATGCCACTTTTATCAGCCTCCAACAAAATATTCAAACATTCGGTACGTTACGGTCCAGTTGAACAACCCAATCAATGTATGCCAACTGTGCATGACACTCTTCATCAGTGAAGGTAATGTTTCAATAAGAAGATCTCATCCTTCTCAGTTGGAGTATACTATTGAAAGAAGCAGTAGCAGGAGTATCTCTCTCTCTCTCTCTCTCTCACCTTGGGTTAGACTCCTAGCAGCTACTTCTCACTGGTTTCTTTTGGACTCGAGCACATGCTGATGACTCTGATGATGAGATTCCTATCCCTATGCCACTGCGGAAAAAGCCCAGATGTAGTTGCCACTTGCCTCCATCAGGGCCCACTGTACACTCCACTCAGCAGACACTTCACACTTACTTTCACTGATATGTACTTATTCTCCATCTGGCCCGGGTTGTGGGCATTGGAATTTTTTGTGTAGTTCTTCTGTTATACCTGGCCCGGGTGAGCTTATGTCACTTATGCTTTGTTCTACTTTCATTCGTAGCTAGTTTATAGTATTTTACGGCCACGTCCTCCTATGGATGATGCTCTCACTGTTACTTGTACATATTTTCTTTTTGGTCTTATGCACCCACGGGTGCCCAAAAGACGTTAATAAAGCTTTCTTTCTTTCTTTTCTTTCTTTCTCTCTCTCTCTCTCTCTCTCGCTCTCTACCTCAAATAAATGTTTCCATAAACAGCAAATAAAACTATTAAATATTAGCCTATCAAGACTAAACAAATAAACAAAATCACACTTCAGATGTACTTACCTGGTCTTATATGCCTTTTGGCATTGAAAAGACGTTAATAAAGCTTTCTTTCTTTCTCTCTCCACGCACGCGTGCGCGCGCGCACACACACACACACACACACAAAAGATAAAGGGCAGCATTTGTTATGGTCTTGTAGAACTTTTTTGTATTTATCCTTTTGGAAAAAACAGCTAAGAATGTTTTGCTCACCTGACACAGCTGACGACAACTCAGAGTACACATACACTGTTGGAAAAACATTTGATACAGTTATGGGGCTATCAGTAGTAACGGGCAGAGACAGTGCTTTATCATCGGACTTGTGTCCATGTTCTACCAGCTCCAGCTGCTTCATGTCACTTGATCTTATGGGATTGACTGGCTTGGATGCTAAAACTGGCATCAAAACTCTACTGATTGCACCTACAAATGCTGGAAATGAAGAGCAAGTTATCAAAGGAAGTGCAAATTCTGATGACAGTGATCATCTTTTATCTTCAGAAGATCTAATCAGGTCTTTATGCACTGATAGTGGCATGAAGGGCATTCCTGAACTTGATAATATCACAAGAACCAATGACAGGACTACGTGCAGATATAAGGAAATATTATCATATTCTGCAGTTGAGAATGAGGATGGAGTTCAAGCTTTTTTTCAAGTAGCTGAGGAAGTCTCAAAAGACTGCAGTGTTTATTTGACAGTGAAGAATACAGATAAATATTCTCTACCTACAACTTTGTTCACAAACAAATCTACTTCAACCGTTGCTTCAGGAGAAAATTTTGGAGGAAAACTGGTAAGCAAAGTGTACAATTTAACTTTGTGTATATTAAGAAATTTTACAGAAGTTACATGATTAGTTTTGATAATGTTCAAAGTATTTGAGATGTCAGGAGGTGCTTGTGTCACTAGTGAGAGCTCAGTGCTGTACTTAAAAGTTCGTAGAAGCATGGAAAAGATTCAACCCTTCTCTTGTTTGTTGTTCGTAGAAGAGAGTTTTACAAGAATCTATCTGCAATCATCACCTGTTCGTAGAAGAGAGTTTTACAAGAATCTATCTGCAATCGTCACCTGTAGATTTTATTCACCCATGGACTATTGCTCCAGGTGCTGTATCTTCAAGGAAACAATAAGAGCCAACAAAGAAACTGGATCATGTCATGGCCAATTTAATTAACTCGAGAAGCACTCTCTCTCGATTGAAATAAATTTTTCCTTCAGCTTTCATCCAATTGAAGAGCAGAGTTCACTTAGCACAGAATTCATAGGTTTCAATTCTATTATAAGACAACCACCTATCTCCATGTACTTATAGGTTTACTGTGAAGTTGACAAATATGCAAATAGAAGCATCTCTGTGGATTGTAAATAGTCACGAAATTACATGTGCAGGATGCATCGGATGAAGTAGACAGAAAAAACACTCTACTTAGTACTACTGAAAACGGACAACTACAAGTTGAGACAAAGAATACTGGTTGGCACTCATGCCTTACCATATGTCAACTTGTACTTGGCTCACAAGAATGCTCCTTGAATTGGATTAAAGAGTAATCATTCATTGCTAGAAAATGCAGTAAGTTTGGCTAGTGATACGCAGGCTAGTTGCCTGTACTTCGATAAGAGCCTGAATGCACATATGGTGATGAGTGAGTAACTACCTGAACGTTTCCTGGTTTGTTCATGGCTGATTGGTTGTTACCAGATTTATTATGTCTGCTATATTTTTGCTGATTTATAAATTGCGAGTATAATCTGCTGGTCCGAGTTGTACCCGCTACCTGTGCTTGTGGTTTACCTGCAGATTATCTTTTGTCCGATTGTTTTGCTTCTTTACAAGCATATTCATGGCTGCCAAGTGACAAAAGAGTTGAGCAAGTTTAGAGATTTGATGAATTCATTTCAATATCTGTCATTAAATGCAGAAATCCTCATTTCTCCTCAGGTCATATAAATATGGATTTAAACCTTGAGCCTAATGCTGGAGGCAAAAATAGAAAAGATTACGGTCTGCCGACAATTTCGACCTCCGAATTCTTCCAGGACACAGAAGTTCCATCCTTTGATACAAAACTTTGCAAAGAGAATAAGAAGGGTAAGCTGGCAAAGCCGATTCAAATCTTGTGCAATGCACTACACATTCGCATGAAGTCAGTTGTTCTGAAACTTTTGAGGAGACGTTAATAGAATGAAATCTTATTTCATGCTCTTATCCTGTTGTCAAAAGGAAGCTAGGACATGTGTGTGCAAACATGCTCGCGCAAACTCTCTCTCTCTCTCTCTCTCTCTCTCTCTCTCTCTCTCTGGGGCATCCTTGATTCTTAACCTTCTCTGCTGCTCGCTGAATTTAGTGAGATAGCCAGCATGTTTCTCAAAATGGATCTGCACACATGAGCATAAGATCAGACTTAATGGCAGTGTGTTCCATTTTGGCAATGATGTTTTGAGTGCAAAAGATTAGTAAGATTTTTTTTCTCAACGTCTACAAGTGATTCAGATCCGTTGTATTTAAATGTAAGCAAATTTGTGACAACATGGTTGTCTTCACTCTAATATCTATCTGTAAACTTTGTTGATTGAGATAACTTGTTCCTGATGGACGATTTGTGTTTTGGAATCCTATAGTAGAAGTTTTTCTCAAAACTTTTCAACTAGAATAAAAATCCATTCCATGATGGAAAAGTCAGCCCACAAAACTTACCAGCCAGGTAAATTGTAAAAGTCCTCAATCAGAAACATGACTTTTATGTATTGGGGAATGGTTTTTTTAGTGATGCACCCGGTAACATGGCGGTCGTTAATTTTATGGTCATTTTATTGGGTGCAAAGGTTACTAAAAAGACTTTTTCCAAGTGTAAATGTCTTGGCATTTTACATTGCGGCCAAAAATATTTGTATGGCCCATAGATTTTGACTTTTTGTGAGGTCTAACGTGCTCTTCCAAATTCTTTATCTACATTTTATAAGGTTGACTTGCTTTTGAAAAAAATTGTGGACTTACGTTTCATAATGCGTCTCATGTTGCTTTCACAAGTGATAATCTACTTAAAATTTTATTTTTACAGTCAGTTTTCATAAGAATAACTCACACAAAGTTGAAACCATAATTTGCTAAGGAACGTAATTCAATCCATTACAAACATGTGAAATAAAATGGCAACAATCTTTTACGGCCCACAAGCCGAATATTGTGGGTACGGTAAGGAGTGGAATGCTCACGAAGAATAGAATGCTACGTTATTAATATTCGAGAAAGCAAATAATTAACTATTGGTGAAGACTCTATGAGACTTTTAAAAGTACTCTATGCTGAACCCAATTCTTTCGGTTTGAATGCTTTAGCACGTAGGTGATTCGTTCAAGCAGTTGAAGATGGATAGTTCGCAAGAAATGATTTCATCTCTCATTAAGGTACGATGCCATATGGAATATCACCGACACGGTGGGTAGCCTAACTTGAGTTGTAAAGCACTTTAAAAAAATTTGCTGTGTATTTAGAAGCAATTGTAGTTGGGTGGATTTGACAACTCTCCAGTGCAGTATTTGCATAACAAACTTGCCACATCAGAGGAACCTTACGTTTGTGTAAGGTTCCTCTTCAAGAACTGTTTTATCACAAAGGTAAATTGACCAATATTTTTACTAAACGTAAAACTTTATTACCTTGCGTAACAAAAATTTGCCTATTGTAACAAAAAACTACTATAAAAGTTATGTGAAATGTGCACCAAAAAACTTTGTTGATGAAGTTGCAGTTGGTTGCATTACAACATCACAAAAATGCTCCCTCGCTCTTGCAGAACGCTCCATCTCGCCTTTCACACTTGGATGCGACCAGGATTGCGTCCTCAGATCTAAAATGTAGACATCGTTGATCTTCTTGGATCCGTTTGTACCTCCGAAGATTATCATTCAGTGCTATCTTTGGATCTGGGCTGTTGGCATATTGAGACAAGCGAGCTCCAACACATTGTTTTGAAATCTAGAGTGAGTACGTCGCTGAAATGAAGACCTCCATGGCAACCCTGCAAATTGAGCATTGTGAATAGTCAGATTGTGAACAAAATTCTACTAATAGCCACATAAAATTCTTGAGATTTCTCTATTTAGATTCCCTTTCACTTTGGATAACAGCACTCTCGCCATCTTTGTCTATGACAATTATTCCCAATTTCATACATGGATCAACAGTGGCAACACATCTCAATCAAAAACACATACATGAAAGTAGGAAAACACAGTTGCCACATACAACAATTACTGTTAGGAGAGAGGCATGACATACAGGTGGGAGGAAAAGATATAATTAGACTGGATGAAAAAAGTAGTTGCAAGGTTGAAAATCACGTACCCCGAAGATGTAGAGCGTTCCTTTAGAGAAGCAAGTCGAATGCCATCGTTCGTGAGGATCGGCTCCAGTTGTCGTTGGATATATCCACATTGGCTTCTTTCCTCCATTGTCTTGAGCTCCCTGCTTGGTAGACATGTTGCAAAATGCTTCACCAACTTTCTTTGCCCTATGTTTCTAATTTAAGCTATATTTGATCGTGATGTCACTATTATCCATTTAGCCAATCGCCTTCTGCACTAATTTTATTAGATTGAATCAACCTCGACTCAGCAGCATTGTCCTTTTGATGCATCACAATTGAGCAGTTTTTACTTGTCAGAGAGCCTTGATAGCTCTTCACATATTCGTAAAAATTCTGAGTTCATTGAATTTTGAGTGCCAACCATCGTCCGATGACTCCCACAAGAGCTGCAAGCTGAATTCATTGCAGTCATTAGCTTTTGCTATTCATCCCTTGCTTGGTCGCCGAATGAAAGTAAACAGGAAAATGCCGGGGGGGGGGGGGGGGGGGGGGGGGGGGGGGGAAGGGGGAAGAGCTAAATTGACCTCTCGGTAACTTCTCAAAAGTTACCGAAGGGGATAAAATTTTTTAAAGAGCTTTACGCCAGGGAAGGCCCCCCCTCCTCGAGCCTCCCTCGATTTAAGGCTTTGGGCCCTCGAGCTCACGCCCTTGGGCCCAAGGCCTTAAATCAGGGAAGGCCCTCAGATGGGGGCCTTCTCCTATACGAAAGTTTTGACTCGTACATTAAATCAAACTATTGTGGAAAACGATTTGTCTTATGACCATTTTAGGTAAGAATAAGTAAAATATTTGCTTACCTTTACACAGTGGTTCTTCTAGAGAGCTTGATTAGTGGTTTAGCTGATTTTAGAGTTTTTCCCAAAAAAAAATAAGAAACAATGAAACTAGCAGTAACTTTTCGAATGTCCCTTATACTAAAGGCCACTAGAAGGACCATTTTCCCATGCTTAAAGATGGTGTCAATCATGCTATAATATTGATACACTTCCATGAACATTCAGATTACATTATTGACCGTAAGAATGCAAGCCATCTTATGTGTGCAATTTATGTATATGCTTCATAAATTTGATGATATATTTATTTGATGTCTAAGTTTGACTATACATGGCTAGGATGATTATTTATGCATAATTGGTTGAAGCATGTAAAAATAATGGTGAAAACATTGCTTATACTATATAGAATAAATTTCAGTATCAGTATCGTAAATATCAACTTTTTGAAGTGGAGTTGCCTAATGGTTGCACATCATTTACGTCATGTATAAGGTCTAAGAGAGTTTGTATTTTTGCATTAATACTTCTAATCCCCAGGACAAGGCACAATTTATATGTTGAGGACCAAAATTGTAGCTCTGCTGAAATGAACTAAAATAGCCACAGGTGACACGGTTGGGTTTTTCACTAAAAAGCGAAAAAGGCGACAATGTCCTTAAATCTCATTTAGGATTGCCCCACACTTTGCTAGAGTCATTTCCTTAACATTTGAGTCTCTTTGGAAAAAGCGAAAAATGTGACACTGTGATTATACACGAGATTCTTAATAGGCGAAAAATACGAAAAAGGTGACACTGCATTTTTCAACGGGATTCCTGATAGGCGAAAAAGGCGACATTGTTGTCGACTCCGTGTAAATCTGCATACTGTGTAAAAACATGGGAAAATCTGCAGAACTGGATAAACAAGAATGAAGATTAAAACCGATTAGTCAATTGGTAAGAAGGAGAATAATCCAACAAGTGGGCGAGTAATAGACTATGGGCGAGTAATCACAGTGGGTGAGTAATGGATAGTGGGCGACTAATAGACCTTGGGCAAGTAATGATGGCGAGTAATCACACTGGGCGAGTAATAGACAGTGGGCAAGTAATAGACTGTGGGCGAGTAATGATGGCGAGTAATCACACTGGGCGAGTAATGATGACGAGTTATATTGGGCGCGAGTAATAGCTCTGATGGCGAGTAATAAATTATAACTCCCCGAGCTCTCAGAAGATAGATCAGTATGTGTGCAAGCCTCAACTTTGATGGCGAGTAAAGATAGTGAACAAAAAATGAAAAAACTCTGATGGCGAGTTATAAATTAGTGGGCGAGTAATAGAGTGTGGGCGACTAATCATAGTGGGTGAGTAATGGGGGCCAGTAATGGAGGCGAGTAATGATGGCGAGTTATATTGGGCGCGAATAATAGCTCTGATGGCGAGTAATAAATTATAACTCGTCGAGCTCTCAAAAGATAGATTAGTATGTGTGCAGGCCTTAGCTTTGATGGCGAGTAAAGATAGTGAACAAAAAATGAAAAAATTCTGATGGTGAGTAATAACTGACGAGTAATAAAAAGGACAGAAATCGGAAAAATGACAAAAAAAAC
The DNA here is from genome assembly GCA_029204225.1 of Diphasiastrum complanatum. Taxonomy (NCBI): domain Eukaryota; kingdom Viridiplantae; phylum Streptophyta; class Lycopodiopsida; order Lycopodiales; family Lycopodiaceae; genus Diphasiastrum; species Diphasiastrum complanatum. The sequence goes on along the minus strand of CM055093.1, from coordinate 75,945,128 downwards.
TCAAAATGGCGATTAATAGCCCTAAGAGCGAGTAATAAATTTATAACTCGCCAATCACTAGGAAGATGCCTCTGAACTTGCTGATCACTCTGCTTTGATGGTGAGTAAAGTTGATGAGAAAAAAGTGGAAAAAAAGTGGTATGGCGAGTAATAGCCTGCTGGGCGAGTAATGTCTCTGATGACGAGTTATAACTTATAACTCGCCGAGCTCACAGAACAAAGCCTGGACCCTGCCTAGCTCTCTGAAAAAGTGGCAAGTAAAGAAAATGACATAAAAGTGGAAAAAACACAATAGGCGAGTAATAAACTTGTCAAAAAGAGAGAAAATAACATAAAAATGCAAACTAAAAAACCACTCCTAGGACTGTTTAGCACCGTCTCCTCGGACCCTTTCCTTGCCTCCCTAATCGGTTGGATCTAGAGGGCAAAGAAGGGGTTTTTTCGTGTAGTAACGGGCTTCGATCCAATAGGGAGAGGCCTAAGTGACGAAATAGGAGTGGGGATCTAGGCATGCTAAGGTTGTCAGTCTTAGCTTCGGATCGGATCGTGGAATAGCCTAGATTTGTGTGCAGTTTATCTTTGTTGCTTTCTCTCTTTTTGGCAAGGTTGGTTTATTCGTGCTTATCTAGGCATCCTTGTATCTAGATCTTCTCCTCAAGAGGCTTGTCTTCTCAAGGGAGGTGAACAGTGAAAGAAAACCTACCTACGGATCCTATTGACCACTCCATGATTTTATTAGTGAGAGAGAGAGAGAGAGAGAGAGAGAGAGAGAGAGAGAGAGAGAGAGAGAGAGAGAGAGAGAGAGAGAGAGAGAGAGAGAGAGAGAGAGAGAGAGAGAGAGAGAGAGAGAGAGAGAGATACACAATTTCACATAGTTCCTCTTGACAAAGCAAGACCAAACCCTTTGAAGCTTTTATTCATAAACCAACAAGGTATAGTAAAGCTAAAAAGTAAAATACAGTACAGTAAAGCACCATATAGCATAACCACTCTCAAAACGTCCAGCTGATACCTGCCACCATCCCACAACACAAAATCGCACGAGTTACTACAGTGGGGAAGACAGGTGTCATAGCTGAGCGTTAGTTGTTATCCATGTCCAAAAGAAGTTATACTACTCATCAACAAAAATAGCATTTTACGACATAGTCCAATCTTCCCAAACACAAAGACGATTTTATAGCGATAGGCCAAGCCCCTCCGTTACCGTATCAGGGCGAGTGCCATGCTGGCCAGTTTTTGGGCATTGGTCCGTATTAGTTTATTTTGTTTATAGCAAAAGTATGAAAAGTTTTCACCATATATATTGCTTATTGCTAAAAGAAATGGTGTGAACATGTGTGCCGGTGTCAGAGCAAATCCATGCTATTCTAACTCGTGTGAATTAAGAAACCACATTAGATTAAATGTGATACGAAAAATTGAAATTAAGTATCATATCAAAGAGATTTTTGTCGCCCAAGCTTTGAAAATAGCAATGGCAAGGAGACCCAGATCTACAGTCGAGTCTGTGATTCTTTACAATGAGAAAGATGAAGCTGATAACTGGAAGCCAACAAAATATACAAAGAATTTATGAGTGTTGCTGCACCATCATCAAAGGGCAATTTCTGACAAAAGAAAAGAGCAAAAATGACATAAAAATCTTATTGGAAAGCAAAAATTTTGGAGTTTAAGACTACCTCGGGAGGTCAATCGATATTAGAAGTTTTAGTACAACATGGATATATGCATTCAAAAATCAAAGTACATGATATCAATCCTCATGATCATCAAAAATGTAATTGTAAGTATATCAAAACATATGCACTCTACAACAATCATACTTGATTTTCTTTATTAATGCTCTTCAGATTATGATTTAAATGCTTCAACATTGTTTTTTTCTTTCATATTTATATCCATCATGCGTAAGTGAATGGGAGCTAGCACAATCACCTGCAGGAATATTGGACGTGATTCACTCTAATGTTGGAAAGCTACAATTTAGAGGAAGAAGTCCAAAGGACCTTGCAGATTGTGGTATCTATTTTTATGAATCTTTATATACGCCACAAATAGATGGAGGTTTTGGCAAGCTCAAAGCAATTCCATTGTCTAGTTTTCAAAGTGATGAGTGGCCCACTCTTGACAGTATTTTTTTTGAATCCTTGAGATGCAAGCTACCATTGATATTATAAATGCTATGAAGATAAGCACTGGCTCGACAATTGTTCACCTAAGTTGGTTTATCTCATTACATATATTTGTTGATTTTTTCTCGAGTGCTGGTGTTTGTAGGACACCAACTTTATTTGTTTGCAAAGATCCATCATATGAGACTTTGTCAGATCTCATGGATCAAGGCTGGGATAGTAAAACAAATAATGACATAGAATGCAGGATTAAAAAGTCTTCAATGATCTTTTGTTATCATACAGAAAAGCAAATGTTGAGTCTCACATTTAGCTATTAGAGATACAAGAAAATTGAAGGTACACGGCTACCACTGGATCAAGACTTTTTGAACTAAATGGTCACACAAACCGAATGGAGATAAGCAGTATCTACAATGAGGAATATTTGACTATGGTTGAGGTGGAAGAGCATTGGAAGCTTGATTTTATCAGAACAAAGCTCATGCTATTACAAACCAATCTACCAACATATTTCAGATTTATCATCAATGGAGGACTCGTAAGTACTTTATGTTTATTGCCATTTCAAAATAGTACAAAATCATTGAAAATGACATAATTTACAATTTCACATTCACTAATATTTGTCATGTCACAGATGCGAAAAAGACAGGAGCTGATAACGTGCTGCAAAGATCTACCTACAACAATCACCATTGTGGAAGAACAATAACTTCAGATAAAGTTTAGTAAAAATCTGTGTATAGAATTTTTCATTCAATAAATGAAAGCCCAAGTTGGACATCAGTACATGTATTTTGTGCTCCCAAATTCATAAAATGGAACAGCATATGATATACCAATGTATATTTCTCTATGAATTCTATACATGTGCAATCTATTTCTGTTCTATGCTATCTGTATTGTTCTAATCTTTATTTAGTATAATTACATCATCCTTTGCACCATCATCAACAATGGGAGGCTGAAGCCTTGCCCTGGCCAGTATGCTTAGGATAATTTCTTGTCTAAATCTGTGCATCTGGCTTGATGTGTATTCAGGAAGTGTAAACTGCAAGATAGAATATTCATGTATTAGTAATGGCTAAAATCATCAACAAAATATAAAACTAATCACGATTCCAAAAATAAGAATAAACAAAATTAATTACCTTAGAAATATCAACATCTTCCTGAAGGATGAACCACTCAAAAAATAACTTTGCATTATATAATGTGTACCACCCACAGCTGAATGAATCATTTGGCTAGGACTACAAAAAAAATTAGCACACAAGAAATCAATTAAGAAACAGAATGAATTAGAATGAAACAAATACATTAGAATACTGATTTCAAAATGTTGTTAAGAAAGACAGAATTTATATCCAAACTAACGATCAGTCCATTGAATGGGGAACATCTGTTGGAATATATTTACTTAAATATGGCAAGTATATATCTACATCCTTATGCGTATTGCTAGCCGAGTTCATCTTGACACAAAATCCTTTAACAATATTATCTATAGATCTCTTAATAGAGATCAGGTTTAAACTCCAGTTGTCACTGCAAAATAAGATAGAAAGTCCCTTAGCTACAATTCTGAGAACTATTTTCATTGATAATGCCAATGATAAAGTATTAAACAACAAGAAGCATTTAATATATCTTACTTGGTATGATAAGACATGACCAAGTATTTTGTTGCTGGTGTGAAGCCACTAGTCAGACACTATGACAATGTGTCATTATTCTCCTTGAAGGCCTGAAGCAAAAAGTTACTGAGCATCAGCAATTCATTGGATGAATCTCTTGCAATGTCATATTGCAAGAGTGTAATCCCAGACTCGATCACAAGATCACTGATAGAAGTCTGTCTATTTTTGAGATCCAAACAATCGACAACTCTATAGTTTATACTAAAGTCAAGTTCCTCTATTCTAAAACAAAATGGAATACCAATTCTATCTAGAGCATCGGCTATGTCCTTCTCAAATTTAAGATAATCATCGGAATCTATATATGTATAAAGATTTGAAGGAGGAGGAGGAGGAGGTGGATGAGTAGCATCTACAGGAATTACAGGAGTATCCAAAATCGATGTAGCTATATTTACAACCTTATCTAGGGCAGCATTATCTACATTTGCATCTGGGTTAGGCTTCGTAGAATCGGTGGTATCTACCCTCCTTACTTTCTTCGGGGCTCTCTTGGGGGCTGCCTGCTTCCTAGGGCGCTTGGTAGGAAGATCAGTCCTATCTAGAGGAACAGGTCTAGGAGCAGCAGGCTGAGACATGTGTAACTTGCAAAATCTCTCTCTCTCTCTCTCTCTCATCCTCATTAGTAACTGAAAGTCCTTAGGCATAATGGTGACTCTCTTAGAATGAATAGCAAGCAAAAATGAATCTTCAAAAGAAAGACTCATATAGTCCTCAACAGCTTCCTGAAGGCACTAGAGAGCAGAGGATGTAAATCTAACAAGCTGACCAAGATCATTTCTAGTTATGTGGTGGACGACACGGTAGAATGGAGCTATGTAAATCAACAGAGCGGTTGATCTCTAATACTTACGAATATCAGAGAGCCACCTGTTGTGGTTGCGCCTTCTAGATCTAGCCGGAGGTGTAATGGAAACCGCAGGGGTTGAGGATGAGCCAACAGAGAAGAAATCCCTCCTCGTGTGCTTTCTCCTATCCATAGAAGTATACTGAGGGACATTACACTTGTGCGTTACGACTAGGATAAGAAGGGGAAGATTATGAAGCATTCGTAGAGGAGCGATATGTACAGAAAGAAAGTACGGTATATCGGACCTATGTGAGCCAAACATTAGAGAGATCCTTGAATATAGAAGAGTCGCGCACAAGTCCAATATGAGGAGACACATAAGCAGAAATATCGGACCTGTGCGCATGAAATGCAGTAGGCAGAATATCGATTATAAAGTTGGTGCACAAGTGCGCTATGCGGAAGGAAAACAAAAGTGAAAAAAAACTCATCGAAGTTTGTGATTTTATATCGCGGTTTGCACGTGCAAAAGAACGTCTTGTCGCACGTGCGAACTGTCGTCATCAAAAAGTGATACATGGCTATAAGTCAGTGAATGATCATTCGACACATGTCAGGTTGTCATTTCACACGTGTGGGATTGTATGGCCTAATGCGAGAACGGCATGTCCGACTAATGAACATGAGACACCTGTCCTTGTGTCATTTCACACGTGTCCAGGTGTCACCTCACACGTGCTAGTGCCTGCAAATCAATCGGGAATGAACACGTGCCCATTGACCGTTGACCACACATGTGAAAATTCACTATAAAAGGCACGAAACCCAATTGATTTTTTGCTTTTTTCTTTCTCAAATTTCACAGCATATCGCTCTTGTGCGCGTGCTTTTTTGTACATTTTATTCCTCGATCCCTACTTGGGTACAAGTGCGATATTCAGGTGCTAGCTACCATACATATCCCTTTTGTGCACGATCTTTATAGTTAGTTTTGTTTCATTTTGTCTCCCTCGCGCACAGGTGCGATATCTGCCGTAGTGCCATGGCCTCTTCCTTAGGATCTACATGAGATTTGGGCCTAAGTTCATTTTTTACTGAATTTGGGATTACTGAAAATCTAGACTACTTCCACAGCCTATTTAGGCCATATTTACATGTTTTTAAGACTGCACAACCCAATTCTGATGTATTTTATGAACATTATGTTAGATTCAAAGATATACTCAATAATTTTGTTATCTCTATAGCTTCACTCTCGTACATGCATTATACTCATCTTGTTCATTTCTTCCCAGCTTTCAGAGATAGACTAGATAGAATGTTCACCAAATTGTTTGATCTTTTTAAAAGCAGTTCAATGTGTCCTTATTGTAACAAAAAATGTCGATTGGTTGAATACCAGAGTGGTTTCGTACTTTTCTTATTAGTTCAGATCTCGGATGATGAGGAAGTTTTTGCTGTTGACCCTCATATTGCATCATCCTCTGTTCAGTCATCTATTAAAGATATCGGTCACTTTCTAATCGACACCCCTGATAAGGATAGTGACTTTATTGATGTAAATATTGATGTGCTCTGGGATTCTTTTATTGGCCAGAATACATCTGCTGATGAATCGATCCCTATAGATGAGTCTAATTGTCTTTTCAATTTGTCAGTATATTATATAAATGACAATGTATATTTTACTACAACTGATTTATGTCAGTTTTTTGACTATCGTGAACATGAAGTGCTATGTTTATTATCCGACACAATTTCTGAATTCTTTGACTTTGTAGATTTTGAAATAGATGACTTTGTTGCTGGAATTGATTATGATGATGAGGAGGAACTTATGACTGGTGAAGAGTGCTTGACTAGGACTTTATCAAATATTGCTGAGGATGGACGAGACAGACCATCCAATGAAGAATTCACGACATTTTAATCCCAGATGGGCTTCCCTCGTCCATCATTAATGCATTTTACAGATGATTCCACTTCAGTAGGTGATCATAATATTGATCATCTTGATTTGGTTGCTGTTGATGAAGAATGTGTAAGTGTTCAAACTTCCTTGCATTAGAATGTTCTTAACTGCTGAATGTATTTTTTTTAACATATTTCATATCGCAAGATGCTCTCATGATTTATGACATTGCTGCGAGACGAGGTGGCTACAAACAACATGCATCCTTGTTCTAGAGGGATAGTGGACTTGGCCACTATCTTAGGCATTTTCTGAAGAATGAGATCTGTATTGCTCATTTGAAGCTGAGCCCAGTTGGGGGGAGTCTGATAATGGCAGTTAAAGCTTTATCATTTTATCTAGGAGGACATAAATTTGTTAAGACAAATAAGATCATTTTCGTCAAAAGATCTTATGTTTTGAACATTCTAGGTTTTACTGATGCAAATGTTCCTTTAAGGAGCTCCCATTATTCATTGTACTCTACTTGCATTGAACTTAGTGAAAATAAGGATAATGCACATCTATTAGATGCATACTCTAGCAGAGAATTTCTTCATGACAATACAACCATAGAAGCTGACACACAAGCTGATGGATAGTGGACACTTTGCATTTTGTTATAATACAATCAATACATTTACATTGAGTATTTATCCTCTCTCTTGTTCCATGAATTTGCAAGCAATTCTGAACATGTCATACATTTACATTGAGTATTTCTCCTCTCTTGTTTCATGAATTTGCAAGCAATTCTGAACATGTCATGATTTGATGACAATGATGATTGAATGTCTTTGTTATCTTCTACTCATCAATCATCTAATTTTCTCTTCCTGTATGAACTTGCATGTTTTTCTAAACTTGTTGTATTGTGTGGACTTTGTTATATGTCGAATCTGAACTCTGCGGTAGAACCACTGAAACAATTGACAAATGTAGTTTTATTTTTCATTGGTTCCTCCATGTTGTGTATTTCGATGAAATGCTGCTCGTGCTTGCCAATGTGACTTCTCCATCCCTTGTGATGACCAAACACTCAAGCTTCCATGTGTTTGCAAAAAATGTTGTATGATCTCTTAGTATGTGCTGTAGATGTCAAAACCATAATGTCAATCTTATGTTTGGGTCTAAATATATATGAAAAATTGAAAGCATCTTGAAGAATTTATACTAACCATGTAATGAGTGATGTAATCTTCTCCACATGCTTTTGATACTACATTTACAAACTTGACACGAGTCCTTTGTACATATTTCTTATCAATATCAGAATATTTATCTTTTCTTAAAATAACAATCATACTATCAAGCTTCTTCCATACATCAGCTTTTAGTACTTTAGTTTTGTCGTCTTTCTCGCAGTCCTGAGTGGCAGCAATAATATCTGTCTAGACTAAGTATTGAATATTAGAAGCCTTACCAGTATGATTTGATATGAATCGACGTGCTTTTGCTCCTCCTATGCTTGGCTTAGTTGGCATATTTCCAGTCGCTCTTGAAAGCTTTTCATCTTTTGAATTTTGACATGTCCCTTATGAAGTCCTGCATTTGATAACACTTCTTCTAATCGAGAGATAGCTTCCTTTGCTGATGATGTTGGCTTAGTATTCCAAGCAAAAACTATATGAAGATAAATGATCTCTTCTATTAATCTAACTTCTGCATGAAGAGCGCAAACATGCACATTTTTCAAGGGGATAGATAGCACAGGCTTCCAGTTTGGATTTGCATATTCTCTAGTAATTCTTGTACTCCTAGTAACATCTTTTGCCATTTTCATGCAATACAAACAAGGGTGTTTTGATGTAGCACTTTGAGAGACATTATACATACATTTCAATGTTTCCAAATCACCTACTAAGTGCCATTCAACATTGAAGTCTCCAACTCCTGAAACATTGAGAAGTCCTCCATCCATTTTTACGTATATTTGGATGTCTCTACTATGCTCAAATTCCATCTAATCTGAGAAAGAAGTTAGACCCAATAAGCTATAAGTCTATCTTTATCGGCTATTCAACATCACAAAAGGCATATCGTATCTATGATGTTGACACAGGTCAAATCTCGGTCAACTGTGATGTTGTCTTCCTTGAAGACAAGTTTCATGATTTCAAGTAGAAGCAGCAAATGCAGGAGTCTGTCACAACATCTTCATTCTCCATCGATAGGCATTGACCTGCGAACGTTCAAATGTAGCAGTTTGTCCCAACAGCTCCATTCACCATTGATGGGCTTAGATCCACGACTATTCATTCACAACATGAAGCTATCCCATTCATTCACCCAAGAGAAACATCAACTCAAGCACCTACAGTCCAAAGATCTACACATCAACAATAACAACCTGATCATTTCATCCTTCAGGCATTCATCAGTCATGATGAATCTGCCATTGTTGTAGAAGGACGGTCATCATCAGATGCAAACAACTGGAAGGCTGCAATGGATGCTGAGTACAGCCTTTGCTGAAGAACAAGACCTGGAGTCCTGTTAATCCTCTTGTAGGTATAAAACCTATCGACTCTAAATGGATCTTCAAGCTAAAGCTTAAGCTAGATGGATTAATATCCAGCTCGATTGGTAGTTAAAGGATTTGAGCAAGTATATGGAATAGATTACACTGACATCTTCAGTCCAGTGGTAAAACATCAATCTATTCGCACCTTGTTGGCTATAGCTGCTGCAGAGGATCTAGACATTCACCAAATGGACGTCCAGACAACATTCCTTCATGGATATATACAAGAAGACATATTCATTTATCAAACAGAAGGTTACATCCTTCAAGGCCAAGAGAATTTGGTATGTAAATTGCACAAGGCACTATATGGCCTCAAGCAAGCTCCCTGGGCCTGGTATGAAAGAATCAACCACTTCTTGTTGTAGCATAATTTCACTTCTTGCTCCGCAGATTCTAATGTGTATCTCAAACATAAAGGGTCAAGCTATGTTATTATAGCATTATACGTTGATGATTCTTTAATCATCAGAAATTCTAATCAATTACTACATGAAACTAAATCTTTGCTTTCATCAGAATTTGAGATGACTGATTTAGACCTAGTTCATTACCTACTTGGTATGAAGATCTACATATATCGCACAAGCAGAAGGATCACTATAAGCCAAGAGTACTATTTAATCAATGTACTCATTAGAGGAGTTCTCAATATCAAAATATCAAAATAAAAAAAACAATATTGTTTATTTGCTTGCCCCCACCACTCCCGAGGCCTCCCCAACTCCCAATGATCTAACCACAGTGTCTATAGTCATAGTTAAGAACTGTAAATAGTTTGCAGTATAACTTGACTAAATTCAAAAATATTCCCTCCATTGATTATGAAAAGGGCAATATTTTCACTAGATCTAGAATATGATCGCCATACCCAAATTTGAATAAGGAAAAATAGCAAAATGTTTACATATGTATTCTTCCATGAGAATGAAAATATGGGTGCCATCTCCAATTATGAATGTCATCTTTACATTGGAATGAAAATATGAGTGCCAACTACCTATTGGAATGAAAAAATGAATATGTTCATAATACTTTAATGCAACTGATTACTCTATTGTTTTTTTTCTGATGATGACATTGTATCATCTACATGTGGATATCCCTATTGATTTGGCACCTTTGTAGAGAAGAGGAGGCAAAGGAATTCAAATATCTGCTGAGGATCGTTCTTGTTACAGGGTAGAAGGAAAGAAGAACTTGGATTTGTGGATAGATGGAACATTATATCCACAAGATCCAAGCACTTTGACACATCCCACATTCTCTTCAATAACTCATTTAGTTGTATGATATGCAATGGGCATTGTGGATTACTAGGATATTGTGAAAGATTGCAAAACCATGGAAAACAACTTTATATGAATAAAGTTCACTTTTTAGAAGGTGAGTCAATTCAGATATTCTCTTATTGTCAGAATAGAGATTGTCATCTCCAAAAGATGTTAGAGAAAAATGAACAACTTAAAAAAATAATGAATCATTACAGAAGATAACAATCAATATTAAATCAGAACTAGAGCAAATGCAATCAATCTTACAATCTCTTTGTATTAAAAACATACAATTACTGAAGGATGTGGAATTGGCAAAGAAGAAGGCTAGAAGTAAGAAGCGAAAGCAACAAAGTTGCAAGGATATTCAAACGCTTTCAAAAGGAGGTTATCAAAATAGAAGGATTCGTGCTTTCATGTAAGCATATTCTGACTTTTGTAAGTTTTTCAATGGCATTTGGATTTAATTTCAGCTATGGTAATATTCTATTAACGATCTATTTTTTTTGCAGATCTGCATTAGTAGTTTTTCGAAATATTAAAAACAATGCTTCACTAGGAATGTCATTGGGCACAATATTGATAGGCAAATCCACAAAGTGTATCATGATGAACAATAGGAGTTCAAATGTAAAGTGTAAAGTAATAGAGTCTTTGATGGTGGACATTCAAATTTTTTTAGATAAGATTATAGTTCAGGGTGCTTGTGATTCTGCGGGTATTAGTAGGGAAGCACATGCAACAATATTTAAACTAATTAGAGAAGCTTTTAAGCAAGTTCAAATTAGAAAAGTCCCAATCCCTAGGACATATCACTTGAGGAAAGACATGGATACATTAAACATAGGTATGCATAAGATCATTGGAACTCCATTTCATATTGAGGAGGTGTATAAAACTGATGGAAGATCGATATCCTATAATTCATCAAAAAACTTATTTGTTGATCTAAATTACTTGCTGAGATACATCGTCACATTGTATGATATAACCTTTGAAAAGGTGAATGGCAAAATAATCATAGTACTTAAGTTAGATGAGTCAGAAATTGTGAAAGGGCAAAAGATGGAGAAGGTTAGTATAACTCTCATAAATGGTGCACTATCACAATTAGAGGACCAAGGAGGTTTCAAATTCAGTGTCCAGTCAGAAAATGATATATGGTAGTTGGCAGCATTTCAGGTAACTAGCCTCATTATTACATTACATTCATTGAATAGTATTAACTCTTTGTTGACTAAGTTTGATTAATTCTTTGGACAGATGCTGAAGATGGATCATGATATATTATCATGGATATTCTCAAGGACATCTTATTCTAGAATCATCAAGGACCATATGACTTCTCAATTTTCCAGGAATTGGAGACTTCAATGTTGAATGACACTTAGCAGGTGATTTGAAAACATTGAAATGTATGTATAATGTCTCTCACGGTGCTACATCAAAACAAGAATATGCAGAATTAAACTGGAAGCCTGTAATGCCTATCCCCTTGAAAAATCTGCATGTTTGCATTCTTCATGCATAAGTTAGATTAATAGAAAAGATCATTTATCTTCATATAGTTTTTGCTTGGAATAGTAAGCCAGCATCATCAGCAAAGGAAGCTATCTCTCGATTAGAAGACGTTTTATCAAAAGCAGGACTTCATAAGGGACATGTCAAGATTCAAAAAGATGAAAAACTTTCAGGAAAGAAGGAAATATGCCAACTACGCCAAGCATAGGAGGAGCAAAAGCATGTCAATTCCTATCAAATCATACTGGTAAGGCTTCTAATATTCAATACTTAGTCTAGACAGATATTATTGCTACCACTCAGGACTGCGAGAAAGACGACAAAACTAAAGTACTAAAAGTTGATGTATGGAAGAAGCTTGATAGTATGATTGTTATTTTAAGAAAAGATAAATATTCTGATATTGATAAGAAATATGTACAAAGGACTTGTGTCAAGTTTGTAAATGTAGTATCAAAAGCATGTGGAGAAGATTACATCACTCATTACATGGTTAGTATAAATTCTTCAAGATGCTTTCAATTTTCCATATATATTTAGATCCAAACATAAGATTGACATTATGGTTTTGACATCTACAGCACATACTAAGAGATCATACAACATTTTTTGCAAACACATGGAAGCTTGAGTGTTTGGTCATCACAAGGGATGGAGAAGTCACATTGGCAAGCATGAGCAGCATTTCATCGAAATACACAACATGGAGGAACCAATGAAAAATAAAACTACATTTGTCAATTGTTTCAGTGGTTCTACTGCAGAGTTCAGATTCGACATATAACAAAGTCCACACAATACAACAAGTTTAGAAAAACATGCAAGTTCATACAGGAAGAGAAAATTAGATGATTGATGAGTAGAAGATAACAAAGACATTCAATCATCATTGTCATCAAATCATGACATGTTCAGAATTGCTTGCAAATTCATGAAACAAGAGAGGAGAAATACTCAATGTAAATGTATGACATGTTTAGAATTGCTTACAAATTCATGGAACAAGAGAGAGGAAAAACACTCAATGTAAATGTATTGATTGTATTATAACAAAATACAAAGTGTCCACTATTCATCATCAGCTTGTGTGTCAGCTTCTATGGTTGTATTGTCTAGAACAAGGATGCATGTTGTTTGTAACCACCTCGTCTCACAACAAAGTCATCAATTATGAGAGCATCATGCAATAAGAAAAATGTTAAAAAAAATACATTCAACAGTTAAGACATTCTGATGCAAGGAAGTTTAAGCACTTACACATTCTTCATCATCAACGACAACCAAATCAGGATGATCAATATTATGGCCACCTACTGAAGTGGAATCATCTGTAAAATGCATTAATGATGGACAAGAGAAGCCCATCTGGGATTGAAATGTCGTGAATTCTTCATTGGATGGTCTGTCTTGTCCATCCTCAGCAATATTTGATAAAGTCCTAGTCAAGCACTCTTCACCGGTCATAAGTCCCTCCTCATGATCATAATCAATTCCACCAACAAGGTCATGTGTTTCAAAATCTACGAAGTCGGAGAATTTAGAAATTGTGCCGGATAATAGACATAGCACCTCATCTTCACGATAGTCAAAAAACTGACATAAATCAGCTATAGTAAAATATACATCGTCATTTATATAATATACTGGCAAATTGAAAAAGACATTTAGACTCATCTATAGGGATCGATTCATCAACAGATGTATTCTGGCCAATAAAAGAATCTCAAAAGGTTGTCTTCAAGATCCAAGCTTTGTCTTTAGTAGGTTGTTGAATGATCACCTTGGGCTGCAAAATGTGAGTCTCCTCCTCAAAATAAACATGAAAAATAGCAACTTTCCATAAGATCCAACTTTTGTATGAAGCACATACGACCAAAGCTTGAGATATCACCATCTTGACTCTATCCACCAAAACAATGAACTCCAACTTGGCAGCCTTCCAATGAAGGTCTTCAGTCCTTGGAAATTCAAGAATGAATGGATCACAAGATGAGGCCTTTGAATAAATATTTGAAACTCCAATCAAAGTAGTAATGATCACTATTTCATCATCAAAAACAATGTTCATATTAGCATCATCAAAGGACTTTGTCAAATACATGACATGTTTTTTATCAAACACAAAATAAGATGAGTAAGGGGAGATATGGATAAACTTTCTTGATTCTCCTTTCTCTTTGTCCAAACCTTCATATTGATGTAGATTTAGGTCTCTTTTGCCTTGAGACAAGTGCTCCTTCTCGGGTTCCTCCTTAATGATGTCTTTTTTCTTCATCATGCTCACTCCCTCTTGGTGTTGATGATGAAAACATAAATCCAAACCATGATCTTCTTCAAGACTCTCAAGGACTTTTTCAAGTCTCCAAACCTGAATGTTCTCCTTCTCAATATGATCTTTTAAGTCAACAAAACAATCAGCAAGATTATTTCTACCAAATTTACTAGTCCACAATTGCTTGCCACTAGCAATTTGCATTACATACTTGTTGAACTTGAAACTAATGAGGCCAAATACTCTTGTATGGATATAAGTGTCCTTCAAGGATGATTCACTTAATCTCATACAAGCACAATATGCCTCTTTGAAAATGAAATCAAAATCTTTCAACTTATGAATAAAAATGTCATGCTTACTTCTAGCACACTCAAGAGTAAGTAGATATGACAACCACCTCTCATTCCATACTTTAGAATTCAAAGGGACTTCATTACAAAACTCAACAAATGAAGTACAAAATGTACTCCCCTTTCCAACTTGCCTCTCCTTGTCCACAAAAATGAGCATTGGTAGCTCCATCTTTGCTCTTGTGGCTCTCCTTGGGATAGTTGAAGCTCTCAGAATTTGGTCCTCCTCTTGATCAAGCTCCTCCTTGATCTCAACCATATCTTTGCCAATATGATTCTTAGTGGATTCATCATTCAAGATTACAAACATTGTGGCTCTACCATTGCTCCTTTTGCTAGCAAAATGTACATCCAAATGTACAGCCAATATTTAGATGACATTTAAAATATGAATAATTTATTAATGATTTATGCAAGTACCTATAACAAAATCTCAACGAAGAGTCAATTAGCTATATGAATTTTAAGTTCATTTTTTGTTTGTAATATATTTTAAAACAATATCAAATTTGCAATGCACGTAAATGTGTAGTTTCTTACTAATGTATTTTTGAAAATATGCTATGTGCATTTTGAAGATTTTAAAAAGTCAAAAAGCCTGCACTTAAAAAGATAATTTTACCCAAAAATGTGATTTTCTTTTTGGTACCTTGATTTTTAAAGTTTTGAAGGGAATCTTCTTAGGAGAAACCTTTTCAATTACCCACTCAATAGGAAATTGTGTTTCAGCAAATGAAGTACAAAATGTACCCCCTTTCCAACTTGCCTTTCCTTGTCCACAAAAATGAGCATTGATAGCTCCATCTTTGCTCTTGTGGCTCTCCTTGGAATAGTTAAAGCTCTCGGATTTTGCTCCTCCTCTTGATCAAGCTCCTCCTTGATCTCAACCATATCTTTGCCAATATGATTCTTAGAGGATTCATCATTCAAGATTACAAACATTGTGGCTCTACCATTGCCCTTTGTGCCAGCAAAATGTACATCCAAATGATTCAACTTAAGAGGGTGAGTAGCCTTAGTGATAGTGTTAGAGAAAGGCAATCTATGTGCTTTAGCCAAAGCACATGCTTCAAAAACCTTTTCCTCCTTTTTCATGGATCTTGGAAGGCCTAGAGCAAGCTCCTCCTTGCATGTGGCTTCCATAGACTTGGTGTTGATGTGACCAAGCCTCTTGTCCCACAAATCATTTGTGGTCAATTTGTCCTCCTTGGCTACCATCACAAATTGGTTAGGATCTACAAAAGCATCAAGCTTAAACAACCTCCCAAATCTTCTTCCTCTTGCTATGATCTTCCCATTCTTCTTGATGTTGCATACATTAGTAGAGAACTCCACAATGAAACCATGATCTAAAAGTTGACCAACACTAAGCAAATTCTTAGTGATGCTAGAAATGAAGAGAACACCATCTATCTTAGTCTTCTTGGAAGATCCTAAGCATAAGGGAATGGATCCCACACCTTCAACTTTCATTCATGATCATTTGTTGTAAAAATGGACTTTATAGGTCCTACATAAGGTGTGAGTTGAGAAAAATACTCCCTTCTACCCGACATGTGGGAGCTAGCCCCACTATCTATCCACCAAGGATCTTCACCTTTGACATTTGATGATGAAAAAGTTGACATCATGAATGAGTCCTCATTATTTCCTCCTCTTGTCCAATGTTGGCTTGACTTTAATCTTGCTTCCTCTTGAAGCATTCTGAGGCATGGTGCCCCATCTTGCTACAATAGTAGCACTTGATCTTTGATTTGTCCATCTTGGGCTTGACTTGTGATGATGATGATGTAGATCCTCCTTGATCTCCATCCTTTGCTTGCTCCTTTTTGAATGCTCCTCCCTTGATCTTTGCTTTGCCTTTGCTCCTAAAAAATAAGGCTTTGTCATCATCATCATTGATGGAGAGCCTCTCCATCCTTGATTTGACATGAGCCTTCCTACTCTCATCGGCCATCAACACACTTTGAAGGTCTTCAAATGTACGCAAGTTTCCCATAATGGCATAGCTTTGGACAAGGTTAGTAAAATCACTACATAAGCCATTCAAAACTATTTGCACAAGTTCACTCTCTTTAATAGGTTCACCAACATAATTAAGCTCTTTGTTCAAATCTTTTACTCTCAAAACAAATTGATGTCCACTCTCACTCTAACCTTGGAAGCATTGAAGAACTTGGTTCTTGAGGGAAAGTAATCTTGAGGTATTCTTGGACTCATAGATCTTTTGAAGAGTCTCCCAAGCCTCTTGGGCTGAGGTACATGCTCCTAATTCCTTGAGCAAATCATTTGCAACATTCATCTTAATACAATGAAGTGCAATCTTGCACCTTCTCTTGTACTTAGTTGCTTCTTGTGGATGGATTGTCCCATCTTCCTCTCCAATCACAATATCCATCAAATATTGCATGATAAGGATGGATTCCATTCTTAACTTCCAAATTGAATAATTTGAAGAGTTCAATCCATCACTAGAATCCAAAAGATGATGAGAATCGTGAGATGCTCTGATACCACTGATGAGAATTGTGAAATGCTCTGATACCACTAATGAATCTAGGGGAGAAAATTCATGAAATAGTCGCGACTCTCTTTCAAGATTTGGATGGAGTTCAGATGTGTTCACTGGGCACTGCCAGCTAAAACACTCCTACAATCCTCCAGAGAGTAGTCAGTTACTACTGATCTACGTTCATAAAATTAATATAGCATTTGACATAATTTCAACCAAGGTACGGAATTCAAAGGGAACAAGAAAACTCATACATATGAAATAAACAGCATAAGCATTCAACATCCAAGATCAGACACAACTAGAAAATAATCTATATTGATTTTCTCTGATTTCTTCATGGCACTGCATGCAAATCCACGCAGTGCATTGGCATGAGAGAAGCACGGTTCTCTCACGAGTAGTAATCTCGCTTCACTAGCGGATAGTTGGATGTTCTGATCCCAGACAGAAATCTTCTCGCACGCAGGCAGAGTTTTTTTTTCTGTGTTCGTCTTGATTGCTTACTAGCATCAGACTTCTTCAGTGTCTCTTCTCTTAGTTACACTCGGTGTATCCTGTTCTGATATATGTCAAGTATTATCCAGTAAGTACGGTCTCTCTATGTAAACCTAAGATTAGAGTGATTATACATCTACAACTAATCAGAGAATTACAAGAGTGGCAGATTAGCCACGACCTAGGAAGTATCTGCTGACGTCATGCCATCAGGTCAGATCTCTGTACTTCTAGGTACTTGCGTGATCTCTGGTGGTACTCCTTGGAGTGTGAGGACAGAACAGGTTTCGTTTCCATAGTTGGTTTCGTTTACCTCGTCTGACTTTCTCTCTTGTTGGACCGCAAAGGAATCTTGTTCGTGGATCCTTCGTGTTCGTAAACCGTTTGTGTTGGCAAACCATTCGTCTTCGTCTCCGTTGACTTTCGTGTTCACGAAACTCTTCGTGTTTCACGTCTCTAGATGTTCGAGTTCGCGAACATCTTCGTCAGGTGCAGGGCTGAAAGCTAGCAAGGCTTTGTAATCAGAAACACTTTGTTTCTTCAGCTCCCTCTCAAAACAATGTAGCTTTATGATCACGAGACTGCTCCTTTGCCTCTCAAAGAGCCCTTTGTCTAGAGCTTTAGTGAAGATGTCAGCAACCATATCTTTCGTTCCTATGAAGGTGGTCTGCATCATCTTCCTTTCAATCAGGTCCTTGATCAAGTGATACTTGATTGCAATGTGCTTTGTTCTTGAGTGGAACACAGGATCTTTCGTCAAGTGTATCGAAGAGGTGTTGTCCATCTACAAGACCAATGACTCGTTCCTTGTTTTGCCCAATTCATCCAGGAACTGCCTTAGCCAAATTATTTCGTTGGCCATCTTCGCTGCTGCTACGTACTCTACGTCGCAGGACAACTGGGCTACAATGGTCTGTTTCTTGATGAACCAGAGAATTGCTGCTCCTGATGCGATGGTGTATCCTCTTGAGACGCTTTTACAGTCATCCCTGAGAGATGCCCAACTAGCATCGCTGTAGGAAAGTATCTTGAGACCTGCACCACGACAATAACACAAGCCATAATCCCTCGTTAATTGAAGATAATGCAAAATTTGTTTTGCAATCTTTCAATGTGTCTAGTTTGGATTCGTGCAAAATTGGCTCATCTTGAATACTACATAAGCAATATCAGGACGTGTGTTGTCTGCAAGGTACATCAGTGAACCTATCAGCCTCCTATAGAGTGTGAGCTGCATCTGTTCTCTTTCTTCCTTAGTCTTTGGACAGTCGTCATTTGTTAGCACCGTCCCTGCAAGCATCCCAAAGTCCTCTAGGATCTTCTGGGTGTATCTGGACTGGTGAAGGTATAACTTGCCTCCCTCATAGTCCCTTTCAATTTGTAAGCCTAGGTAACACCTGGATTCTCCCAGATCCACTATCTCGAAATGCTTCGAGATGTCTGTCTTTGCTTCAACAATTAGCTACTCACTCCTGCAAAGTATCAGAGTGTTGTCCACATAAACAACTACTATGATGATCTGCCCATCTGTAATTCTGACATACACATTGGAGTCAGCCAATAGAGGCTTGAATCCCAATGATTTCAGGGCCTGATCCTTCTTCTTGTACCATTGTCGGGCTGATTGCTTCAGATTGTAGATGCTTCTATGCATTCTACATACATAGTCAGGAAGTGAATTTGAGACAAATCCTGGGGTTGATCCATGTAGACCTCTTCATCTAATTCGCCATGCAAGAAGGCTGTCTTCTTGTCCACAATATGGATCCTGAGGTCATAAGCTGCTACATATGCAAACATTAGACGTAGGGATGAATGTTTGATAATAGGAGAGAAGGTTTTAGAGTAGTCAATACCGTATCTCTGAGAGAAACCCTTCGCTACCAGTCTTGCCTTGTATTTTGTCACACTCCCGTCTGTTCCATATTTGAGTTTGAAAACCCATTTGCATTTGACAGTCTTGCGCTTATGAGGTAATGGCTCCAAAGTCCATACTTGGTTCTTTCTCATGGACTCCATCTCTTCGTTCATGGCTTGGATCCATTTGTCCTTTTCTGGACCTTCAATCGCCTCCTCGAATGTCTGTGGTTTTCCACTGAACCCGCATAATTCTTCTAATATGGAAGTTAGTTGCCTGGCACAAATCGTGCTGGTGCTCTTCATGGTCTTGTCGACCTTCTGGGAGATCCTCCCGAAACAGCTATGCCTCTGCCCTTGTCTGCTCTGCTCGGTCCGGAACCATCTTGGATTATAGGAACTGTGGTGACAGGTTGCCTCTCGAAACTTTCTTCATCTGATTCGTTGTTTGAATGGGAGACGACTCAGAAATCTTCGTTTTTGTGTTCGTTCTCTGCTCCCTCTGACGTTGGCGGCCGGTCATAGTACTGTCTTTCCAAAACTTCATAGCTAACAGGGTCTTCGTTGGCCATTGTCCTGCTCTCATCGAATTTGACATCCCTCACTGTTTTCACAGTGTTCGTGTCTTGCATGTAGATTCTGTAGTATGATGAATCATTGTCATAACCTACCAAAAATCCTTGCTCGACTTTCTCATCAAGCTTCTTGCGAAGCTTATCAAAAATATGTGCATATGCTGCACAACCAAATATTCTGACGTGAGACAGGTTGGGTTTTCTACCCCACCATAGCTCATGTGGTGTCATGTGAGGAACACCATATTTACTTGTCCTGTTCTGGATGTATGCGGCTGTAGCTACTGCTTCAGCCCATAGTGCCCTAGGAGCCTTCGAGTATGCCATCATGCATCTGGCTGCTTCCATTAGGGTCCTGTTCTTTCGTTCAACAACACCATTATGCTGCGGTGTGTAGGGTGCAGTTCTTTTGTGAATGATGTCACGACCATTGCAGAAGTCAGTGAAGCAATTCGAGATATATTCGCCACCTCGATCTATTCTGATCTGCTTCACCTTGCTGTCTATGCATCTCTCAGTCCAATTCACATATTCTGTGAATTTATCGAGTGCTTCAGATTTATTCCGAATAAAATACACTAAGCAAACTTTCTATAATCATCAATGAAGGTTATATAATATTTTGAACCTCCTACTAAAATCACATTGAATGGACCATAGATGTCAGAGTGCACCAGCTCTAGAATCTTTGTCGTTATGTAGGAGTCTTTGACGAATGGTGTGCGTGACATCTTGCCTTTCAAACATGCATCACATGTGGTCGAACTGGTTGCATTCGAGATGCTGACCCCTGTTATTGCTCCATGATGACCTACCTGGTAGAGTGCCATTGAGTTCATGTGACAAAGTCTTCTGTGCCACAGAGTGTCTGGCGAGTCGTCATGGGTCTGATGCATTTGATCTTCAGGTAGGCGCACCTTTAGATGATATAGGTTGCTCTTCCTTTTGCCTTGAGCAATGAGAGTGCTGGTGCTGGCATCAATCACGTTGCATGCTTCGTTAGAAAATGTTACACGCATCCCCGCATCTGCTATTCTTGTTACAAAGAACAAGTCTTGCTGCAGAGTTGGCACGAACAGAACGTCTTCAAGTCGTCTGTCTCTACCGTTGGTTTTGAGCTAGAGTGAACCAATACCGTTCACTTGATGTCTGGATCCATCTCCAAGAACTATGAATCTTGAGGGATCTGCACTTCTAAAATCAAACATGATTCCTCTTGATGTCACAAAGTGCGAGGTGGCTCCTGAATCCAAGATCACCTCGTGTGTGTTAGACATTGATGCTGCACACACATCTTCACAGATGTAGATGGTCGAACAATTTTTGTTCGTTCTTTCTTCGCCCATCTTCGAGCTCTCGGGCTCTTCCACATAGGAAAAACTATTATTGTTCACCTATCTGTTCTGTGTTGATCTGTTTCTTGGGTTCTGGCGGCAATCCATGGTTGCATGACCATTCTTATGGCAATGGATACACTCAATCTTGGGATTGAGCCAACAGGTATCTACTGTATGCCCGTCTCTTCTGTATCTCGTGTAGGTCTTCTTGTCTGCATCTTGTCGTTTCGACCTCCCTTTGGTCTTCCAGTTGCTTTTGCTGGTCCCCTCTGCTTGTTGGTCATGATCCTGCCTCTGATTCGACTCCCTCTTAGGCTTGAATTGTTTCTTTGATTTTTTTCTGTTGCCGTAGAGTGCCTGGTCAGAACCATCTTTGTGATCAAGATGCTCTCTGGCCATGACTTCCTCTCGAATCTCGACAATCGCCTTTTCGAGGTTCATGTTAGGATCTTTTGCGAGCAGGGTTCGTGTCATCTGGAAAGATCTGGATAAGGCTCTCAACAGATATGTGAGCTGCTTCTCAGCTGATATTGCATTTTCTACTCCTGAGTTGTGTAGTGATAGAAACAAAATCTGCATATTTCTCATGAAAGAGGTGAGGTCTTTTCCATCCCACTGCAGATTCGTCAACAGATTTTCCAGCATCATAATCTGACTTCTTGATTTCGTCTGAAATCTTGTGAGCAGTGCATCCCACATCTCCTTAGCTTTGGAGAGTGTAGCCAGGTCAAGTGTAAGGCTATCTTCGATGGAAGATGATAGCAAGACTACTACCTTGTCGTTTTTCTCCCTCCATTCGCGTAGCTCCTTGCTTGTTGTTGTAGGCATTTCTTCTGTGCCATCCACCCAGGGGAAGCCTTCGCCCTTGAGTATCAAAAATGTTTTAACTTTTCAGGCTAGAAAGTTAGATCTTGAAGAATTAAGTATAGTGCAGATCTTGCTCTGCATGCTGCTGATTAAAGCCATTGCTTCTTGAAGTCTGTTTTCTCGTTGATGGTTGATAGTCTAAATGCTTGGCCTTCTGGATCTGCTAGCTTCTTGGCTATGTCAGAATATGGCAGGGTGGCTCTGATACCACTGATGAGAATCATGAGATGTTCTGATACCACTGATGAGAATCGTGAGATGCTTTGATACCACTAATGAATCTAAGTGAGAAAATTCATGAACTCTTTCAAGATTCGGATGGAGTTCAGATGCGTTTGCTGGGCACTACCAACTGAAACACTCATACAATCCTCCAGAGAGTAGTCAGTTACTACTGATCTACGTTCATAAAACAACATTTGACTTGATTTCAACCAAGGTGCGAAATCCAAAGGGAACAAGAAAACTCAGACATATGAAATAAACAGCATAAGCATTCAACATCCAAGATCAGACACAACTAGAAAATAATCTATATTGATTTTCTCTGATTTATTCAGGGCACTGCATGCGAATCCACGCAGTGCGTTGGCGTGAGAGAAGCACGGTTCTCTCATGAGTAGTATTCTCACTTCACTAGCGGACAGTTGGATCTTCTGATCCTAGACATAAATCTTCTCGCACGCAGGCGAAGTTTTTTTTTTTTTCTGTGCTCGTCTTGATTGCCTACTAGCATTAGACTTCTTCAGTGTCTCTTCTCTTAGTTACACTCGATGTATCCTGTTCTGATATATGTCGAGTATTATCCAGTAAGTACTGTCTCTCTATGTAAACCTAAGATTAGATTGATTATACATCTACAACTAATCAGTGAATTACAAGAGTGGCAGATTAGCCACGACCTAGGAAGTATCTGCTGACGTCATGCCATCAGGTCAGATCTCTGTACTTCTAGGTACTTGCGTGATCTCTGGTGGTACTCCTTGGATCGTGAGGACAGAACGGATTTTGTTTCCACCGTTGGTTTTGTTTACCTCGTCTGCCTTTCTTTCTTGCTGGACCGCAAAAGAATCTCGTTTGTGGATCCTTCGTGTTCGCGAACCGTTCGTGTTGGCAAACCGTTCGTCTTCGTCTCCGTTGACTTTTGTGTTCGCGAAACTCTTTGTGTTTCGTGTCTCTAGATGTTCAAGTTCATGAACATCTTCATCAGGTGAAGGGCTGAAAGCTAGCAAGGCTTTGTAATCAGAAACACTTTGTTTCTTCAAAAGATAGGCACTTATGGATGCCATCTTCAATGATAGGGAGATAGATTCAAAGAAACAAGATAGATTGTACAAGATATGATCACTGCTAGCTATCCCAGTCTCTTTGGGACATGATATGAATAACTCTCTGATTTCTCAAAAAGATCTAAGGTGATCTTGAGCTTGATCTATCTTCTAGATCCAAACTAGATCCAAATTTACTATAGATTTGATCAAAACTAGTCTCCTCCTTGATCTCGACTTCACAAGAAGGGTGAATCCACCTATACTAAACCAAAAGCACTTTTTAACACACACATGTCTTACAAATAAAGCCTCTTAAATTCAGGTTGAATCACATTGACATATTCAATCACAAACCTATCTGAAACCAAGTAGAATAGAAACACAATTTTCACTAGTTTTGCATTTCTTGATGAAGAAAACATCAAAAAACTTGATCTGAACCTAAACGGTGTATTTTAGGACCTTAAGAATCCTAAGAAAGACCTAATTAAGCTCTCAAATGGCTGATCCAAACTTCTAAAGAGTGGTGGCATTCAAATCCTTATGAAAATATCTACTAGGAGACATGTACTCCAAGATTCAACTCATAAGAACTTTCTAATTTGGTTTGGTTGCATGGAAATGGGTCAATCTCGGTTCCTGCAGCTATAACTCAGCAGAAAAAGTTTCCTTTGATCTATTATCACTCAAATGAAACCAAATTTGAAGGTACAATCACTAGATTAGCAACTAGTAGCAAGGGCAAAGCCAATACTACTCAAATCTAGGATCTAAGCTTGAGAAAATCAAATCTAAAGCTCACTTTTTATTAGACTCTGATACCATGACAAAATTTTACAGCAAAATGAATCGCAATCAATCCTAAAAGTGATGGAGGATGCACATATCAAAGTTCTAGATCCAAACTATGAGCTAGAATTAAGACTAGTTACCAAAACTAGCAAATTTGGCATTTAACTCCACATTAGGCACATAGATTTGATCAAATGAACCAAAGTAAAGTACAACAAGCTACTCAGACCTGTAAACAGATTCAGTACCTTACAAACCAAGCAATTAATGCATAAGAACACTCACATCCAATATCTAGAACTCGCCACCAAAAGACAATGATGATAGAAGTGGAAAAACTTGATTTTTCTTGATATTTGGATGGAGATCCCATCATACATTTATACATTTCAAGCTTGGATCTGAACGTTTTAGGGCATCTCTTTACTTATCATAACCTAACCCTAACATCTAATCTAATAGTCATTGGATCCACCCTAATATGGGGTCAAGATCTCAAGATCCAAAAACAATGTAAAACATGCTATTTTTAGCTCCTAGAATTTCTTTAGCTTATCTAAGCACACTTTGGCCTCATTTCAAAGATGCTATCACAATGTAATATGAGGAATGAAGTCTTTAGAAATCATCTTATGTGATTTGGCATGTGTGGCATCTATTTGCATGGCCTTCTTGCTAATTACAATGCATGTGACCAAAAATGGTCAAGCTAGAATTGTGAAATTTCAACAACCTCCAGGTGGTTGCTTCATGTGCAAGGTAAACCTTTCCATCTATTGTCCTTGCAATTTTGTCTTGTAGATGCTTCTTGTCAAAGTTTGCAATAGACAATTTGTAATGTTTGAGCTTTTATGCTACTTGTGGATGCAGTTATGGCTTAACAAAGACATGTATCTTGTGCTCGCAGAAGCAGGAACATAGAGCAAAGTTGTGCCAGCAGGTTCATTGCACGATACAATGGATGACTCTAATGTTGACAAATAGTGGTTGAGAATCCTTTTTGGTGATGAAGTTGTAGACTTAGTCGTTTGGGTAAGCCAAAACCAAACATTATGTAGTTCATTTTCAACCTTTCTTGATTCCAATAAAGCACCAATATTATGGTCTTAATAGTAAAGTCAAGTCATGCTTTAGAGTCTTAGTTGACAATATGATATAAAATCGATTGATTCAATCACCACAACACACCATCAAGTGCTTCAAGACAAGACAAGACACAATTGCCCTCTGACAATTATATATTCACATTAACTCATAAGTACAAAAAGAAACAACTTAAATGCTCAGCTTGGGCTCAATAATTCAAGAGCTAGGCAAAATGTGTCACCGTCAAACTTAGAAAATAGCCGTAAAACAACTTACATGTTGATTATTGCTAATTTAACTCTCTCCCTCAATAATCAACGTCTTACTTGGTTTATGATCTATGCTATTCATGGAATATACCTCCATGATAGTATCAACAAGTACTTAAAAGAAACTTTTTACATAATTGTATCTATGCCAAACTTAGCTCTAAAAGTCTCAAATTTGTCCTTACTTAGAGAGCTTTTGTAAATACATCAGCAAGTTCCAACATCGTAGAACAATGTGTAATACTAATATCTTCATATTGTAGCTTTTCATGCACAAAGTGATATTTTACTTCAGCGTGCTTAATTCTTGCGTGAAAGATTGGATTTTTAGCCAATTGTATCCCACTGTGGCTATTACAGAAGATAATAGTAGGGTGTGTTTTTCTCATACCAATCTCACTCAACAATCTACGTAGCCAAACAACTTCTTGAGTAGCACAACTAAGCGCTTTATATTCAGCTTCTATTGATGAAAGAGAAATTGTGTCCTGCTTCTTACTAGACCATGAAAAACAACTAATTTCAAAATTGAAATCATACCATGTGGTTGACTTTCTATCATCTACACTGCCAGCCCAATCAACGTCAACATAGCCTTATAACCTAGGCAAAGCATTTTGCTTCTTATAAACCAAGCCAAGGTTAGGTGTGCCCTTCACGTACCTCAAGATCCTTTTCGCTACTTTCCAATGATCCAAAGTAGGCGATGACATAAATTGACTAATCAAGCTCACAACATGGCAAATATCAAGATGAGTAGTCAGGAGATCAATCAAACTTCCAAGTAGCTGACGAAATAGTGTAGTGTCAACTTGACCACTATCATCAACATGAGACAACTTCTTACCAGCTTTGCATGGAGTGATGGAAGGTTTGCATTCTATCATGTGGAATCTCTCTAGTATCACACGAACATACTTGCTTTGACATCGCCTAATGTAATTGCCATTCTGCCATATGACTCTCAAGCAATAATGCATAAGGTCCAAATCTGTCATCTCAAATTGCTTACATAAGTTGGCTTTGATGGAGTGAATGATATTCTCATCATTGCCTGTGATAATTATATCATCAACATAAAGCACAACCAAGACAATGCTATCATTGTTTATAAGAGCATAAAAATCTGGATCTGAACTTGTTTTCATAAACTCTTGAGAGAGAAAGTAATGATCAATACGTCCATACCATGCACGTGGCGCTTTCTTGAAACTATAGACTGCTTTGTATAGCTTGAATACCTTATGTTCCTATCCCTTCACAACGAAGCCTTGTGGTTGGAGCATGCATACTTCCTCTTCTAAGTCACCATTTAGGAATGCGGATTTCACATCTATTTGATGGATCTTTGTTGGAGGGTTTGCGGATCCCAAGGAAACCCTAACCCTAGTTAATAAGTGAGAGAGATTTTGACACCCTCCGTGTGTAAGTCCAACCCAGTGATCACATTGTAGTTTGATCAAATACAAATGTTTTTGGATTCCGTTAAGTATTGAGCAAGTTACAAATTTTTGAAGTTGGCAACAAAATTCTATGAACTTGTCAAAAACCAGAAACTTTTTGTTTTTTATTTTTCTACTCTATTTTATTCAATTTTTGCCCAAGTTTCTATTCTTTGTAATTCGATCTAAACAACTAGGATTGTAGAGCATTGAAAGGGCTATCTAGCCGTAGAATGTTTTCTGGATTTCAACAAGTATTGGGAAAGTTATAAATTTTTGAAGTTGATAGCAAAATTCTATAAACTTGTCATAAACCAGAAATTCTTTGATTTTTTATTTTTCTGCCCTGTTTGATCGATCTTTGTCAATTTTATATTTTTCTTGATTTTATTTCAGTACACAGGGTTATAAACCATTGAAAGGGCTTTTTGGAGATATATTTTTTTCTACATTTTGTTAAATGAGCAAGCTACAAATTTTTGATATTGACAAAGAAATCAAAAAAATAAAAATTTGTAAACCTGTCATTAACCAAAATTCATAATAGCCAATTGAGAGAGACAACCCATCAAATATATTAAAAAAAACATCAATTCCAAGCCAAAGAGGGAGTCAGACCAAAGACAAGATCGAAAGCAACAGTCAGAGGGAGCGAAAGAAAGCAAGTGGAAGAGCAGAAACAAATCAAGACAGCAGAACGACGAGAAGAAGACTTCCACGAGATGCGCACGAGAAGGCCACATTGTTGACAAGTGTTGGCTCAATCCTAAGATAGGGTGCATCCATTGTCACAAGAAGGGTCACACAACCGTTGACTGCAACCAAAATCCCAGAAATAAGAAAGCTCAGAGTAGACGGGAGAGCGACAATAGCTCATCCTTGGAGGAACCAGAGTCCTTCAAGATGGCCGAAGAAAGAGCCAACAACGGCAAGAACCCAGCATCTTACTTGTGTGCTGATGTCTGTGTGACATCAACTTCAGATACACAAGAGATAATTATTGATTCAGGTGCAACATCACACTTCGTGGAAACGAGACACATGATCACTGATCATCAAGAATCAAAATCTTTCAGATACATAATCTTGGGAGATGGTTCCAGACACATAGTCAACGGAACCGGAGCGTTGTGGTTGAGCACCAAAGACAGAAGGCGCGACGACACTCTATACGTGTCCACTCTTCAGAAGGACCTACTATCTGTTGCTAAGATGGTAGATGCAGGACTGAGAGTCACCTTTGAAGGCGATACCTGTGAAGTGGTTGAAGCTGCAACCACTCAGCTTGTCAGCACAGGGAAGGGAAAGGGGAACCTGTATCACCTCAAGATCTGAGTACCTTTTGAGCAAGCTCACCAAATCAACGAATCAATGGATATTACATGGCATAGGAGGCCGTATCACATGAATATAGTCACTCTATACAACGCTAGCCAGAACAGAACTTTCACTGGCGTCAACATCAAAGATGCAGCATGCTTGAAGTCCTACGATGTCTGTAACAAAGGCAAGATGTCGCGTATACCATTCACCAAGGACTCTTTCAGAACAAAAGGACTCCTGGTACTGGTACACTCTGACATCTGTGGACCGTTTGATGTGGTCTTCCTGGGAGGTTCAAAATACTACATCACTTTCATCGATGATTTCAGCAAGTTTGCAGCCATGTATTTTATCCACAACAAATCCGAGGCCCTAGACAAATTCACAGAGTTCATGAATTGGGCTGAGAAGTGGACTGACAAGAAGGTGAAGTAGTTGAGAACGGACAGAGGAGGAGAGTACATCTCCAAACGATTTGCTGAGTTTTGCACCGGCTGAGGCATACTTCACTTGCAAACCACAGCCTACACACCACAGCACAATGGTGTGGCAGAGAAGAGAAATCAAACTCTCATGGAAGCTGTGAGATCAATGATGGCCTATTCAAAGACATCAAAATTTTTATGGGCTAAAGTCGTAGCTATAGCCAACTATTTGCAGAACAAGATTGGTAGATCCAGTGTTGCATATACCATGCCACACGAGCTTTGGTGGGGCAACAAACCGAGTCTGGCACATGTACGCATTTTTGGATGCGTCGCATACGCCCACATTCCAGATCAGAAGAGAAAGAAGCTGGATGAAAGGTGGAGCAGAGATTCCTTGTAGGTTATGATGTTCATTCATTATACTACAAGATCTACATGTCTGACAGTAGACGGATCAAGACTATCAGAGATGTCAGATTTGATGAGTCAAAGACAATGGTTGACGAAGATCCAGTTGGCTACGAAATCTTGACTAGAGGCTACTATGACCTGCCAACATCTACGGAGGGAGCGGACCCTGAGCACCCAGAGCAAGATGCTCATGTCCCAGATGGATAGAATGATTGTTCAGACAACAAGCAGCTAGGCGCAGATCTTGTACCCGGGACACCTGCTACTCATCAACATTCAGCAATCAACAAAGGCAAGAAGCTTGACAAAGGCAAAGCCATCAAACTAACTGTGGACTCGTCAAGAATATCCACGCGAGAAAGAAGAGCACCTGTCAGATTTGTACCTCACAGCTCAGCCTCTATATCAGAGGAATGTTGTGGATTTGGCAGAGAATCTCAAACATATGAGAAAGCTATCAACTGTCCAGAGAAGGACAAGCCTGATTGAAGCGATGGAAAACGAGATGAAATCCTTGGAGCAGAACAACGTTTGGAATCTGGAGCCATTACCAACAGACAGGAAGACTGTAAAGTGCAAATGGGTTTTCAAGTACAAGTATGGACCTGATGGCAACGTATCCAAATACAAGACTAGATTGGTGGCAAAAAGTTTCTCTCAGAAGTATGGTGTTGACTATACTAAAACCTTTTCTCCAGTCGTAAAGCATTCGTCCTTATGCTTGTTATTTGCCTACGTAGCAGCATACAGTCTCAAGATCCACATCGTGGATGAGAAGACCGCCTTCTTACATGGCGAGTTGACTGAAGAGGTCTATATGGTCCTACCACCGGGATTTATCTGCTCACGCTTTGCCAGCTACGCCTGCCGAATGCATGAAGCATATACGGACTGAAGCAGTCTGCCAGACAATGGTATAAGAAGAAGGATCACACCCTCAGATCCTTAGGATTTCAACCATTGATGGCCGACTACAATGACACCTTGATCATGTCCAGAAGCGACGAGCTAATTGCTCAAGTGAAACATGATATTTCACAGCATTTTGAAATATTAGACCTAGGAGAAGCAAGATGCTACCTAGGATTGCAGATTGAAAGAATTCTTCACGGAGGGAAGCTGTATCTTCGCCAATCAAGATACATCGCACTACTCTTAAATTTGCAAAAAGACAAAAAGCGAAGGCCTACAGCGTGAAGGCCAGAGTGCAACGAACAGAAGGTAGATGACTCACAGAGGACAACGACAAAAAACTGGAATCAGTTTTGGTTAAGGCTAATGCATTTCTTTTGATTAGATCTTCTAACTGAATCAGTCCCGAGGATTGATCACATAAAGAGATCAACGAAGGATGCAGTATATGTAGAAGCAGAAGACACACATAGTCACAGATAGAATACAGGTAGATAGTCTTAGATAGCTCTAGAGCGAGTTTTACAGATTAGCAGTAGCTAGTCATACTATTCGTGAGAAGAGAATATCTCTCTCACGCCAATGTGCTGATCTGGGAAACAGACAACGCTCAAGAATTGTATTGTAAATTCAGTTCTGATATAGAAGCCATTTTCTCAATGTTCTATTCATTGATGTGTATGATCTATAAAATTTGAATGCATGCTATCAGTAGATAAATTTTCGCTGTTGTTTTTTATTCAACATTATCTGCTGATTACAAGTTTGAATTTTACAACAGATCTGCAATAGCTGATCCGGGGCTTGAAAGAGAATCAGACCGCAGTCTGTAGCAGTAGCTACTCCTGCCAAGTTGGCTCTGCGTTTAGATCCATTCTCATGACCAAAGTATACAATTTTTACTAATGTACTCACTTTCCATATTAATATTTCAATTTCATATTGATTTCCACCATCAACTGATTCAGGAGAAATGGAGGCGCCCAAAGCCACCTCGCTGCTCACTTGTACGAATCCCGGACACAGCTGGTTGTAGCAACCTGTTGTTTGGTATCCATCATTCTGAAAAATTCATTTCGCAGCTGAGAGACTCCTCGAACTTGCATTCAGACATTCTAGCATATCCTTGTTCTGAGTGGATCCACTCCAAGTTAATGAACACAATGTCTTACTGGCCCACTCTGTTACAAAAGAGAAGGAGAGAGGAGAGAGCACTCACCGTCCAGTATATGAACAGTCTTGTATTACGATCTCCATAAGCCAAGGGGCGAACCTGTTGCAATGAGATTTTACAGACTAAACTCAGAAGCCTTGCTGCAGGGGACGATTAACCTGGAAGGTAAAAAAGACAACAGTAAACGATGCTGATATGTATTAACGTTTTGCACTAGTTAGGATGGGATCATATGATTTCTTTGAATACTTGCCAGCCAGCTTCGATAGTGTTGAGAACATCATTGGAAGAGCCGGCGAGCAACCAAATCTGTGCGAGACTTAATCCATTTAAGCCTTCAACATTGGGTCTCCAGACATTGATCGATGCTCTCGTACCATAATACTGTTGGTTGTCATTCACGTAAGCATAAGCATGCTGCAGGGATCTTCCACAAAGTGAGTCAGAATCTGGATCGAAGAAAATGGAGGCTTGACATGCTGCTGCCTTTGAAGGATATGACTATATAGTATTGTGCAGCTTCGATGGAATTTGAGATGAGACGTTACCTCGTGTCCTAGAAAAACGTCAGATAGATCTTGAGATTTCGGCTTTGGAGGTTGATGGAATTTGCGCCCGTATCTCTCCACAGATCCAGCGCGTCGTATGTCTTCAGCGGTTACTCGACGAACGGGGACAGTTGCTGAGGGGCAGCGGCCATTTTGATGCCACAGCTGCCGAATCTCGTTTGATCTTCCCATATTTGATTCTCTAGCTTGGGATGATCAAACGCAAGCTGCTGATGGATGGGCACACAGTCAATTATATCTCCATCGGGGCTCTGCATGATCATCAAACAATATCCCAATAAACCCTATCCCCTAGTTCTGATGCAAAGCAAAAATACTAATGCAGCTGAGTAAGTCTACAAATCATTAGCTAGACAATGATGATCTTGTGGTGGATCTCCATATGTCAGTCGCACTTGCCTGGATGGTTTTCACCGCAGGCTTGTTCAAAGTACGCAAATGATCGTCTATTCTTGAAAACGGCAAGGAATGCCCTGGAGCATCTTTGCCTGGAATAGAAACGTTTGATTTCGTTGCTATGGGGGCAACTGTCCTGGAAAGAAACAGCAAGTCAATCATAATACAAATTAATAGGAAAGATGATCCACTCTTTGAACGAGCTCGAATATACTGGCAAGCCATGGATCCAATAGCCTAAGATCCCTTGCTCACTAGATGCAATCAATAGGCCTTCTTGTGAGCTTTGACAGGATCAACTCACTTGGCAAATCACCATGGCTCAAAAAACTAGCTGTGCATTTTTGTTGTGGTTTTCAGCCTTGATTGCTTGTTGATGCAGCTAACTTAATACTTGAATCAGCCCTCATCTTCAAGCACGAATCTCTGCCTGAGCCACAAGAATACAATCTAATTGGTCTTGTAGCTTGACTTGTCTCTTGGCTTTCTCTTGTACTACTCTTGTCTTTTTCACTTGTGGTGTTTGTTTCCTTTTTGTTTTTGGGGGAGGCGCGCCTTGTCGCTTATTGGCACAGGGACAGCTTTGGCCCCGTGCCAGTCGTAAATTAACACGTGTCGTAAATTAACACGTGGAGTCCGGGCAGGGGGAGGAATCCGTGCAACCCGGGATCCCACTGTTGCCGCAAAAGTACTATCGCTGGGCAGGCACCCGGCACCCTGCCGGGCGGGCACTCGGCACCAGGGCGCCGGGACCCACTGCACTGTGCCAGCGCCACCCTTTCACTCGAGCCGAGGCGTTGGCGCCGCCGGGACCACCTGGCGGCGCCACAGCACCGAGCCGGGACCACTAGCCAGGGCGCCGGCGCCAGCACGCGGGACCGCCTGCCACCCCGACGCCGGGACCACGAGGGTCGTGGCGCCGGGAGCACCAGTGCGCCGAGGGCGACCAGAGCACACACACACACACACACACACATGGGAGTGGATGGGCATTTTGAGTATATATGCATGGTGGAGCAGTTCCGAGAAAATATTATGGGATAAACTCATCAGGTCACGTGGCAAGCAAAGGTTCAATGTCTCTTGGGCAGGGCGGGCAGGGCGACGGGCAGCATCATAGGGCCACCTGGAGACACGTGTCGCGTGCAGAAGTTGGTCGTGGCCAAACTGGCCGTGCCAGTAAGATACGAGGGGAGGCGCGCGCCTACATGATCTTCCAGGCAGGGACTGGCCTGTTTGGCCCCGAAGATTGAAAATGCACATGTTTTATAAAACTTTGACCATTTGCCCCTTTGTGCCCAAACACTTACACCAATGTGTGCATGTTTGGAAGCAACACTACAAATATTGCAACTATTCTTTTACATTGAAATGTGAAGGGATACTATGAACACTTCGTAAAATTAGTTTTTCATTTTTACAAAGGAAGTGGATGCGCCCCAAAATTTGTGAGCCTCCCCATTTTTTTATTTACATCTTTCGAATGCCATAAGGCGCATGTGGTGTTTTGAGATTTGTAATTTGTGACATGAGAAATGCCCATTAGTAAGAATGGATGAAAATTATTTATTCAGTTTCTAACTTTAAAAATAATCATAATTATTTTCATATTTGAGTATTTATCATGTCACAAACTCATAATCAATATTTACAAAATTATGCATAACTTCTGAAATGGTAGATTCACAATATTGCAATCAATCAAAAGAAATGACAAATTTTATTATTAAGTATTCGTAGTACTATAGCTTAATATAACATTTTTAAAATCAATATTGACAAAAGTAGTAATATATTTCACGATGATGTATTATTTACAGTTTCATGATGCACATTCACAAAATGAATATCATAATTTATTGTGTATGAATTGATGATAGTGATAAATGTTATCATTCTCAATTGCACGATTAAATTCACAAAAATGGTCACAATTTGTGCAATTAAACACTCACAAATAACCACGATTTCATAGTATCAAATAACCACGATTTCATAGTATCACGATCAATATTCAGAGTTTCACGATCAGTATTCAGAGTATTCACGTTTCAGTATTCAAAATATAAATGTTTCAGTATTCACATCTCAATCCATTAACTCCTCATCCAACTTGCAAAAAGTTCAAACACCCTAATTCTTAAACTACAATAATAAGCAACAAACTTTTGTGAAAAAAAGAAAACAACCATCTATACACATCCTATTTTGAAAGAGCACACCGACAAGCCTAATTTGAATATGAAACGATGACATTTGTTCTTGCATGGCTTGTTGACACAACAAAGAATATAATGTAGAAGTACCCCCAGAAATGAAGATAACTTCCAATAAGATTCTTAAATAACTAAACAACTTGCCCATACAACCATTGAAGAAAGGACTACTAAGTTGATAATAAGTATAGCTAGACAAAATACGAAATTTAATCCTTAGTTGTTACATGTGCACTAAGATAAAAAATAAACAAGAACAATTTGGTATTGTACCACAAAGGCCTTGCCATATCATATTGTCATATTTACTCAATGTTAATCCTACAATTTTGATATCATTTTGTTGTAAGTTTTGAATAGCCATCTAAAACTTACAACAAATTGATAAGATTTGTTTTTTATTACAATTTTGTTGTATTAGACAACATAATCCATGATTGATTATACATATAATTGCGTATTTTTTCTTCAACATACTTGTAATCTAAATTAACAATTGCAATCTTTATTTCTGAATAATCACATTTTAGCATTCATAATTTGTGTATTCACAATCACTATTCACGATCAATATTCACGATCTGTATTCACAATATTCACGAGCAGTTCACAATATTCATTATCAGTATTCACAATATTCACGATCAGTATTTCAGAATATTCGTTTCTCAGTATTCGCAATTTTAGATCTCACAAACCATCAATTAAGTAGTTTTTAGGATGCATATCTGAAAAGTCGACCATTTCTTCATCCAAGATGGAAGATATTTTCTATATGTCCTGCAAAAGAAAACACAATCACAAAAATATAATTAGTTAAAGATCAACTATTATTAATGAAAACTTATTGATCCATTATATCTTTCACAAAAAGAAGAAATCCCTGCTTATATTAATAAATGATGGGAAAATCCATCAATGTACAAAAAGATGAATAAGTGTAATAAGTATTGTTCTCTACCTCAAGGAAAACAAAACAAAACAAAGCATAATACTCGAGCTTCGAACATATATGGTACTATGTGTAATCAACACACATCACCTTTTCAGTTTCTCAAGAAAAACTTATTGTTTCTTCCTTCAACATAATGATAAATAAAGGATCATCATCATTTTGAGGCGGTTTGTAGCTCATAATTGCATGAAGGTAGTTACTTTTGTGCATAGGAAAAGGACACGAGAAGGTGAAACTGCAATTTGGTGTCCATTAGTTCACTATGCCACGTGAGTATCCATCTCGCTCATTCCACCCTTTGAATTAAGAAAGACGAATGTTTCTTCCTCTTTGTAATGTGAATGTGCAGTCATACCAAACTCTACATCGTGATGCATTTTTGATGTTCTTATCTGCACTTCTAGTGGAAGTTTGTCCTCTCTTTCCATACTATTGTATTGTGTAGAGATTTGTATCTGCCATGAATATTGTCAGAGAATCAGATAAAGAGCCATACCACAAGTGCATCCATGCTTCCAATCTGAACAATGACCATATTCACTAGAATGTGGCACATATTTGACCTCAAAACAACAATAAACTTCAACCTTACCCATTAGCCTTTGGCAATTGAATGTAATCTTTCAACTTTCTTGGAAGATAGTTCCAAAGCTCATGAATGATATCCAAAGCTGCATAGCAACTTTCTTTGTCTGACACAATGAGCCACAAGCCTTGAACATCATAAATTTCATGAATCCTACTACCCTTTGACACAAATCAATCAAATTAGATGATCAGTTCCAAATCGAAAAAAGAAAATGGATCTTATTTCTAGTACCAGTCCTTTGATCAATTTCTGCAACAAGAATCTCTTTCGGATCAAGGTAGACACTTACTTGGACATCTTTATGTGAATGCTGACAAGATTTTTAGAATGCCCAGAAAGGTCATTGAATTCCAAGCCTTTGTCAAGCAATGTCTGCTCTATCTTAGCATGTCAACCTCCAAAGCATTGTTTGCAATATTATTGTCTCTTGCAAGTTGGCTGAACTTGCTAAGATTTGAAACTTGGATTTCAACAAAATTCACATAACACTCTTCATATGATGTCCAGTTTGAGGAAAACCAAGAAATTTCCAAACTGCTCAAAGATGTATGCCAAAAAACATTCATGTGTGATTCTTAAGCACAAAAAAGGAGATTGTGGCAAGTAATTACTGTTCCATATGTGTGTTCTTTTTTTGGTGGTTTGACCATATTTGAAATTACTAAAAAACTTCAAAGCTTTCACTTGATTATAAAGGCAAACCTTCAAGAGCAAGATCTGGATCCGTTGGAAGCACTGGAGATGTGAGTCTGGTCATGGGAGATAACTTCCGCTAGCTGGCTACTGATACTACTAACAATACAACTGATCTATGTTATATTGTTGCATAAAGCTCTCTTTGATTGAACAATAGTATTTGTCTGAATGTGTTTCTAGTGTTGCGGAACAGGTTGAGCTGGCTACTACGGCTATCATGAATTAAAAATCTCACCAAAGACAGTTAAATTAGCAATAATCAACTTGTAAGTTGTTTTATGGCTACTTTCTAAGTTTGACAGTGATACATTTTTCCTAAACTCTAGAATTATCGAGCCGATTCCAAGCCCAAATTGAGCATTTAAGTTGCTTCTTTTTGGACTTATGAGTTAATGTGAATATACAATTGTGGGAGGGTGGCTTGGGCATGCATATGGTCTCCAGACCATTGGATTCACATCCATGTTGATGGACAACCTAGATATATCCCTCAGGAAGCAATCTGGGCCTTAAGACATGGACAAACCATTGGATTTGCCTAAATCCATTGTGAAATTCATTTGAATGGGCCTGAAGTGTAGAATACACCTCAACTTCTTTGAAAATCTTCACCTTGAAAAATTGAAAGGGGCCCGTCGACTAGTGAATTTGCCTTAAAGGGAAGAGTTTCTGTAGAGCAACTGATCAAACAAATCTGGATTCTACTAACAAAAGCACGCAGTTTACTTGACAAAGGATTAGAAAGAAACGAACGCGAACTCGAAACATATCTATTTGTGACCAACTCAAAAAGATTCGCGAAGGATTCACGAAATTTGTCTTGCAGTCAACTCGAAAGATTTGCAAAACAGTTTCTTGTAGAAGCTTGTGGTTTTCTTGTTGAAGCTCAAAAGATTCGTGAACAAAATCTTGTCGCAAAATATTCTGTTTCTTGTTCAAGCCTCAGATGTCACAAAATTGTCGCGAAATCTTCTGGATTGTTCTTCAAGCTCACCTGTGGCAAAACTATCTGGAACAGTTCACGAAATATTCTAGATTTCTTCTTCAAGCTCAAGAATTGTCATCTGTCGTGAATAATTCGCGAAAGACAAAAATGTTGTGCAGAGACAAGTGTCATGAACAATTCGCAAAACACGAAGCTGAGACGGAGAGATGAACTGTCGCGAATGATTCACGAACAGATTTTATTTGAGCCTGGAAACAGAGTGTCTATTTGAATATCAACTGTCATAATTCAGAATTAAAAGATGTCGTCGATCACCAATATTCAAGCTAAGATCACTACAATCTTGGACCCAGAAGGTTCAAACTACTTGATTTGAAAATTAAAGACTTCACTCTTGTTGAAGGGTGAAGGTCTATGGCAATGGGTAGAACCAATTGAGGAAAAGCCAGAAGCTACTCCTGACAAAGAACTTCGAGAATGGAGTTTAAAAAATGACAAAGCTATAGCAATTATTGCATCTTCAGTGCATGACAATATAATGCTAGATCTTACATCAATTTCAAACACAAAGGATTTATGGGAAGAATTGCAAACCAAGAATGAGACTCGATCTTGTAATCAGATCATGTTCTTGGAAGACCAATTAACTTACCTATAGTGGGACGGCAAAGACCTGAACACATTCGTGTGAAAGATTAAAGATCTGTTTATTTCCTTGCAGAATTTTGATATAGAAAATACAATTTCTAAGAAAAAACAGCTTAGTTATTTTCTTCGAGCCCTACCCAAGTCATTCCACACAACTTGAACCTTATTGGTGAACGATGCGACAATGACGCTTCAAAAGGCAATAGATGGAGTGAAGGAGGAAGTAGAAGCTTGTGAACGCTATGATGACAATGGTGATTCAGAAAATGCTCTATTTACTCAGAAGAATAAATCTTCTAAGAAGTCTAAGCTTAAGAGGGAGTCGTCTAAGAAGAATGAGTCTAAGACTAATGAACAACAATTTGGGAAACAACAGAAGAATTCTGGTGATAAGAAGATTTGCAACAAATGCAGAAGATCTGGTCACACAAGAGAAAAGCGTTGGCTAAATCCAAAGATTGAATGCATTCATTGTCATAAACGGGATCATGCAACAATAGACTGTTATCAAAATTCCGAAAATAAAAAGGAGCAGAATCGAAGCAAACCTTCAGACTCAAACTATGTCAAAGACAAAGCAGAATGCTCCAGAGTAGAAGAAGACAGGGTAACAAGGAATTCAACAGTTTATGTTAGTATTGATCTATGTTGTTCATCTAATTCAATTCGAGAAGTAGTACTTGATTCAGGAGCCACCTCACATTTTGTTCCTTGAAACAAATTTTGTCTGAGTACAAGAAGATGAACTATTCGAGATTCATTATACTTGGAGACGGTTCTAAACATGTGGTTGATGGAACTAGTGTATTATGGCTAGACATCAGGGAGACAAGAAACTGGAGGAAGTTCTCTATGTCCCTACTCTTGACAAAGATCTTCTATCAGTTGCTAAGATAGTCGATACAGACATGTCAGTAACCTTCACAAAGAACTCTTGTAAATTGTTCGAGGAAGATTCTGATAACCTGGTTGCTAAAGGCAACAGAGAAGGAAATTTATATCACCGGAACATTTGAACAAGTCAATCAAACTCAGGAATCAACAGATGTACTGTGGCACAAGAGGCTATGTCACATGAACATGGAAGCCTTGTACCAATCCAATAAAAGTCAGAGAAGTCAAGGAGTCGAAATCAAAAGTAGAGATATTAGAACTACTTCTGAATCCTGTCATAAAGGCAAGATGACTAGAACACCTTTCAGTAAGGATGTCTATAAAGCAACTAAGGTATTCAGATATTTGTGGACCATTTGGAGTATTGTCGTTGGGTGATGCAAAGTACTTCATAACATTTATTGATGACTTCAGCAAGTTTGTCAGCCATCGAATTTTGTGGATTCTCTCATGATGAACCTCAAATATCTGAGGAAGCTGTAGATGGACCAAATAAAGATCGTTGGATTCAGGCAATGGAGGACAAAATGTCATCCATGTACAAGAACAATGTATGGACACTTGCACCTATACCTGATGGCAGAAAACCAGTCAAACAAGTGGATCTACAAGATCAAAATAGGTCCTGATGGAGAAAACATAAGATACAAGGCAAGGTTAGTTGTTAAAGGATTTTCACAGAAGTATGGGATCGACTACACTGATACTTTCTCACCGGTAGCCAAACATACATCAATTCACTTGTTATTCCTGTATGCAGTGGCTCATGATCTGAAAATCCATATTGTGGTTGAGAAAACTGCCTTCCTGCACGCAGAATTGGAAGAAGACTTATTCATGGACCAACCACTTGGTTTTGTAAGCCAAGAAAATCCAGAATATGGATGTCACATGAATAAGAGCATTTATGGTCTCAAACAAACAACGAGACAATGGTATAGAAAGAACGATGAAGCACTACGTTCCATAGGCGTCAAACCTCTATTTGCTGAATCAAATGTCTATATCAAGCATGTCCAAAATAAAATAATCATTCTAGCTATTTATGTTGATGACACACTTACCTTCTCAAGAAGAGATAAGTTAATTTCAGATGTCAAAAGAGACATTTTTAAAATATTTGAGATCGCTGAACTAGGAGAAGCTAAAATCTATCTAGGCTTGCAGATCATGAGAGAATTTGAAGGTGGTAAGTTGTATCTTCACCAACAAAAGTACACTCAAAAGATCATTGAAGACTTCAACATGCTCGAATGCAAAGGTGTGCATACTCCCATGATACTTGGAACAATACTGAACAAGGCAGATTGTCCGCAGACTATCAAGGAAGAGGAACAAATGGCCAAAACACCCTATCGTAGGCTGATTGGATCATTTTATATCTAGCAGACAATACCAAATCTAATATAGCATTTGCAATATACAAGCTGAGCCAATATAATCAGAACCCAAGATTGTTACATTGGAAGTTGGCAAAGAGATACTACAATATCTCCAGGAAACGAAAGACTATGGACTGTGTTATTCAAAGGAAGCTAGATTTCACATCGAATCTTATAGTGACGCAAGCTAGGAATCCATGAAGGATGATAGCAAAAGTATTTCAGGATTGTACTCTAGCATCAGGCACAACCATACTCTGAATTAGCAAGAAGCAAACATCAGTAGCTCAATCTTCTTGTGAAGCGGAATATGTAGAAGCAGCCAAGATGGCAAACGAGCTGATCCGGATTAAACAAATATTGGAAGGATTTGATGGATCTAGTTATGAATCTTATAACTTGTTAATGGATAACACTTCAGCAATCTATCTTACGAAAGATCCTATATTTCACTCAAAAACGAAGCACATAGCTATCAAGTATCATGTGATTCGGGACTTAGTCGAGAAGAAGATACCATCCATAGAGGAAATGACAGTTGATATCTTTACAAAGCCACTAAGTAAATCTTTGTTCAAGAAGCATCAAAGAAGATTGGGGTTAATCCAACTGCCACTTTGAGAGGGAGCTGTAGAACAACTGATCAAACAGATCTTGATTCTACTAACAAAGTGCACAATTTACTTGACAAAGGATGAGAAAGAAACTAACGCGAACTCGAAACATATCTATTCGTGACCAACTCGAAAAGATTCGCGAAGGATTTGCGAAATTTGTCTTGCAGTCAGCTCTAAAGATTCACGAAAGATTTGCGAAACAGTTTCTTTTAGAAGCTCGTGGCTTTCTTGTTGAAGCTCGAAAGATTTGCAAACAGAATCTTGTTGCAAAATATTCTGTTTCTTGTTCAAGCCTCATATGTCGCGAAATTGTCAAGAACAATTTGCGAAATCTTCTGGACTGTTTCTCAAACTCACCTGTCACGAAACTATCTCGAACAGTTTGCAAAATAATTCTAGATTTCTTTTTCAAGCTCAAAAATTGTCATCTATCACGAACAATTTGCGAAAGATGAAAATGTTACAAAGAGACAAGTGTCGCGAACAATTCGTGAAACACGAAGCTGAGACGAAGAGATGAACTTCCATGACCAGTACATAGGATACAGTATACTCCTAGCCTTGGATACACGGTACTCCAATGAAACAAGCTGTTAGTTATGCCACGTCATACTGGACGTGACCCGAAAGTAACTAATATCCTTGTGAGGCCCAGAACACACTAAGTGGAGTTTAGACAAGATATACTCGATATCTATGGTTACTGGCTTTAGTTTTCAGGCCGAGTTTCTACACAAGACCAGAGTTAATGAAATTATGAGTAGATCCACTGTCCACTAAAATACTAACTTCATGACCTTTAACAGTGCCTTTCAAACGAAATAATTCATTTGGCAAGAATGAAGCAGTACTAAAAGAACAATCACACTCACAATTGACCTTATTAATTTCCAACTTAAGATTTTCTTTACCTGGCATCTCAATGACTTGAGTTGCGCCTTTCTTTCGTTTTGGGCAGAATTTTATAATGTGTCCAGGCTTACTACAGTGAAAACACACATTCATTTTTCTAGCCTTTTTTCAGGACAAATGTTTCTTTTGTCTAAACTCAGATGCAGCTTGATCCAGTGTCGTCAAAATACATGGATTTTTTTTCCACGAACTCATTTTTTTTCTTTCTTCTGGCTGGGTCTCGATGATCCAGATGAATTAGCCTATAATTGCTTTCTAGATGCCACCACTATGGAATCATATGCTTTCGCGACTCATACGAGATCATCAAAAGTTTGAAGCACATTACGCTTGCACTCATTCTAACAATCTGCTAGCAAACCTAAAATAAATTGCCACAGTGCCAGTTTTGCATTGAATGAGAGAACCTTGTTCCACAAATCCAGAAAATTTTGTAGGTACGAGTCCAAGCTCCGAGTACCCATTCTGCAGTTGACAAATCTTTGGTAGAAGTATGAGTCGTCCACAACCACAAACGACTTTCTGAACACTTCCATGAACTCTGCCCATGTGGTAGGTTTTGGTTGTAGGTCACACCACCATGACGAAGCTTTTCCTTGGAAGAACAGAATTACACTCTCAATCTTTTTATCATCAAGAATTTCGTGCAGAGTAAAACAAGAGCGTGTGTCAAGCCACTTGGCCCTGCCTTGGGTTGGTATATTATTTTATTTTACATGTGTTAGAGTAAATGTAAATGTGACACAAAAAATGGAGAAAGGCATCTCAATACAAGAAATTGCATGTGGGAAATGTGAATGTTAGAAGGTGGTTTAAAAGTTATTGTTTGATGCAAGTCAGAAGGCAGAGCAGTTACAAGGTTGTTCTGATCTTGTCCAAGAATGCGATGACAGTAATACTGCTCTTTATGTTGAGCTCCATGAGAACCAACACCACTTCCAACAATAGGAACTCGATGAAGGATACTTACACGATATTTGGATCACTATATAGGTAATAAATTGGTGAGTGGTCACTCCAGTAACAGTGTGTGACTCCATGAAAGTTTTTCGAGTTGTGTGCGCTTCCATACAATGTTGTTGGTGTAGTGATAGTTTGTTGGAAACCTTGGTTTTGCATGAATGTCGTAAGATGGTTGGCATGGTTGTTGCAAGCAAGCATATTGATATTGAAGTCTCCAAGAATGGTCGTTGGTGTTGGTATGTCTGTGGATGCATTTTTTAATATAACTTCTATTGTATTTAGGAAACTCATCAGATTTGAATTCGATTTTTGTCACACTACAAGCACAATCATACTATATGGTTCGTTCACATTGAAATAAGCTTTGATTATTTCTGTGACATCTGTATTGTGTATGTCATAACAATGCAATTGTTGGGTACGGTCATAGTATATGGTTGTGCCAGAGAAGCAGTAATTTTGTATGGCATGGAAATTCCTGGTCAAGTATGATGTTTGGTTGTGGTTTCTTGTTTCTTGGAAACACAAGATATTTGAGCTCATCAAATTGTAATCCGCTAAAATATCGATTTCATGTTTTTGCAATGAGACAGTGTTTAAAGATTGAATAACAGAGTGTGTAGTTTTGAACTACTCCATGATAGGAATTTGAATGCGCCAATTTGCATGATTGCAAAGGCGGTGCATTTCTTTTCTAATACATGGGTCGACTTTCAAATGTTGATTATGGAGTGGGGTGGTTAAATATAAATTTTTAATATTTCGTATTCTAGATAGCGCTGTATATGTCAAGCCATGTTTGTTGGTTCCGGTAGGATTGAAAATTACATGTTCCATCGTTACACCTTGTGCACGATGTATAGTACGAGCAACAACAAGTTGTATAGGAAACTGGTTTTGTGTAATGGTATTTAAAAATGAGGATCCTATTTGAAATTCTTTACTAACTTTGTAAATTGGTGTCCATATTTCTGGTATATGTTTCATTGTATAG
The DNA here is from genome assembly GCA_029204225.1 of Diphasiastrum complanatum. Taxonomy (NCBI): domain Eukaryota; kingdom Viridiplantae; phylum Streptophyta; class Lycopodiopsida; order Lycopodiales; family Lycopodiaceae; genus Diphasiastrum; species Diphasiastrum complanatum. The sequence goes on along the minus strand of CM055093.1, from coordinate 75,901,074 downwards.
AAGTGAGTATGGACAAGTAGTGTATTCTGGCCAATGCATGAATTGAGAATTGAGGAAGATTAGAAAACTCCAGAGATCAACTTAATTGTTGATCCCTAGAGCTCCTTTCAACCGATCTGTAAGGAATGTCACTCTGTCACTTGGGCTGAATGTTCGTTTTCCCATGACAGCCATGTAGGCCTTACAAGGTGCTGTAGACGGTGTAAGCATTGCACCTAGGATCGAGGGCCTAATACAGAGGAAGGCAATATTATAACAAAGAGTCATCTTGTCTTAAAAGGCATTGAGGTCCTTCTTGAAACAGAGGAGGGCGAGATTATAGAAGGAGCTGTTCCCTTATCAGTTCCTAATACTGATAAATAAAATATAGAAAAATTGATTGAATAGAGATCTATTTGTAAATAGAGATACATAAAAAAAAAAAACGATACAATCATCTTACATGTAAACAATCCATTTATGGGTTTTTTTAAATGATATCAATATAGATTCTTACAATCAGGTTGTGTCCATAGTCTAATATTGGAATGCAATTTTCTATATTGATAAAAAGACATGATGATTGGCATGTATTTGCTGATAGTGAATCTCAATGTTCTTTCATAAGTTGGATTGTTTCGCCAATATCTCTGCATTTAATCTCGAGCTCATATCTTTTACGTACCTGCATAAAACTAATACAACGTTAGTTATAATTAGTACAGAGATTGTATTAGAAAGTTTTGATTGAAACTATTCATAAAAGATCGAGTGTTTACAGTTACTTACGACTTTACTATTGAAAATGAATCTGAAATCTGAAAGTTCATCATCTTGTAGGAGCAATAGTTCTCGCCTGATGTAGTTTAGACTCCAATCTTCTTCCACCTCAACACAAGTCAAAATGACATCATTGTATATAATTTCAATATTTTTTCGTTTTGAATGTCCACGGGCTTCCAAGTGTTGATCGAGTGGCACCCATTTACCTTTATTTTTTTTCCATCTTTGATAATGGAAGCATAAGCTCAACATTTGTTTTTCAATTTGATAACGGAAACACGTGGAAGACATTTTAATTCTGCATTATATTTTTCCATCTGATCTTTTGTCCCAACTTTCATCCATAAGTTCAGATAATAAACTATCTGATATACTTTTGCATACAAATATTGTTGGGGTTTTGTGTACATTGACACTTGAAAAAAAATCCACAAATATATTCAAGGAAATAAACCAACTCAATCTGACTGTTTTTTATCCCATGCTCATTTTTAATGAATTTTTTACATCATTATCTTGGAACAAAATGATTCTAAAACTGTAGCATCTGGTGCAATCCATTCATCACTTTCACAACTAGGTAATGGAATTGGTACTATTTGTCCAAAATTTTCTTTTGTATCAGGAATGTACATTGATTCATAAAAAAAAAATCCCACTATCAGCTAGACCTTTTGTAGTTCTACCTCGATATTGCAACTGTCCAATATCAGTGTGAATAACATCTAACACACCTGCTAAAGATTCACTCGGCTCCCATTCATTTATGTTTGATGGATATAAATCTGTCAGAGAAAAATAATCAGATTGGCAAGTTTACTATTAGATATTTATGAATGACAAAAATCAAAGTACCAAAAATATCAATACTCGTAAAAAATCTGAAACAATGAACTATGAATCTAAAAATTTGCGTAGACAAAAAGCCATGAATCTGAAAAAATGTGTTGGCAAAAATTTGAAACACTGATCGATTTGACGCCACAAATTAACTCTGGTTATCCTTGTTAACCATGTCTGACAATGAATATACATTAATGGTACATCGATTTTCTCATCTCAACCATCTATCATATTCATTTTCAATATTTTTGGGTCTCTTAGGGCAATGATGAGCTGGAAGGGTAGGTCTCATCTCATCAACCAATAGCATTTCCACATGCTGCCCGACGAAATAGCAATATATTCTAGAAGTTTTTATTTTATTTATATTTGGAAAACTCTACATTACGTAGAACCCCGATTTCAAGGTTTCAATTGGTCCACATGGCAATGAAAATAAGGAAAAAAAATAAAAAAAACATCTTTTTCAAAGGCCCTCTTCGGGCTCTAAGTTTCTCTAATGCTTAGTTGGATTTGTGGCTGTTGGTGCATTTGTTCTTCGAATTATCCGATAGGCTGATGTTTTGTCTCCTATTCCGGAGTTTGTGGTTTGACATTTGGATTCGTCATTTGGCCTTGAACTCCCTCTTTGATTGGTAATATCGAGAAGACTTCATGGCCCCTTGATTCTTTCACTCCTGAATATCTCGATTCATCAAACTTCACATCTCTGCTCATCACCACCTTCTTTGAGGTTGGATTGTAGAGCCGATAGATCTGTGAGCCGTTCGAATATCTGACCATGATAGTTTGCACCCAATTTTGTCCACTTTGGTTTTTTTCTCTTTTGGTACGTGCATGTATGCTGCACATTTGAACACCTTTACGTATGATAGATCGGGCTCATTACATGTGGCATCTTGCCCTTCGTTGTTGTAGTTATCGATCGGTTTGCAAATGAAATGCAGCTGTGATTGCCTCAACCGAAAATTGGCTCGACAATTGTGCTTGATTCATCATGCACTTTGCTCCTTCGACAAGAGTTCTGGTTCACCTATCTGCTATACCATTGATGTGAATGTTGTGTATGCAGGCGTGAATTGATGCTCGATTCTTCTCTCTTGACAGAAGATCAAAAATTCTTTGCTACAAATATCCACCTCCATTATCGGATCTAAGAATTTGCAATTTTTTGGTGGGTCATTCTGCAAACACTACAAATTTCTTGAATGCATCGAACACTTTGGAATTCTTCTTCAGATAGTATATTGTCGTCATCCTACTGAAATCACTTATGAATGTGAGGAAGTATCTTGATCTCGAAAGGGAGTCGACCTTCATGGGTCCACATACATCTGAATGAACTAAATCTAGGATGTCCTTAGCTCTCATTCCTTCATGCATGAATGAACCTCGATGCTGCTTACTTTCTGATAGGCTTCACAGAAGTCTGAGTTCGGACTTGTAACTTTAAGACCATTCACAAGCCCTTTCTTGCTCATGTCATAGAGACTCCTCATATTCAGATGATACATGCATCTATGCCAAAGATGATTCTCACTTGCGGATGTGTTTAGTATACTATCGTAGCAATTGATAATTTTGCTTGATATAGATTACCTTGTCTTGATCCAACAGTTAGCAACTTATTTGATTTGTGCTCGACCATTCAACATGGACTCGTATTCCAAGATCTGCTATCCTCAACATAGGTTATGATTTTCTCATCTGTGACCTTTGAATAGACATTGTAGTTGGCCATCAATGGTTAAAATGCTAAGGATCTGAAGGTGTGATTCTTCTTCTTATACCATTGTCTGGCGAACTACTTTAGTCCGTATATGCTTCTTTGCATTTGACAGACATAGTTGGCAAAGTGTGAGCAGATGAATCCCGGTGGTTGGTCCATATAGACCTCCTCATTCAACTCGTCGTGTAGGAAGGCGATCTTTTCATCCACTATGTAATTTTGAGATTGTATGTTGCTGCATATGCAAATAGCAAGCATAAGGACGAATGCTTTATGATTGGAGAAAAGGTTTCAGTATAGTCAATACCATACTTTTGAGAGAAACCTTTTGCTACCAATCTAGCCTTGTACTTTAATACACTGCCATCAGGTCCATACTTGTTTTTGAAAACTCATTTGCACTTTACAGTCTTGATGTCTGCTGGTAATGGCTCCAGATTTCAGACTTTGTTCTGCTCCATGGAATTCATCTCATCTTCCATTGCTTTAATCCATTTGTCCTTATCTGGACAGCTGATAGCTTTCTCATATGTTTGAGGTTCTCCACCAAATCCACAGAACTCCTCTAATATAGAGGCTGAGCTGTTAGGCACAAATTTGATAGGTGCTCTTCTTTCTCTCGTGGATCTTCTTGGAGTGTCCGTAGTCAGATCGATGGCCTTGCCTTTGTCAAGCTTCTTGTCTTTGCTGACTGTTGAACTATGGTGATTAGCAGGTGTCCTAGGTATAGGTTGCACGTCTTGCTGCTCATCGTCTGAATAATCTCTCTATTCATCTAGAATTGCAGCATCTTCTTCCGGATGCTCAGGGTCTACTCCCTCTATAGACGTTGGTAGGTCATAGTAGCCTTTGGTTAGAATTTCGTAGTCGATTGATCTTCGTCAGCCATTGTCTTTGACTTATCAAATCTGACATCTTTGACAATCCTGATCTGTCCTTTGTCAGTGTAGATCCTGTAGTATGATGAGCGAACATCATATCCTACGAGGAATCCCTACTCCACCTTTTCATCCAGCTTCTTTCTTTTCTGATCTGGAATGTGAGCATATGCAACACATCCAAAAATGTGCACATGAGTCAGGCTAGGTTTATTCCCCCACCATACTTTGTGTGGTGTTGCATGGGCAATATTGGATCTGCCAATCCTGTTCTACAGGTAGTTGGCTGTAGCTACTGCTACAGCCCATAAAAAATTTGGTGCCTTTGAATAGGCCATCATCGATCTTGCAGTTTCCACGAGAGTCTGATGTTTACCACACCATGTTCTCTCTCACGAGTAATGACTAGCTACTGCTAATCTATCAACTCACTCTCAAGCTATCTTGAACTCTTATTGTTCTGTCTCTATCTGTGTGTCTCTATTTGTATGACTATTTTTTATCTCTTCATTGATCCCTTTATGTGATCAATCGAGAGAACAAATTAAGTTAAAAGCTCTAATCAAAAGAAATGCATTAGGCTTAATCAGAACTGATTCTAGTTTCTTGTCGCTGTCCTCCGTGCATTAGTCGCCTTCTGCCTTCATGCTACAGACCTTCGCATTTTGCCAAAAGGATACTTTTGCGATTTTAAGGGGCAGTGTCACCTTTTTTGCAAAAAGGCAAAAAATGCCACAGTGTCGGGAGAGTTGCCGAGAATTATATTCTAAGTGTTTTTGAATTAGGGATGCATTTTTCTCATGACCCAAAAATGCAAACTGTGTGACAAAACAGTTCAAAATGCAGACTGTACGAAACAAAGTTCAAAATGCACAGTCGCAAAAAACATCAATGAATTAACTAAGAAAAAAGATAGAAACTCTTAGTTTCTTCATTAGAGCTGTGCGAAGATCGCCTTGATCTTCTCTACATGTTGATCCAGCTTGTTTCCATCCCATCACAAGCTCTTTAGCTCATTGTGGAGGTGCATGACCGATGTTGTTGTCTTCATTTCATACTTTTGCTTAGTTTTTCCCACGCTTCATGGCTGCCTTGGTAGTCTTCAATCTACATGAGGATGTCTTCGTTTATAGAGGATACAATGATCGCCATTGCATGCTCATACTTCCTTACTCATTCTACCCTCCTTGGATCTCCCTCTGGAGGTTTTGGCTTTGTGAGATCAGTCATTGACCACATCCCCTCGTCTTTTAGAAGTGTCTTTATCTTCAACTTCCATATGCGGTATTTTGTGCCATCAAGATTGATCATGATCTTTGTCTGAATTTAGTAGCCATATTGTATCTAATGAACGTGCTTTAATACCATGTTGAAATTTTTTTTGAGTGTCTTTGTTTTTCAAAAGCGCTGCTCTCTTAGACGCGCAATTGTAGGAACTAGATATGCTAATAGGAATCACAAACAATGCAACAATAAATCAAACAAAATAAGTACAGTGAAAAGATGTTGCTGGAAGAACATAACATCTTTGTATTTTCTTCTCTTAGAGTTTGTCATCAGTGCGGCGTGAAAATAGCGACCTGACGCTCCTCTTACAAATTTGTTTTTTTCTTTTGATTTCCATTTTGTATTCAATATTCCACTAATGGGAATTAAAAGATAGCTTACCGAGTCATTGCAAGAGAGGTTTATGCTAAACTATAAGCTAACTACATATCTCCTCTTGTAACATTGCCTATGGCTGAGCGTGACAATTTTGTTTCTCACGACTGCTGAGCTTCAAATTTGATAATTCGAATCACTCAACAGTTCGTTAGTTCATGGTTCGTTTCAGCACTTGTAGACATTCGACAAAAAGTTGTCTAAACTATCGGATCTTCAGATCTCGGTGTTGACGGTGTGTCAAACTATCGGCTGTTCAGGGAATGTGTCAAAAAAAAAGGTTGGTTGAGTTCGCCATCTCCAACAAGAACTCAATTTTATTAGGTCATTTCACTCCTTAGAATTAGATATCATGAGAGAGTAAGAGCAATTCAAGAAGATGGAGAGATTGTTTCATCTATAATAAGTATAGTAGGATCGCAACGCTTGTTGTTGTCCATGAAGACTAATATATATTCTGAGATCACTCATTTGATCCATAAGAAAGAAAATCTTATAAATTCTCACTCCAAAAATAAGACACATTTGTTTCTCTCATGAAATAACAAATCAACCAACATATTTGAGAACATCAACTACATACACAATGGAATACTCAATAATCTATAGTATATAGTCCTACAAAAGGGATTTTACGTGGCTACAGCTTAAACTAGACTTTTGGAATGGATGAAATATGTTTCTATGTAAAATTTAAAGAACAAAAAGCTCACTTGCTAGATTTTGTTTCATTATGTGGAGATACATTGGATGTCTTTAAATTCAAAAATGTGAGAAATAGTGACACAATTTCACTTGAAAAAATGGAATTGTGTTTTTTTTTATACAAAGACTTAGGTTCTTGACATGGGATATCTTTATTTTTTTATATTTTAATAAATGAATTTTTGCTTCAAAATTGAAACATTTCTTTTAAAATATCTAACGAAACATTCTAAGAAGATAAGCTTCAATGGTACACTTGTGAGACATGACAAGTTGTAATAGAATATGGCCTTCAACATCGCATAGGTATTTAAAATTAGACAATGAAATAGCTTTATGGAGTACAACAAAATGTTAAACATGTGACTACATGTACTTTTGACACATGTATCTTCAAGTATGCAAAAATACTTTTTAGTTTATCAAGGTGTTGGCCTCCAAATACAACTTGTTTCATTTTAATATAGAAATAAACAAAATCGTTACCTCTTTCTCATTTATGTTTCCATTGAGTCTTAAAGTCTGATAAAACCTACACAATTACTTGCACATGCCAATGGCATCACATGTTATCTAACTTCTTTTTCATATGATGTATTGTGAGAGTTAAAGTAGACTACTTCCTTGTTTTTACTGAGTACTAAATGGCTATATTTCTAGAAGTGCTAGATGAGCATACAATCTACCTATCCATACCTCAAAATTGACATAATTCATTTTGTTTTTCTCCCATTTAGTCCATTGAAAGTTATCTTTCCTCCTTATAAGAGGATAGTTGATTATTATTAACTTAAGGAGAGAGAGAGAGAGAGAGAGAGAGAGAGAGAGAGAGAGAGAGAGAGAGAGAGAGAGAGAGAGAGAGAGAGAGAGAGAGAGAGAGAGAGAGAGAGAGAGAGAGAGAGAGAGAGAGAGAGAGAGAGAGAGAGAGAGAGAGAGAGAGAGAGAGAGAGAGAGAGAGAGAGAGAATATGTGTGTATGTGTGTGTGTGTGTGCTTGTTTGTGTATATATAGATATATATACTAGTGGGTATGCCTGTCTTTGACGACAATCTGGGTGATGGCAGATGATTTGGATGGCGGCTGATGGTTTAGGAGGAAAGTCGATCATCATTGATAGGTGGCCAATGTATGTGTGTGTATATACATGGCCGAAGTGTGTTCGCTGATGGCAAGTGGCCGATGGGGTGTGAGAGTGTGTGCGCATGATGCATAGAGAGAGAGAGAGAGAGAGAGAGAGAGAGAGAGAGAGAGAGAGAGAGAGAGAGAGAGAGAGAGAGAGAGAGAGAGAGAGAGAGAGAGAGAGAGAGAGAGAGAGAGAGAGAGAGAGAGAGAGAGAGAGAGAGAGAGAGAGAGAGAGAGAGAGAGAGAGAGAGAGAGAGAGAGAGAGAGAGAGAGAGAGAGAGAGACCCTCCCTGTGGGTATGCCGAATGTTTGAGGTAATTGATCAGTTGAATGTCTGAGATAAGTGATCAACCGAATATTTGTGGTAAGTGATCAGCCGAATGTTTGAGGTAAGCGATCAGCTGAATGTTTGAGATAAGCAATCAGTCGAATATTTGTGGTAAGGGATCAGTCGAATGTTTGAGGTAAGTGATTAGCCGAATGTTTGAGGTAAGCGATCAACCGAATGTTTGAGATAAGGGATCAGTTGAATGTTTGAGGTAAGTGATCAGCCGAATATTTGTGGTAAGTGATCAGCTGAATGTTCGAGGTAAGTGATCAACCGAATGCTTGAGGTAAGTGATCAACCGAATGTTTGAATCTGCATGAACAGTAGCAATATCGGATCTATACGAGATGTCGGATGTAACTCGTCGGATGGATGCAATTTGTCAGTTCTAGATGTCTGATGCAACTCGTCGATTCTAGATGTCAGATGCGAACTCGTCGGTTCTAGACATTGGATGTAACTCGTCGGTTCTAGACGTCGGATCTATATGTCGGATGTAACTCGTCGGATGGAACTCGTCGGTTCTAGACATCGGATGCAACTCGATGGAGATAAAATAAGCCTTGCGGATTTGTGGTAGCACTGATAAGCTAAGATAGAAGATATAGAATCCAATCTGAGCAAGCTATCACATGAATTCACAAAAGCTGGCTCAGTCACCCTAGCAGAAAAGATTGTGGATGAGCAGAAGCCAGAGGATGAATATCCGGTTGGTTTGAATGTTTCACATCCACAGATTGCCTGTGATCTTATAGATAAAAGCAAAATTGCTGAATTCCAAGATGAAAGCGGTGGGACACTCGGTCCCATTCGGTTGAACACTCAGTCCGGTTGAAAGGTGGTTCGGTTGACAGGTGAGTCAGGTGAAAGGTGAGTCGGTTGACAGGTGAGTCGGGTGATAGGTGAGTCGGTTGATAGGGAGTCGGGTGAAAGGTGAGTCGGTTGATGAACTGATTTGGTTGAAAGGTGAGTCGGGTTATAGGTGAGTCAGTTGACAGGTGAGTCGGGTGATATGTGAGCCCTTGATCCTTAACCCTTGGCCCTTCGTCTTGGCCCTTGGCCCTTGGCTCTTAATCCTTGGTCCTTATCTCCTCTCTTAACTCTTAGCCCTTCGCTCTTAGCCCTTACACCTTGGCCCTTCGTCTTGGCCCTTGGTTCTTCTCCATTAGCCCTTAACCCTCGGTCCTTAATCATTGTCCTTTAATCCTTGGACCTTAGCCCTTGACCTTGACCCTGACCCTTGATCCTTCGCTCTTATCCCTTAGCCCTCGGTCCCTAACCCTTGGCCCTTAACTCTTAGCGCTTCGCTCTTAGCCCTTGGTGCTTGTCCATTAGCCCTTAGCTCTTGTTCCTTAGCGCCCTTGGCCACTAAAACTTAACTTGAGGCCCTTAACCCTTGGTCCTTATCTTGTCTCTCTCTCTTGGCCCTTGGCCCTTAACCCTTGCCCCTTAAACTTTGGCCCTTAACCCTTATACTCCATTAACCCTTGGTCCTTAATCCTTGTCCTTTAATCCATGGCCCTTAGCCCTTTATCCTTGACCCTTGGCCCTTGGAGCTTAACTCTTAGCCCTTCGCTCTTAACCCTTGGTCCTTAACACTTGGCCCTTAGCCCTTGGTCCTTCGTCCTTAGCCCTTAGCTCTTGTCCCTTAGTTGTTCTCCTTTGGTCCTTGGCCACTGAAACTTGTGGCCCTGTAGTGGGTTTCTTTCCTTGCCTATCCTCAACCCAAGATCTAATCAATCTAGCATCAAGGAGATGAAGTTAGTTGTCACGCGTAGGTTCGTTCCCATGAGAGCGATAGTATAGTTCAAATTTCAACATGAATGGAGGATCTAACACTAACATCCATTAACACTAAGCATTAACATTACATCCATTAACCCTAAATCCACAACAATGATAGGAACTTACTCTTTCTTTCTCTCCCTCTCTCTCTCTCACAATAAGCATAAAAAGTAGCAATCCCAATAATGATCAAATCCAACAATTAGCAAAATCCAAAGAAAGCATGGAAAAAGAGAGAATGAGCAAGGACATTCATCAATCCATTTCTAAAGAGAACCAATCTGCTTTATTGAAATGAGAAAATGAACATCAGGAGCAACTCGAGTTGGTCCTTTTTTATAGTAGAGAGGAGGACCCTGGCCTCTGAATCCTATTGGTCCAGTATTGCCTCTCTTTTTATTCAAATTTAAAAAAGTGTGAGAACCATCAAAATTGGAGGGAAACCCAACTTTATTCACTAACTTGACAGTTAGGCCCTGCGACATTAAAAGTCCTACAAAAAGGCCTAAAGTCCTTTTATTAACTTTGAACTGATCAATCAAATAACTATGTGATCATTGGGTTGGACTTACACACGCAAGGTGCCAAATCCCTCTCACTTATTGACTAGGGTTAGGGTTGCCTTGGGATCCGCAAACCCTCCAACAATATCCCCCACCAAAACTGGTGGCTGAAGATCAAGTGGCAGACATATTTACAAAATCATTAGGTAGGATTAAATTTGAAAAGTTTCACACTCAACTAGGAATAGATGAGTGAAACTTTATTATTGAGGGAGAGTGTTAGAAGTTCGATACTAAACTTCACTTTTCATTAACTAGCCGTAATGTAAGGGATGCCTCCTCGAGATCCTGCTTACAAGACAAAACAATAGAGAACACATTGTTGGAGAAACCACCCAAACAAGTAGAAGCAACCAATCAATCTCTAGAAGCTTCACCCCGAAGCCAAGGAATAGGAAGCATGAGAGTAGAGATAGATCTTGGCAATGAATCAACCAAAAGAGGATGTAGTAGGGCGAGTTTGGCCTCCTTATATAGGAACCCCTATGCATATAGTAATGCAAGGTCCTAACTCTCCTATACATAGATTCCACTAGAATAGAGTCTCTATGCATGGATCCTCTATTCATAAATTTGTATTGATACTCTACACATGCATATACGGTCCCAAGCCTTGTACTAACTCCAATTAGTGTGTCTGGGCCTCACAGAGTTATTAATTACTTGCGGGTCACGTCCAGTATGACGTGTCATAACTAATAAGCCTTGATTCACTGGAGTACCATGTATCCAAGTCTAGGACTATACTAGGACATGGACATGACATTCTTCCCTCCTTAATCTGGTTTTGTCCTCAAAACAAAAAAGAATTACAAGAACCATTTCTTTAACTTTCAATATTAACCTAGAAAATCATTATCCTTAGTTGGACTTACATATCAAACAAGTACCCAGAGATAAACCTATTTTTCAATCGTTAATCTCTATTCTAGAATAAAAAATCAGGTTTGGAAAGTACACTAGTCGATAAATTTTCTCATATGGGTTTCACTCTCTATAAGCTAGTAATATTACCTTCACGTAAAACACTTACATGAAACAGTGAGTGAAATATTACCCAAATTAGCAGATTAAAGTTAAAACAATAACAATAATTACAGTCTGAAATTAACCACAAACTCTGGTAGACAATTCAAAAAACTTCCAAGTACATATATTCTTAGAATCCACAATTCTAAAATATAATAATTCATTTAACTAGAATCTCTAGGAAAATCATTGAGATATAAAATGATTAAAACTCAAATCTGAGTATCCTAGATACTCTCGTGAGTTAAATGTCTCTGTTTCTAGCATCAAATGCAAAAAAATAACAATAATTCATGTTAATAGATTTGTCTATCCCCTATGATAACTAGAGATCTAATCAAAAGAACTGTACTCAAGCATCTACAAACCATAACCTATAGTAGAATAGTATCCACTAGATTAATTAAATTCTCCACAAGTAAAATAACTTATCTTATGAGACTGTCTGTGAGATCCATAGGTTCTCAAATAACACACTGGAGTAAAGAGATTCAGACTTTCAGAACACTAATATGAATTTCTAACTCAAATACTTAAAAATCATCACAATTTCTTATAATCCTTTGACCACAATTAAGTATCTATTCATGATTCATCAATCACAAATATTTAGATTTTATGATTCGTTAATCATAATTCACTAGAATCCAAAATCTTACTTAACCACTCAAGGATACTAAGTATATGCTTAACATAACTCAGGAAAGTAAAAATCATTCCGAAATCTTTCCCAACAGGAAAATACTGGATTTTAGGAACATTCTCCAAACCGGATTCTCTGACAAAAGTGCTAGATATTCAAGTTCTATATGCCACTAGTAATTAAAGATAGAAATCATACCAAAATGATAATGAAAATCATTTTCAATCACAAAAACTTTAAATTACCATCTAGAATCAAATCTAGAAACCCGAAGTCCTGTTGAATACAAATTTAGTTGTTGTTCTCATAATCATTATGATTTGCTATCCAATTGAGCTCACTGGGATACAATCACTAATGAACTGAGTCTATTCCGTAACTAAGGAATATTCTATACCAAGAATACGGTATATCCAATGCACATAATTTTAACTGATAAATTCTGACGATTCACTAATCATGCAACTTGCAAGCAATATAACTTAAAACTATCAGTCTCTAGTGAATCCTTGTCACACTGATTGTTTTACCAATTACCCTCATCCAGGAGTAATCAACTACTCAAGTTAATTGCCAATGATTCAGAAATCTCAAATGTATAGGTGCAAAATTCAATTATACTAGTATAATACCACATTTAGATCCTTATCCAAATCAATTATAAGTTAATCTTTAAATCCTCCACAAAAGATCCGTTAACTTTGCAAGAATCTGTCTCAACAATACTTGATCATATGTTTATGTTCACCGACTAGGTTAAGTTCACCAAATAACCCTAGTAATCAGGAATGCATAGTAGATTTATACAAGATTAATCATGCACATATGTGAATAATATCACTATGATCCAATACATAAACACATTCTTATTTAGCAGATTCCTCCAAAATCCACATGTATATGTTACTCACATATCTCATTAAGAATCTTGTAACTCGACTACTAAAGAATTTCTATATATCATGAGTAAATAACATATCTGAAAAATCTCTGAGACGAATAACATTCACTCTCAGTAGTTTTCCAATCCAATTTACCACTAAAAACATAATTTCTTCCACTCAATCAACCCCTCCATAATCCAAGTACTTAAAGTAAGATTAGGTTGATCTAATACAGACTATCCAGACTTAAATTTTAATCAAAGTTACTCATATTCCAATCAAAATGGAATTAGTAAATTTTGACCTTTCATTGTGCTACTTATAGATAATGATTCAAATTTCAAACCACTTCTAGTCCCAGATTGTTCCACACACTCTCTAGAGAATTTTTGCTATTCAAAAAATTCCAATTTGGTATCTTACTTTGAATCTATCCGAAATTAGTTTCAAAACAATCTCATTTATATACCACAGTTGGTTCTTTTCTGAAAACTATGCAACCAACAGATTCTCAAATAGAATTTTATCCCATCACTTCACCTCTATTACCAATTTCTATAAAAGTTAACTGGAAAGATGATATATGAAAATATCTAAATCCATGAAAAGTCAGTAATAAGTGCATTCCACAACAGGATTCACTCTATTACAAACAGGACATTTCCTTCAAATATTTTCATCCCAAGTGACAGTACTATCATTTCTCTGAAATCTATTGATGTCCAGAGATATTCTAGATTTAAGAAATTGAGACACTTTCACCTTAGAATTCCAAGTCTAATCACCAAAGTAGTAATTCATATGATATAACAGTCTTTCAGAAGGATAACACCATGTTGGAAAGAATCATATAAACCAGTCCGATGTCTTATATTTGAGAAATTACTAAGATGTAAAGGATTATTTAAGAAAACGAGAAATGGATTTGAGGCCTTCTGATATTGTAAATAGTGAGATACACATTGAAATCCATATTGAACCTCAAAATTTTTCAAAATACCTCAGATTTAATCAATGGTTTATTTTTTTCATATCATAACTAGGTACTAAAATACTCCATTGATAATTAGATCTTTACAGTCCTAGAATTTTCTTTCCAATATTACTGACGTCCTATACCACCAACTCTTCCTTCTAGAAAACCCTGAACCGCCTTATCTGATATTCTAGAGATCCATAGATCATCTAGTTGTCCTATAGTCCATATAGGATATTATCTCTTGTTTTCAAAAACTGGAGAATCCATTTATTTAGATGACTGGCATGTCTATCAGATGGATACCACAGATCCATTCCTAATCCTGTGATTTAACCAAAAAAATTAACATGTTTCAATAATACATTCCAATCCTTCGAAGTTAGTGGTAAGCTTCGAAACTCTATTGATGCATCAACTCTAGGGACAAACTTCTGTCAACTAACAGAACCAATGTAATCCATGTATCAAATTCTTCTAACATCCAAAACTATGGATAACTTAATGGTTACAAAGATATCAGTTATGAACTCAACTAAATGAATTCAATCCAAGAAATTAATATCCGGTATTAAGCAGATATTTTCAAGGATTACCAAAATCCTAACTGTGAAATACATTTTTCAAGTACAATTACTACCTCTGCTGTCTACTCTTCTTCCTCCCTTAGGATTTTTAGTCCCTTGAAAATCTGTTTCAGCTAAGGTACTAAGAAGATATACAGACACTAGTAAATGTAAAAAGTGAATAATTGTAGGAAAAATTCTGAAACAATTTCATCTCTATCCTATACTTGGGTTGAATTGCCAATATACAAAAATCATCCATGTAATACCCTATTACATGCACTTTTTTCGTTAATTATTATAATGTGATGCAAAAGCCAAATCAACCCATACAAATGATGAAGATAAGGCCCAAATATGAAGAAATATCTAATGGATGCAACAATGATAAACTTATTCAATGATATATCAAAGGAAAAGATATCCAAAAAAATGAATCTAAAGGAAGGATTACTATCCGAAGGGCAGTTATGAAACGACACATTTCTTAAGAAGAAGGTTGGCCCTAAGAGATAAATATTCCTGATTATTCAGACTGTTCACACCCCATGCAAGGCTCTGGCCGATAAGTCGAATGCACTAATCAATAATGAAATATGTTCGATATGAAAATTGTTAGGATCAAATATTTTTTTGTTATTGCATGATTGAAACCACATCTTAACCGGTGATACTGGTCATCGATTCATTGAATGTATATTGACAACTAGTTTATATACCAAAAATGATAAATGAGTCAAAATCATCTATAATCACAACAATAAGCAGTTTCTTTGGGGAATGCTAATCTTTTATGCTACATATCCATACTTTTAAGATAAGTATATCACAACATATGCTTATTTTTGGCACCATTGTCAGGGATTGCTAATCTATTGGATTTAGATGATTGTCAGTTGAAGGTGAATGCCAACTGTAGGAAGCAATTCAAGAGTTGAGCGTTTGGAAAGATATTGGAAGTTCCGTGAGGACTTCTTAAAAAATCTTTAGCAATCTTTTTAGAGCAGGTCATCACCTTTTGCCACCTATTGAGAAGATGAAACTTGTTTCGATAACCTGCTCGATAGACTTGAAAATGTATTAAAGATAGTTTTCCCTAATACTACTGGCAATCCTGATACAGAGGTTCCGGAACCTGAACCTAAACCTGAACTGACCCAAAAACTGAGCCAGAATCCGAGCCAGAATCAGAACCAGAAATGGGACGTCCTTTAATGCGATATAACGCTAGTTCAAAAATTAAGTACGACTACTTCAAGGGTACTTATTTATACGATGCAGACAGCTACGTCTCCCAATTTGAGTGTTGCTGTTTCCAACAATGAGGGAATGAATGCAGACAAGCTACGTATATTTCCTGGTCTACTACGAAAACAAGCCCACATATGGTACAATCAATTGGACCATGCTGTTGACAGATTCTTCTACTTAGGATCTATCAACGAGTTTACTTCTTTATTTCTCTAGTTACGGCTCTGTTCTGCCTGTTACCAGGTTTCTTTGGGCATTTCTTGGTTTGTATCTATCTGATTTCAATGCCCAAATCAGGCAAAATGTCTGAAATCATTATAGTATTGTCCTACCTGTTAGAGGACACTCGGATGGGTCTCTCTTAAACTGTACTCACATGCATTCAATACCAAACATGCAAGCCAATATGTTCAATCAAGAAATCAGCGTGCTGCTCAGTTGAACATCAATGGATTTCCACAATGTAGATTGCTACAAAAGAAAGTAGCAGATCCTTACAAACTGAAACTAATATAACACACATCAAACTACAAGTATTCAAGAAACAAGAACAGATAGCATTTTGAAAGTCCAAGAATCAAGAAACACACATTTCTTAATTCTTGGACATCCCAAGAACATCAAAAACTAGAATGTATACGGATTTGCAAGATCTAAACCACATTTATAGCCTATAATTTGAATGTAGATTCCTACTTTAATTTACAAAAACAAGAAATCTAATCCACGGTACTCTATTTCACAACTAATTCACAACTACACTAAATCCACAACCACACATAAAGAATGAAAGGGCAAGATCATAAATGCATCGCTCAAAAAAACAAGAATGATCAAGGAACTTCAAGGATGCACCAAAATTGTGGAGGCTATTCTCATTAGGACATGGAGTAGTTGCATTACACAAAAAAGCTCCCTTCTACAAAGGAGGAGCCTCTTAAATAAGCAAGAGAGCTACTTAGGTGGCATCTTAGTGGCAATTTCACAATAGAACAAATTACAAGTGGAATTATCTACTCCACTAGAGGTCACCATCAAAAGATGGCTCACTCTACTTTTTTAAGAGGGGTCTACTTACATTTATTACAAATGCTTAGAAATACTAACTCCTACATGGTCATTCCATTTCTTTTGGGATTCACCATGAGGCTCACATAATATCTTCCTATCATTCTTAGCTAGAATTTCTCGGCTCTCATTATTCATTCATCCCTCCTTCTTCAGAGACCTCTTCGGTCTAAGGTGAGATGTGCTCTTGAATTGCTCTAGCCTAGTATCTTGGTGATTTATTAGAATCAGCCAACATCATTCCACCCCTAATGTGTTGTAGAGGATCCATTGCAACCCATGTTGAATGATATTGTTTTGCTTCCAAATTGGCATCTTCGAATGTCATTCGGAAAAGCATAGATGCTCGTTTGCTTGCGCAAAACCAAGAGCTTATTGTCGCCGATCTTCACCATAAAAATTGTTTCCGCAAATTGTTGCAATCTAACCAAAATGTCCTATTGCCACAAATGGTTGATATCCTCAAAATTGGAGAGCTCCCAGCAGCTGACACGGGCAGTGGATTTGGTCCTGGCCATCATTCTCAGAAGAAGAAAACTAACAAAAAAAAAACAAAAGCAAAGTAGATGAAAACAAAAAAATTTGCGATAAAAGGGCGCTTGAGATCAATACCAGAACTGAATATCGGTTTCGAACGCAAGATATACACAGAATATTTTAAAAAATGAGATGCACGTTCGAAAGCGATATTGGACTACCAGCGGTATCGGTCTCGAGTGCACTGTAAGAGGGCGGACGGTGAGAGAGCACGCTTGAGAGCAAAAATCGAAAATTCTGCGAAAAAAAATGAAAATTCCGACTTATATATACGAAATTTTTGCACGTGTGAAAAGACGGCTGAGACACGTGTCGTCAGCTAGTTGGTCCACGTGGAATGTCCGTATTAACAATGATGACTCAATTATGAGGCCACGTGGACTGGGACACGTGCACCAATCCGTTTTTGATGTGTGTCATTCTCGCACGTGATAGATGTCAGATCAATCATTCTAGGTACAGCGCATTGATTTTGACTAATTACAAATCGACACATGTTCCTTCGCTACTCCTCCACACTTGCAATTTTTTTTTATAAACAGGTTTTTTTCGGCTCGTATTTTCACGTAAATTTACGATTTCTTGACCAGATATCGATTTCAAGCACATCGTTTGCACTGATTACTTTCCGTTGACTAATTTGCACCTAGAACTGATACTGCCTTGTCTTGTATCACATTCAAGCGCGCATTGCATCTCCTTTTTTTTGTGCTTTGTGTTCTTGCGTTCGGATCCGATACTCCAATTTGTAATATCTCTCTCGAGCGCACATTGCCTTGACGTGCTTGCTTGAGCTGCAGTTTGTTCCTGAGAGCGATATTTGGAATTTTACGTCTGTTGTTTTTGTTTAAATGTCTAATTTTGATTCTAGTTTGTTTTCTTTTTTTAATGAATTTGGTATTACTGATAGTTTGGAGTATTTCAAATATCTTTTTTTTTTCTTTTCTTTTATTTTTCCTTCTATAACTGAGGGCCCTAGTGTGGAGGCATTTTCTGAAATATATCTCAAATTAAAGTCCCTGCTCAATATTCCGTTATTCAGATCTCAGAATAAGGACATGATTCATTATCAGGACCTGGTGGCACTCGACAAGCATATCTATAAGGTAAGCTTGACAGAATGTTTATCAAGTTACATAATGATTTCAAGTCTGTAGTTGAGTGCCCAATTCGTAATAAAAAATATAGATTTGTTGATTTTTAGTCTTCTTTTGTTTTTTTTCTTTTGTTAAATATTTCTGACGATTCGGAGGTTGTCCCTCCACTTCTGAAGCTGCTTCTTCTAGTGGTACAAAGTTTGAAAAGTCAAAGATTGTAGATATAGATATTTTTTTACTGATACGAGTGTTAATTTAGATGATTGTTCTGATTTTGATCTTGCTCGAAATAGGGCATCGTTTATAGGCCCTAAAACACCCACCACCCTTTCTCCTTCTGATAAATCTTTGATCATTTTGCCATATTTATAATATAGATAATAATTTCTTTTTGACAATATCAGATATATCGGATCTTTTTGACTTCACTGAAGCTGAGACTCTTTGTATTTTGAACAAAAAGCTTGATGAATTTTTGGATATAATTGATTTTGATGTTGATGATCTTCTCCCTCGGACGATGTACATAATAATAAGTTTTATTCAGGGAAAGATTGCTTGAAAATGGTTGTGGAGGAAATGCATAACAAAGAAGATGATCTACTTTCTGAGGAGGAATTTCTTAGAATCCAAAGTCAATTTGGTTTTCCACAACCAACTGTCTATTCACCAACAATATTGACATCAAAAGGTGGACATAATATTGATGGAGAGACAGTAATCAGGGAAGACAAAGCCAAATGCGTAAGTTTTTGTATCTTATTACGTACTAGTAGATTCGTTATGTCAGATTATATATTGGAGCTTACTTTGTTTTTTATCATTTTAGGAAACAATTTTCCTTGATGATTTCGCAATTCGTCGAGGAGGGCAAAGATCTTCTACTGAAGAATTTTCAAGAGATCATGCACTGGGGCACTATCTGAAGTTCTTCAAGAATAATGCCCCCATTCAAATTTCCATCAACATGGTGAAACTATGATTATGGCAATCAAGACATTGTCTCATTTTCTTGGAGGACATAATTTCAATAAGGTGCATAAAATAATTTTTGTAAAGAAAGCCATTACGGTTAAAATTTTAGGATATGAACCATGTTCAGATCATCTCATTTTGCATTGTATGTTGCTTACGTTGATCTGAGTAATTATGAAAACTATGAGCTATTGGATCCATACGAAAAAAAAAAATTGTTGCATGATTCTAAGTTGCAACTTTCATTGGAGAAAATATCGGAAGCAGATTAGATATTGCTGAATTGTACTTTGTAGATATTTTTATTTAATATACAATTTTATTGTGTGTCTATAGCCTATTGGATTGTATAAATTTGCATGCTTTTTGAAATTTTTTATAATCCGTCGATTTTGTATTATGACAAATTTGGATTGTTTCGTAAAACCATTGGAAAAGTTGCAGTATATAGCTGGTTTTGTGCTAGTCCCGCCATGTTGTGTACTTTTATGAAATGCCGCTCTTGCTTGCCAATGAGATTTTTCCATTCCTTGCGATGACCATATGCTAAAACTTCCACTATTTTTTGCAAAGAATATCGTAATATGTGTTGCATGTCACAAAAACATAATCTAAATCAGTACCAAAAGTATATAATTTAATTGCACATATTTGTCTATCGTAGTGTAAAATCAAAATCTTACCATATAATGTGTTATATGATCAACACCCCATGCACTTTGAACTACATTCACAAATTTATTGGTTGTTTTCTGTATCATTTGTACATCAGTATATAAAAATTTATCTTCTCTCAAGTATTTCACCATGTTGTCTAACTTTTTCCAAACTTCTACTTTGTGTATATGAGTAGAACCTTCTTCTTCAAAATCTTGAGTTGCTGCAATAATTTTTTTCCAAACCGTGTATTGAACCTTGGATTGTTTGCCAGAATAATTTGATAAAAATCTTCAAGCTTTAGATCTTCCAATGCTCGGCTTGCATGGAATATTTCATGTTTTACCTGACAGCTTGTCATCTTTTTTTATTTTAATATGGCCTTTATGTAAGCCTGCTTTGGACAACACATCCTCTAATCTGGAAATAGCTTCCCTGGCAGAGGCTTCTGGCTCAAAATTCTATGAAGATGTGAAGATATATTATTTTTTTATAATACGCACCTCCGCATGCAATGTACAGATATGAACATTTCGTAGAGAAATTGGTAGTACATGTTTCCAATTAGGATCTTCTCAATATCTTGATTGAACACTGAAATTGAGGCCTTCTGGGTCTTCTGAATTTGAAAGTGCTCCATTCATGATCGTGAGACTGACTCTTTCCATTTTTTGTCCTTTTATAATTTCAGACTCATCTAACTTGAGAACAACTATCAACTTGTTATTGATATTCTCATTTGTAATACCGTAAAAATTTATGATGAATGTTAATAACTCATTAATGTCAATAAATAAATTGTTGGAATTGTTATAAGCTAGACTTTCTCCTTTTGAGTCATACACTTCATTGATATGAGATGGATTACTAACTATTGTCTGCATACCTTGGTTTAACATGTCTTTTTTTTTTTTAAAGATGAAATGGTCGTGGGATTGAAAACTTTTTAATATTTACTTGTGCAAATGTCTCCTTTATCATCTTAAACATTGTTGCATGATGCTAGAAAAGTCACATGCCCCCTGAAGCAATGTAGTGTCCAACTTCATCCATAATGCTATCAGTAACTGAAGCCTTAATCTTTTTCATTTTGTTATTGTTTAACATTCATTTTATAGATTTAGAAGTCAAGATAGAGCCTAGTAAGTTTCCAATTGAAATCTCATCGGCCAAATGGTCTTCAACAACCAATGCTGATCTACATTACAAACATAATGTTCATGAAAATGTTTGTAGAAATTAGGACACTCATAGTATTCACAGCAGTATATAATAAGCAAATCAACAGGATAAATAACAAAATTAGTGATTATAAATGAATAAAAAAGTTCAAGCAATATTCAATACCAAATAAGATATAACTTACTTGAATACACAGATTCGTCTTTTTCTATGACTTCCTCTGGATGATAGATCACATATATCCTTGTTTACCAGTCTTTTCCTCTTGTTGCTTCAGACCTTTCTGTTGAGCACAACCATATCTTTAACAAGAGACAAATATCAGATACGCATGGATTGAAATGCAGTTTTATCTCATCATTACTAGTTGTATAATGATGCAAAGAAAATTTCAACCTTTGGATCTCCTTCTTAAGCATCTCATTTTTTATCCAAATAAGTTTTCATTTTTGTAGATTTTTCGTCACACTCCTTTGATATTTTTCTTGATTCCTCTTCCAAATAATGTATTCTTTGCATTGAATATGCATTCCCATAGAGCATCAAATTCTCACAGTAACCCAAAAGGCCATTTTACCATGACACATATAGATTATTAACTGACTCACCGAATGAAAATCTGGATGTTGCAATGAACATGGATCAATAGGATACAATGTTCCTAATGACCATAAATCTACATGCTTTAGCTTTTCCTCCCTGTATCGGACCATATCAGAAGTTGACAATTTGGGTTGCATTGAATTTCTTCTCCTGAGCGGAGCATATTCTGGTGACAGATTTACATGAAGATGATAAAGCTTTGTCATCAGTACAATAGTATAGTAACAAACAACACAATCTCAATAACAAAGCTGGAGATGGTGCTAACGACTCTACTAGAGATAGAGATGGCGCTAAACACTTGTTTTTTACCTTGGAGATAGAGATGGCATAGGCTTTTTTTAGAAATGTCACTCCTAATTCAAATTTCTAAGTGTTCCCAACTATTGGGAGGGAATATTTCAGCATTTTAAAAAATTATATTTTAATTATGGTTAAGCACCAGTGAAGTTTTAGGTGCATTCATTTACATAGAAAGTAGTGCGGGCAGATGCGTAAAGAAGTTAGAAAATGATATTACTTTATAGTTATTTTTCTCTCTCCTACATGGCATTTCTTATAGGGCCCTCTTTGGGCCCATATTTTCTCTAATGAAGGTCGACAAGAATTCGAAGACCCCATGATAGATTCATCGACAACCTCGAGTCGATTGAAGTCACAAACTTCGAATTCTATAATTTCACCGAGGAGCCAACGACATATCTGGAAGAATCCAGAGTCCTAAGGGCGAATTTTCACTAGAAAGGTTAAAATAAAAATGCATTTCTATGAATGGAAAATCGGGTGTGAAGGGCTGGAAAGGCTTCAAAATGCAAGCTTGCTCACACTCTCCTCTCTTTCTTTCCTTATGTCACTCCTACTCCTCTCTCTCTCTCTCTCTCTCTCTCTCTCTCTCTCTCTCTCTCTCTCTCTCTCTCTCTCTCTAGGGAGGGCACACGGGGAGGGCATAGCAAGGGCGTAGGGAGGGTAAAGGGAGGACGCGAGGGGAGGGCACTTCAGGAGAGCGCGCCGAGAGGGTATAGGGTGGGTGTGGGGAGGGCGTAGGGAGGACGCAAGGGCGGGGGCGTGGTGAGGGTGTAGGGAGGCATGCAAGGGAGGGGACATCTCTCTCTCTCTCTCTCTCTCTCTCTCTCTCTCTCTCTCTCTCTCTCTCTCTCTCTCTCTCTCTCTCTCTCTCTCTCTCTCTCTCTCTCTCTCTCTACGTCACACGCCCCCCACGCACGCGCACACACACACCATCGGCCACCCGTCATCAACGGGCACACTTCGCTATGTTAACGTAGATCAACAGTGTTTGTCTACACTCTGAAGAATTGTAAGAATGATATAGCCGGTAGTGACCAGCAATCATAAGCGTAAATCAATTTTAGAGCTCACTTAAGTTTCGTTTCGCTTCGTTTCATCTTGTTTTGTATCGTCTCGTCTTGTCTTGTTACAGAGCCTGTTTGATCTTTTCGCGAATGCTTGCGCTTCGTTTTGTTTTGTGTCATTTCACGATCTCTATGCTTCTAGCATGAATCAATGTGAGAGCTCGTTTGTTTCATTTTGCTTCACTTCGTTTCGTTTTCGTCTAGATTTGTTTTTTTTTTTGTTTTGTTGTGTTAGAGAGCCTGATTGATCCAAGCACGAATTATTCTCGAACAAAGATAATTCGAGTTTTGCGAAACTATTCGTGAATCATTTTAGATTTTTATCAGTTTGTCACTAGAGTTATAACTGGAATTTGCATTTTCTGAGTGCATTTTTTGCATCAGTGGTATCAGAGCCTACCTTGTCATAGTCTGACATAGCCAAAAAGCTATCAGATCCAGGAGGCTAGGCATTCAAACAAACAACCATTAACAAGTGAAAAACACAAATTCAGAAGCAATGGCTTCAATTAGTAGCATACAATCCAAGATCTATACAGTTTTGGATTCATCAGGATCTAACTTCCTAGCATGGAAGGTTAAGACCTCATCGATACTGAAGGGAGAAGGATTATTCCCCCGGGTAGATGGCACCGAGGAGATGCCTACAACAACAGACAAGGAGCTACGCGAATGGAGGGAGAAGAATGATAAGGCAGTAGCCTTGTTATCATCATCCATCAAGGATAGGCTCACACTTGACCTGGCTACACTCTCCAAAGTAAAGGGGATGTGGGATACACTACTCATGAGATTTCAGATGAAATCACGCAGTCAGATAATGATGCTTGAAGATCAGCTGACAAACCTGCAATGGGATGGCAAAGACCTCACTTCCTTTGTTAGGAAGATGAAGGATCTATTCCTTTCACTACACAATTCTAGTGCAGAAAATGTAGTGTCAACAGAAAAGCAGCTCACTTATCTGTTGAGAGCCTTACCTAGATCCTTCCAGACAACCAGAACTCTGATTGCAAAGGATCCTACAATGACACTCAAAAAGGCAATTGTCGAGATTCAAGAGGAAGTTGAGGCTTGAGAGTACCTTGATCACAAGGATGCTTCCGACCAAGCCCTCTACAGCAACAAGGAGAAGACAAAGAAACAATTCAAGCCTAAGAGAGAGTCAGATTGAAAGCAGGATCGTGATCAGCAAGCAGAAGGGACCAACAAAGGCAAATGGAAGAACAAAAGAAGGTCGAAACAGCAAGGTAGAGACAAGAAGACCTGCGTGAGATGCAGACGTGAAGGACATTCTATCGATTTGTCTTGTCTCAATCCAAAAATTGAGTATATCCACTACCACAAGAAGGGTCATGCAGCCATGGACTTCCACCTGAACCCAAGAAACAAATCAACACAGGATAATAGTTCGTCCTATGTCGAGGAGCCAGAGAACTCAAAAATCGGTGAAGAAAGATCGAACAGAAATAATTCGACCACCTACATCTGTGTAGACGTGTGTGCAGTGTCCACACCTGACACACAAGAGGTAATCCTAGACTCAAGAGCTACCTCACACTTCATAACATCAAGATGAATCATGTCTGATTTTTGAAGTGCATATCCATCAAGATTCATTGTTCTTGGAGATGGATCCAAACACCAAGTGAATGGTATTGGTTCACTGTGGCTCAACACAAATGGTAGAGACAGACGACTCGAAGATGTTCTGTTTGTGCCTACATTGTAGCAGGACTTGCTATCTGTGGCGAAAATAGCTGATAAAAGAATGTGTGTGACATTCTCAGACGAAGCATGCAATGTTGTTGATGCTAGTACTAGTACCATGATCACTCAAGACAGAAGAAAAGACAATCTATATCACCTAAAGGTATGCCTGTCTACAGATCAAGTGCATCATACTCATGATGATTCGCCAGACACTCTATGGCACAGGAGACTATGCCATCTGAATTCAATGGCACTATACCAAGCAAGCCATTATGGAGCAATCAAAGAGGTGAGCATCTCGATGCAAGCAGTTTGACAACCTCTGATGCATGTCTAAAGGGTAAGATGTCATGCACTCCATTTGTCAAGGACTCCTACAGAACGACCAAGATTCTGGAGTTAGTGCATTTTGGCATCTGTGGGCCTTTCAATGTGATCTTAGTAGGAGGCTTGAAATATTACATTACCTTTGTTGATGATTACAATAAATTTGCCAAAGTGTATTTTATTCAGAATAAATCAGAAGCAAGCCAGCACAAATAGCCAGCACCATGCCCAAACATTTGAGAAAACGAGCGCGGTAAAAATGGCCAAAGGCAACCCTTGAAGTTTTTAGAGACATAGTAACTTTTGGAAATTTCTAGAAAGAAATTTTTTAGGAGTGCTTTACGCCAGGGAAGGCCCCCGTCCTTGGGCCTTCTTCGATTTAAGGCCCTAGGCCCTCGGGCCCAAGGGCCTTAAATCTGGGAAGGCCCTCAAGTGGGGCCTTCCCCTATATGTAAAGCACTCTCAAAAACTTTCCTATGTATTTTGAGGTAACCTTAATTGGAAGAATATGACAGCTGTGGCAACTTCACACATCAGAGTAACCTTACACTTTGTAAGATTCCTCTTAAAAATTTGTTCTACCAGAGGTAAAAATGACAGATGTTTTTACCAACAGTAAAAACTTATTACCTATTGTTAATGTCATAAAACGTGGAGATGACTGATAGCGGAAGCTTGAAGCTTTGATAGGCATGTAGGAATGGAAACGCAACAGTTAGCAGCAAAAATATTCAAGTAGAATGATTCATACAGATTACGCAAATGAACAATACAGTAGTGAGACAAAAATTGCACTCTGATTATTATCAACAGTGAGTACAATGGCTTGAAGTAATAACTGCTTATTTCTTGAACGATTTTTCTTTAAGGCTGAGCATAAGAAATCTAACACTCCCTCTTAATGTGGATCCTAAAAAATGTTGATCTTCAGTTTTAACATATCGTTAAATTATTGCATTACTAAATATTCAAGTTTTAGCTAGTGTTCATCTTCTTAAAACTTGGGTGACCTATGCTCAGCATAGGTGGCTGCACGAATCCTCTCCTCTAACCTATGCTGAGCATAGGTTGTGTTCGGGTCCTAAGTGACAACTTATGCTTAGCATAGGATGCCAGCGGGATGTTTCTATTCTTGCCATGTTTCGACCTATGCTGAGCATAGGTTGCATCCTTGGTCCTCCTCTAACCTATATGTTACAATCTATGCTCAGCATAGAAAGTCGGCAGGATGTTTCTGTTCTTTCCATGTTTTGACCTATGCTGAGCATAGGTTGCATCTCTGGTCCTCTTCTAACCTATGCTCAGCATAGGTCATCAATCGCGCCTCTAGTCCCACCTATGCTCAGCATTGGATGTCTTCGCATGGGTTAGCAGAGGACTATTGACGCAACCTGTGCTAAGAATAGGTCGATAGATAATAAGAATAGAAATATCACGTCGACATCCTATGCTGAGCATAGGTTGTTACATAGGACCTGAACACAACCCATGCTCAACATAGGTCGTTACTCGTATTTTTCTCGTTTTACAAGGCTTAGTCTGAGAAAAATGACACTTTTCAGATGTTTTAGTAGAAAAATGTGTTTGATTTTTTGTTATGATTTTTCACAAAAACTGCTTGTTTATTTAAAGTTTTCGGTATTTTCATTAAGGTAATGTTTGAAATTTTTCTAAAGAATCTTTTTCTCTGCATATTCTCGATTTTCTCTGACAATCTTTGAAATGTCGAGGATTTCTTTTAAAATTTCGGGTAAACCTCAAGATATTCCACTAAAAGATAAGAAATTCATGTACTACTTCACCAGAGGGGTCAACAACACAAAGCTATCTGAGCTTTTTAATCATTTAGCTGAGAAGCCTGGCAGGAGAGACTCACAGTTCAAAATTCAAGGAAGATTGCTTGGTGATCAACCAGATGAGGATGAGGAAGAAGGTTTTGTAAACGTGCTTGTAAAGGAGACGGATAAGTCTCGTTCTATTTTTATTCTGAACGAGACTATGATAAAGATTCGACTTTGCCAAGACAAGACCATCAAAGTCTATTTTGATAAAGCTCTAGTTACTTTGGTGTGTAATTATAAAACATATATATATATATATATTTTTTTTTTACTTTTGTTCCATGCTCTAGCATAGTGGTTACTAAATATAAATTCTAAGAACTTTTAAGTAAAAAAACATTTTTGTAAATTGAGTTGTCATGTGTTGTGAGCATAGCCAGTACAAATGTATTTACTCATTATGTTTTAAATTTGTTGTTTGTTTCTGTCCAGAGCATGAAGCAATGCTTAAAAATGGTTTTAGCTGCTATTGCTGAGGGAAAATATCCGGTCTACTCATTACGATCCCAACGAATGCAACGATGTTGTAAATTTTGATTTTTCTTTATTAGATTCATATCACTTTTTTGTTCTTGGAGACATACACAATTTACAAGCCCGAAAATAGTTATCTCAAGAGTATCTCCATATTCCATCCTTTCGAACTATGAGTGCAATTATATTTGCTGGCCTGATAGTGGAAAAAACAAAATTACTGGCTTGGGACCATAACATTGATCAAGATTATCGGATGAAAATGACCGTGATTCAAAGAATCTGATTCTTTCACAAAGAATACACGAGAGTCTCCAAAGCAGGAGATGTGAATCAACTTGAGCTGAAAGCACTCTGTGCTCAAGAGACAGGCATGTCTTTTGATTCGAAAAATCCTATGCAAGGCCTTATACAATATGATAATTTTTTTCAGCTTGCTTTTCATAGTGGCCAGGTAATTTTTTTTCCTATGCTCGTCATGGAATGCTCTGGTCATAATATATGCTATAATCCATTTAAATTGTTTTTATCAGACTAAAATTTTGAACTCAATTTTAATACTACTTAAATTCCTTATCAAACAATTTTTTTTTATTATTTTAGGTGTGGACCCTTGTCGATAAAATTTTTGACAAATGGAAAACTTTTCAAATAAAAGGCCAACATGCTCAGGGTGTCTCAAAGTCAAAGAAAAAAGTTGTCAGCACTCAAACTCTGAAGCCAATCCCTACAGAAATGAGAATATCAGAGTATCTTTGGCCAAAATGGGAAAAGAATTTCAAAGGTAATAATCATAATGTAAATATTTACTTTCATGTGACTTTTTGTAATAAAGTGATTTTCATGATTTTGTTGGATTTTTAACAATTATACTTTTTTAATTGCAGGCATAAATTATTTATGAAAATTCAAGAAGCCCTTGTGACAGGGTTAAATTGTCAAGATTTCGATGAGTGCCAGAGACTTTATCCTCTGAGTAGCCGAAATAAATCTTTGAGTCCATTTCTAAGAGACATGATATTTATTTTACCCATGCTTAGCATAGGTGCTTATTAATTGTTTCCTTTCTATATTCTCTGTCTCCTATGCTAAGCATTGTTTTTTCTTTATTTAATTATTTTTTTTGATAAGTTAAGTCTCCTATTCTATTTTATATTTTTTGTCTCCCATGCTAAACATAGTTTTTTCTCTTTCAGTCTCCCAAAGACAAGAAAAACAAAGTCCTTCCAGAGCCATTCAAGAGACATATTCTGAAGGCAAAAGCAGAAAAAATGAATAGGGAGAAATTAGCACGGGGTGAGACCATTGCGGAGGAGGATCCATTAGAGACCTACCTTCTCAAAAGTGTCGATGGTCAGCCATGCTTTTACTCAGTTGAGGAGGGCGATTGTAGAGAAATTTCAATTTTTTTTTAAAAAAGACCTTATACACTCTGCATTGTCGATATACCATATGGATTTCAGATGAAAAAGTCATTAAATGACGATTCTCCCTTCAAATTCATTGAAATCCATAAATGTATACAGGATTTTCTTGAAGTCACAACTTCTCCAATTTGGAGAGTTGTTATTTTTCATTCTTCTTGGCAGAATGCTACTAACTTTCTATAATGCAGGAATAAAAAATGTTATATGGTAAGTCTTTTAGTTCTTGAATTATTAATTCATATTTTAATCCATAATTATATTTAAATTTTTTTTTTAAAGCTAAAATTTTCTATTTATTTTACTTGTAATGTTCCATGTCAAGTACAAGCCCAATGTCAGGAACTCGGAAGGAGCACAACTTTGCAATGAAATAGAATACATAACCATCGGTTATTATTCTTTGGACGACAAATGCTCAATGTTTCATTACAACACTTCCGGACTGACAAGTTTTGAAAACTTGTTTCAGTATCCAGTCGTGACGAAAAAACTTAAAAATCCAATGACGGGTTCTGTGGCTTGTCCCTACCAAAAGTCACAAGAATTAATTAATCATTTAATTGATATTTTTTCTCATCCAGATGATTGGGTATTGGATTTATTTAGCAGTAGTGGCACTACGAGCGCATGTGCTGTTTAGAAAGACAGACATGTTGTTGTAGTAGATTTAGATTCTAATTTAGTTGATTTTGTAAAAATGAGAATAAAATCTCTTTCAGTTTTGCTAGATGAACTACCTGAGGTGGGAAAGAGTTTAGATAACGAGGATTCAGTAACTCCCTTGTCCAAGGAACCTCAGCCTCCTGCTAGTGGAAAAATAGACGACATAGAAAAATTTGTTGATGTCTTGGTTCAAGATTATAATGTGGTTACGGTAGTCGAGGACATTGTAGAAGAGGTGCCAATTGAAACTACAGTGGCTACTCAAGAAGAAAAAAAGATGTAAATGACCTCGATGATTTTTGGAAATAAAAAAAAAAAACTTTGTTTCAAAAAATAATTGTATTTATATTTTTTGATGTATTGTATTTTGAAATCTTTTTAATTGATTTAATGTTCTTAAATTTGTTTTCTAATGATTTAAAATTAAGAATTTGAAATATTTTAAAAATTTTAACATCGATAATCATTACCAAAATTACAATTGTAACGATTTGTCAAGTTTATAATATTTTAATTTTGGATGTGTTTTTATAATATTTTTTGTAAAAAAAATATTGTTAGGAATTTAAAGAAATGAAGAGATTTTTTTTTTGGGTAATTTAAATATTTTTACAAATCATTTAATCTCGTCTATTGTATAGTAATTTCATTTGCGTTTATTTAATGTTTAAATATTCAATGAACTTACATAGATATAAGTAAAGATCATAAAAAGTTTAAAACTTTAAAAATTTTGATTATAATTTTTATCATAATTTAAAAACTATTTTTTTCTATAGAAGAAATATAATCTAAAAAACTTTTAAAAGTTCCAAAAAAAAAACTATAACTTTTGTTTTAAATTAGCCAAAAATATTTTCTAGTTATTTTTGTGGTTGTGTATCTAATGATTTTATTTTAAATAGTATTATTATTTCATATAAGCTAATTTTAAGTTATTTATGAAAATCTATTGACCCAACTTTTGTAGCTTGAATTATTTTCTTGCAAAATACAACATTTTTTTAACATTACAATATATTTATTTGAAGTATTTTAAAATCAGGTACTTTATAAAAAAAATTAAAAAATTTGAAAAAAGTCTCCATGTCATTTCTCTTTTTTTTGGCCATCGTGTTATGTACAAAGTGGGTAACCACCCTTGGGATATTTAGCGATCCAATTGTTTTAGGGTTGATGCTAAGTTGGCGACGTCGGTCTGTCACTGTTGGGAAAAATCCGAAAAACCTGAAGGTGTCCTTAGACTGTAGGCATGTAAATCTCGAAGGTGCCCTTAGAGCGAAGGCAAGAAAAAGACAAAATAGCCGAAGGTAGGAAAAAAGCGAAATAGACGAAGGTAGGCCCAAATGGATTCTAAGGCATTTTGGCCGCTATGTCGAATTTTTCGTGAAAGCGTGAAAAAGGAGAAAAATGTGAAGTTGCCTTAAAAACGATTAAGGCATAAGAAAATCTCAAAGGAAAAATGTGAAGGTCCGAAACATGTAGTCGGCCTTCGATTTTCATGATGCTTATTACTTGAACGATTTTTCTTTAAGACTGAGCATAAGAAATCTAACAGTTAAAACAATTTCACATATTGTAACCAAAAAATTACTATCTTATGTAAGAAAATTTACTTATTGTAAGAAAAAACTACTGCAAAAAAATCAGTAAATTTTGCAAAGACAATTGTAAAAAATTTGACGTAAAAATTGAAAATTTCAAAAGACTTTCTAATTTCAAAAGACTGAAATTCTTTTACATGCTTTATGTGGGTGAAGGCCCCCACCCTTGGGCCTTCCCCGTTTCAAGGCCTTGTGCCCTTGAGCTCACGCCCTTGAGCCCAAGGCCTTGAAACGGGGAAGGCCCTTGGTCGGGGGCCTTCCCTGATACTTAATTGTTATGTGCCCTGCATGGATAGATGCTTTATGAGCAAAAGTCATAACCAAAGAATTTTTTAAACACACGTAAAACACTGTCTAATTTTTTTTTTTTATATTTAAAGGTCTGCTTCCCTGGCACAATTTTGCCAACTGTCTGCAAAAGGCAAGTTCCAAAAAATTCCACACCCTCACAGGTACCTTACATATCTATAAGGCACTTGATTAAACCAATTTTACCATAAAGGTAATTCACAGATGTTTTTACCGCAAGATAAAAAAAATTACATGTCGTAAAAATTATAGATTTTCTTCAACGTTTGTCCCTTCCTGAAGTTCGTGTTTCTAACAGTCAATCAAGCTATACTTTGATGAGAATCGATCGCGAAGCTTTCGCGAAAGAACCACGATCCTCTGTCAATTCGGATGGAGTTCAGATGTGATCGTTGGACACTCCCAACTAAATCACTCCTACAGTCCTCCATAATGTAGTCAAGCACTACTGATCTATGTTTATAAAATTAATGTAGCATTCAACATAGTTTCAACCAAGGTGCAGAATTCAAATGAACAAGAAAAACTCAGACACACGATTAACAGCAGACACATTTGCATTCGAGACTAGACACAACAAGAAAGTCATCTGTATTGATCTTTCTCTGAGCACTGCATGCAAATCCACACAGTGCGTTGGCATGGCAGAAACACAGTTCTTTCACGAATGTATATCTCGCTTACTAGCGGACTTTTGGATCTCTATGGATCCTGATCACAGAACTCGTCTCGCACGCAGACGGACTTGTTGTCTATATTTCGTCTTGATTGCTTACTAGCATCAGACTTCTACATTACACTGTATGTGTATTCTGTTGATCTATATGTCAAATATCATCTAGTAAGTATAGCCGCTCTATGTAAATCTAAGATCAGAGTGATTAAGCATCTACAACTAATCAGGGAATTACAAGAGTGGCAGATTAGCCACGACCTAAAATGTATCTGCTGACGTCATGCCATCAGATCAGATATCTGTACTTCTAGGTACTAGTGTGATCTTTGCTGGTACTCTTTGGAGCGTGAGGGCAATACGGGTTTTGCGACATTTTTCGTGTCGCGTCATTGGTTTCGTTTCCATCATTAGTTTCATTTTGCTCGTCTGCCTTTCTCTCGTATTGGACTGTAAAAATTTTTCTCATGCCAGATCGCAAAAGATTCTTGTTCGTGAATCTTTCGTGTTCGCGAACCGTTCGTGATCGTCTCTTTTGACTTTTGTGTTTGCGAAACTTTTCGTGTTTCGTGTCTCCTGACATTCGTGTTCACGAACATCTTCGTCAGGACGAGGGCTGAAAGCTAGCAAGGCTTTGTCAATAGAAATATTTTGTTTCTTTAGCTCCCTCTCAAAGCATGATAGCTTTACGATCCCGAGACTGCTCCTTTGTCTCTCAAAGAGTCCTTTGTTCAGGGCTTTGGTGAAGATGTCAGCAACCATGTCTTTCGTTCCTATGAAGGTGGTTTGCATCATCTTCTGTTCAATTAGATCCTTGATCAAGTGATACTTGATCGCAATGTGCTTCATTATGGAATGGAACAAGGGATCTTTCGTCAGGTGTATTGCAGAGGTGTTGTCCATCTGCAAGACCAGGGGCTCATTTCTTGTTTCGCCTAATTCGTTCAGGAACTGCCTTAGCCAGATTATCTCGTTGGCCATCTTTGCTGCTGCAACATATTCTGCTTCGTAGGATGACTGGACTACAACGGTCTGCTTCTTGCTAACCCAGAGAACTGTTGCTCCTGATGCGATGGTGCATCCTCCTGAGATGCTTTTACAGTCGTCCTTGAGAGATGCCCAGCTAGTATCGCTGGAAAGTATCTTGAAAGCTACACCACGACAATAACACAAGCCATAATCCCTCGTTAATTGAAGATATTGCAAAATGTGTTTTGCAATCTTCCAATGTGTCGAGCCTGGATTCGTGCAGAATTGGCTCATCTTGAATACTGCATAAGCAATATCAGGACGTGTGTTGTTAGCAAGGTACATCAGTGATCCTATCAGCTTCCTGTAAGGTGTGAGCTGCATTTGTTCTCGCTCTTCCTCAGTCTTTGGACAGTCATCGCTTGTCAGCACCGTCCCTGCGAGCATTGGAGTGTTCGTTCCTTTGTAGTTCAGCATCCCAAAGTCCTCTAGGATCTTTTGGGTGTATCTGGACTAGTGAAGGTATAATTTACTTCCCTCATAGTCCCTTTCACTTTGTAAGCCTAGGTAACATCTGGCTTCTTCCAGATCCACTATCTCAAAATGTTTCGAGATGTCTGTCTTCACTTCAACAATTAGTTGCGCACTCCTGCAAAGTATCAGATTGTCGTCCACATATACAACCACTATGATGATCTGCCCATCTGTAACTATGACATACACATTAGAATTAGCCAATAGAGGTTTGAATCTTAATGATTTCAGGGCTTGATCTTTCTTCTTGTACCATTGTCGGGCTGATTATTTCAGACTATAGATACTTTTGTGCATTCTGCATGCATAGTTAGGAAGTGAATTTGAGACATATCCTAGGGGTTGATCCATATAGACCTCTTCGTCTAGTTCGCCATGCAAGAAGGTTGTCTTCTCGTCCACAATGTGGATCCTGAGGTCATAAGCTGCTACATATGCAAATAACAAATGTAGGAATGAATGGTTGACGATAGGAGAGAAGGTTTCAAAGTAGTCAATATCGTATCTCGGAGAAAAACCTTTCGCTACCAGTCTTGCCTTATATTTTGTCACATTTCCATCTGGTCCATATTTGAGCTTGAAGACCATTTGCATTTGACAGTCTTGCACTTATTTGGTAATGGATCCAACGTCCATACCTGGTTCTTCCTCATGGATTCCATCTCTTCGTTCATGGCTTGGATCCATCTGTCCTTTTTTGGACTTTCAATCGCTTCCTCAAAAGTCTGTGGTTCGCCACTGAATCCGCAAGACTCTTCTGATGTGGAAGCTGAGCTGCCTGGCACATTCTCTGATTTCTTCAAGCACTGCATGCAAATCCATGCAATGCATTGGCGTGGGAGAAACACGGTTCTCTCACGAATGTATATCTTGCTTATTAGTGGACTTTTGGATCTCTATGGATCCTGATCACAGAACTCATCTCGCACGTAGGTGGACTTGTTGTCTGTATTTCATCTTGATTGCTTACTAGCATCAAACTTCTACATTACATTGTATGTGTATTGACTGGTGAGGCAGTTGGAGTGAGTTCAGTGATGCGCATCATCCTCTTCTTACAAAAAAGGACTATGAAGGATGCGTTGAAAGCACTGAAATAATGCCATCGTTGCAGACAGATGGAGCTAGTTTGTATAGAGCCATTGCCACTCTAGAACCTATTGACAGGGAAAGAAATAGAAGAGGATGAAGCCGCTGGCACTGGGTAAAATTTTTACCCTGTGCTTTACGTCGGGGAAGGCCCTTGGGCAACATGCCTTTCCCGATTTAAGGCCCAAAACCCTCGGGCTAACGCCCTCGGGTTTTGGGCCTCAAATCGAGAAGGCCCTAGCCCTAGGGCCTTCCCCTATACCAAACAAACTTTAAGTGGTAAATTGGTTATTTTTGTAGGCTTTTTATTTTTTTTCCAAGTATTTTTTTTTTCAAATATCTATATAT
The DNA here is from genome assembly GCA_029204225.1 of Diphasiastrum complanatum. Classification (NCBI taxonomy): domain Eukaryota; kingdom Viridiplantae; phylum Streptophyta; class Lycopodiopsida; order Lycopodiales; family Lycopodiaceae; genus Diphasiastrum; species Diphasiastrum complanatum. The sequence continues at coordinate 75,865,888 of CM055093.1, read as the reverse complement.
GTTTCTGGGGGCTTCACGATTATTGAGATATTGAGAAGTGGTTTTCGATTTTCAATGATTTCGAATTTCAAGTTTTTGGCCCTGCCCTTGTTGGGTAGGGATAGTGTGACAGTTTCACCACCTAATGACGTGTTCGCATCACGCTCATCTTCGGACAAAAGCCATTTCCCACTTTTGCAAAACATTTTTTATTGATGATACTAGCAAAGTGTGCCCGTCGATGATGGGCAATGGACGACCGACGATCTAGGTGGCGGCTTGTGGTCGACGTGTGGATGATGCTTAGAGTAGGCGATTGATGATTGAAGGCGGACATAATTAGATGGAGTCAAAATTTTGTCGGCCAATCATTTGGGGGTGGTGTTTTGGATGGTTTCGACAAGCATCGACATGCATCGACACTTGGAATTCAGATAAATTCTAAGGTTAAAAGTATTTCGATTTCTTAAACCTAGCATGTGTGTGTGCATGTATGTCCATGTGTGTTTATGTGTATGTGTGCATGTGTATGTGGTCAAAATGCGGTGAAATTTGGTCCTTTGTGGTCAAAATGCGGTGGTCAAAATGTGGTGAAAAGCGGCCAAAATTAGTTCCTCGATCATTTGGTGGGGGATGTTTTGTATGGATTGTGGAGGGGGGAATCATAGGGGTTAGTGGAGTGCGAGTTGCATCGGGAACGGAAGGAGGTCCGAAGTCAAATGCAAACCGAAGTCGAATGGCAGGCCAATGTCCCAATGTGGTCATGGTTAGGTGTAGGGCTACCATGAGATTATAGTAAAGAAGAGGGGTTTGAGAGAGAGAGAGAGAGAAAGAAAGAAAGAGAGAGAGAGATTGCATATACATGAAATTGTAGCAAATGCAATCAAGGGACAAAAAACTAAAATTGTTATATTCGATAATTTCCAGGATATCAGTTACAAAGCATTCGACACACAGATTCATGGATGTCAAGCTTAATTTCAATCGATGACGGGCGGCACAGATTCATGGATGTCAAGCTTAATTTCAATCGATGACGGGCGGCCGAGGTGTCTGTGTGTGTGTGGGGGCATGCGGCAGAGAGAGAGAGAGAGAGAGAGAGAGAGAGAGAGAGAGAGAGAGAGAATGGAGACTATTGTATGATCCTATAAGTTCGCTAAACTAATTATTGCTTCCTGTTTTTTCATTCTGGACCAGCTTTTCCTCCGCATTCAGCAACAACGATGGCTGAGCAATGATCAATAAGACCATCCTTTTTCGCAGCAATGGCTGATCAATTTGCCCGCCCTTTTTTTCCAAACCACGATATGCACCCAAAACCACGATATCTTGAAGAACACCCAAAACCTGCAAACAACCACAAGTGTTTAAATAGCACAATTCCTCCACAATTATGATAAAGAGCATCTGATGATACGGAAATACGATAATGTATGATGAAGAATTTTGACTGGCCAAGAATTTTGATAATGACTTAGGCATCTGACTTATCAGCTTTGTTCAGAAGAAATTATATTCTAATTATGGGCAAAGCATGCATTTCGAAAACCACTCCTTAAAAAAGCTAAGCATCTTACGGATGTTTTAAGCCATAGTCATTTACAAGTTGACAGAAATTTTGGATCCACAAAGTTGGAGTGATTGTGTACTTTGTGAGCCTCAAGTGTGAGGGAGATAGCCATGCCACTCTCGTACGCTCACATGAAGAGATTATCAAACTCTTGCAAAGCCTTGAGAAAGTCCATTCCTGTTTTCGGGGGAGGAACAACAAATTCATGTTAAGTTCTTATCACTTATAATCAATGTCTGGTAAGTTTTAACACAAGAATGGGGCTGGGTCCAAAAAGTATACTTGATTTGCCCCTGCTTCACAAAGAGGCATTGCCACCTCATGTGTCACATGGTGGGAACTCGAGTATAATTGAAAAGGAGAAAGGCCCATGCTTCTACTATGGTGAGATGTGAAATTGCCATCCAACAGAGCTTGAAACATGCCTAACCTGAGACTTGAAATGTCTAAAGCTACAGTATTGCCAATCTAACCATTTGCTTGCCTTGATAGTTCAGTTCGTAGTGATAGGCAGATCTAGTAAACCTTAAAAGCCAAAAATGTGGATACGAATCATTTGCTTGTTCTATATTTTAGTTCGTGATAATAGGCAGATCTACTAAACATCAAAAACAAAAGCAAGAAATGTCGGAAGTATCCATCGGATCTTCCAGTGAAATGCATTATTATGCTACTATCAAATACAAGTGCTCTTGACAGAGGCCACAAACACCTTGTTCTAAGTTGCAATCTACTAACTAATGATCAAATGCTGGCTGGAGTAACGTTTTAAGAAGGTCATTATTAATCACCTGAGGTGATTCGCAGCAAGCAAGATTGGAGAAAATCCCACCATTGTAGAATTGAAAAGCATTGATGACCTCAAAACCAACACCGATCTTACCAGACCCACCGCATACTTCAATTCATCTTCTGCACCATGTTTCCCGACCAACCAGCAGATACATGAGGCCTTAGCCTTACTAATAAACAGTAGTTGGAATGGACATCATCAATGAACTAATATCAATCGTTGGATCGTGTGGTAGGGTAAAGGAAAAAGAGGGATATTATAATTATGATGTCCAACTACTTTGTCTCATATACAATATCTGCATAAATGCTCATTATAGTTTGGTCCAATCCATAGTATCTAGTCTTGTAATTCAAGCTACAGTTCACAACCACATGTGGCATGAACACTATAGCATGCTTTTCCCAGAGATATTCTTAAGACTTCACCAACATATCTCCCAAATTTTGTTGAAACTTTAATGGAAAGTGACTTGTAAAATCGATCATCAAAAATTTAAGAAATATAATAGAATCTCTAGAGCTACCTGCAAGAAGTAAACCACAATTCTAACTTCTAACAATACATCATAATCTATCAATCACAAAAAATGTACCTCTTAATGGAACCATATAAAAGCTGCTCTTTACAACTTCCCATGCAGTCTTTTCAATAGAAAACTTTAGAACATTCACATTTTCAGTTGTCTTTCCTATTAACGATCGTCCTTCTTCCTCTTCTGACAATGCATTGACGTTATCATTTCGAAGCATAAATTTTCCAAGCTCAGTCTTGAACCCCTTCTACTGCACTCCATTTATTTTTGCCGAAGATTATGGTACTTCAGAAGGCTATGTTGTGAGATCCTCATGAATTACAAAACAGTTACTTTTATTCTTGCTATAGAGCTACCTCAAAAACGAACGAATGTATTCCTTCAAAGTAAATGATTGGTAAGAGCACAACCATAAGAGACGCACCCAAGTAGGTTAATACAAATGGATGTCTGTAGGCTTCAAATATTATCTGCCAAGGATCAAAAACCACTCAATAAGACTTCCCGACAAGTGACATATATGCTACACCAAGAGTAGCAAGTAGCAGTAACATGTAAGATCTGTTTTCTAAACTGCAACTTCCAGTTGATAATATTATTTGCTTTCAAATCACAAGTTCTTTCAATCAAGATTTTGGTCACATCCATTTTCTTAAGCCAATCATTGCAATTAAGAACTTTCATACTATTATTTTGCACACAACTTAGCAAGTCTTTATAGTCAACCTAATAACAGTACTACATAGCCAGCTTCCCAAGGTAACTGCACTCATAGTTATACATGAGATGCTCCTCACACGGGAAATAAGCACCACTTGCTTGCTTCTATGTGATGATTATGAATGGCAGATTTTGTTCCAATTTTTTGCACAATTTACAGCATACCCTTCAAATAATAACAAAAACCCAATAGTTGATCCTCAAACGCTCAAGATAACGCACACAAATCTGAATTAGCTGAATTTGGTAGCAAAAAGCACTCAGAAAACATAAAAGCATCAAAATGAAGAAACAAAAAAAGCACACATCTTCAAAGTTTTTAATGCATGTTAGGTCTAATTCTCATGCAGAGCACTTTCCATACAGATGTTTAACTATGGAATTGCAGTGTGCACTCTAGTTACAGTAGCCATATGGATGACCTACTATGTCATGCCTATGTTCTGATGAGCTGCAGAATTAAGCAGCTACAATTGAAAAATGAAAACTCAAAAGATGAAAATCAAATCACCCTCACCCTGCTGCAAACAGAACTGGCAGGAAGTCAATGCTATTAGATAACCTATCCAAAAGCTGCAAAAAAAGGTGGATTATTCTTATAGAAGCGCAATCATATCCGTGTTATAACAAAATTGCCAAATAGCAAGAAATAAAAACCTAGTTCACAAAGTCAATCTCCCAAGCACACCAGCAGCAACATGTATCATGGCATGTAATCGTTACTCTCCTGAAGAGCCTCATCGTAGACACACATCAGGATATTGAAGACATGGTATTGTCATTCATGTCTACTCAGATAAAAGCTATTCCTGGAGGCTGCTTCCAATTCAGCTGATGATGGAAGGTTTCCTCCACAATGGAAATTGGAGAAAAACATAAATTGGAAAAGCAACAATGATGGGCAACGGGTGAGAAAGATTAATCTGAAAGTGACACTTATATTTAAAAAGTGGGGGTTTGAGTCCCTCTATGTGCATTTCAAAGAATTTAAAGTTACAGGGAAACTCGATAATGGTTGAGACAAAAATTGAAAAAAAGTTCAAAAGCAGCTTTGCTTAGTCCTCATCTAAATGCCCCGCCATAAGCAATGCAAAATTTGCATTGTTCCACAAGTATGGCACCACCAAAAAGCTAAGGTATTCTCACACGTGTTTCATCTGTATTTGTTAACGTACTCTACAAGATACTTTGTGCAAGCGTCCATATGGAATAGTTATTCTATAGCCTATGCCCCATCAAGCACATTGGCACCTTTGAAACCGGAAAGTATCTTGACTTTAGCTACACTGGTCGAATTAGAGATCATACACACAGCTCTCTGCACTTTCGCCAGATCCCCGCCAAAAATAGATTCGAGATCATACAATCATTTAGAATAATATTTGCACAACAGCTACAATATTATCTATTGATCTTTTGATTTTTCAAGCATTGTGTGACAGATCCACACAGTGCATTGGCTTGAGAGAAATATAGTTCTCTCACGAATAATGTCTCGCTTACTAGCAAACTTTTGGATCTACAGATCTTCTACAAAATTGTCTCACACGCAGTCGAACATGTATTCTATATTTTTTTTCTTTTTCTGACTTCTTGTCTTGCTTATAGTATTATTCATCAAACATAAAGTATATAGTTCACGAACTTTTTCGTGTCGCGTCGTATAACTTCCAGATTAGAAAGATTAAACATCTACAACTAATCGTGAATTACAAGAGTGGAAGATTAGCCACGATCTAGAGTACTTCTGCTGATGTCATGATATCTAATCAAATATTTGTACCCCATGCTACTTGGCTGATATTCTTGATCCTTTGAGGAGCACGGCTGATTTCTGTCATGTTGTGTCGTGTCGTCTTTTGTCAAAAGTTCAGGATTGAAAGCTAGCAAAGCTTTTCCAAAAGAAACATTTTGTTTCTTCAGTGGCTAATAGAGTTGTCCTTATGCCTATTGCAATGTGCTTTTTTCTCTTAAGCTACTTAATGAGGCCTCTCCTTTGATTTTGGCCTCCCTTTTGCATTTAAGCTCCATTTGCTATTACCCATGTGGCTATTAGGAGGCCCCATGGCTAATTTCCCTAGCCTTTGGTTCTTGGTCATGAAGTCATGTTCTCTTTCCCCATTGGCCCTTCTATTGGTCTTACAATTTTGCTGGCCCTTTGTGCTTTACACATTGTCGAATTTTTTCTTTAGCTTGAAAACAGAGTAAGTGAGCCCCCTTCCCACACTGAGCAACAACATGAAAACATAGTACTTCAGTTTTTATATTAGTATTGAAAATCACAGTACATTGCAAAATTTTGGCTTAGTAGCCGAAGGCCGTCAAAAATTTGAAAGGCCAATTCTAAGGCCAAAATTTCCTCTAGAAACATTATGTGTGGGCTGGGACCCCTACCTATTGGCGATTTTCAGCCATTTTTACATTGAAATTTTGCGGCTTTTACATGCCGATCTATACTATAGCAAAATCAAGCTCCAAAATTAGCCCGATTTTTGGTGTCAAAAATTCGGCTAACACCTTGCATGCGCCTCTCTTCCAAAAAACAAGCATTGGAATTTAAACCATATATTTGCATTCTCCATTGGTGGCGATATAGAGCATGCCAATCATCCCAGTTTTTTTTTTTCAAAAACACTGTTTATACTTTCAAGCCACCTTCACATGATGTTGCCCAGCCAATGCACCATAAAATGGATGGTTGACACACTCTGACAAGCAAGATCAAATGGACAAGTCATATCTGACATGGAATGGGACTTTGCAAGAGGATGTGATTGGAAGGTTTGTTTATTGTTTTTTTTTTTATAAAATACAATGTAGCTTGTATATGATTGATTATTATCTTAATTACAATTAGTATGTGGCAGTTTAGTGCAATATGGGCATATGGTCGTCATCATCACATTGAATGAGTTGATATGAAACGACAAACTTATGATTGTGGTGTGATGGCATCTTTTAATCAAGAAAGTCGGAGTAGTGCACGAGACCAAAGTTCAATCTCTGGAGAGCTTGAGTATGTAGGAACTATTCGAGATATATATGAAATGTGTTTTGGTGAAAATGGAAAATATTTTTTGTTTGATATGAAATGGTTTAGAGTCAACACTCTAGAAGTAGACTTGGACTCATAAAGCTTCTTCAAAGTTTCTCAAGCCTCACTTGATGAAGTACACTTACCAACTTCCTTGAGAAGCTCATTGGTAACATTCATCTTGATCATTTGTAGAGCCATTTTGGCCCTTTTATCACACCTAAATTGTTTTTGTTGTGTTGTTGGCCTCTCCTCAAACCTACAACAATGTCCAAAACATCATTCATCTCAAAAAGTGATTCCATCCTCACTTTGCACAATGCATAGTTACTTGAGGTAAGCCTATCATTGGCTTCCAACATGACTCCACTTGATGTTGCCATGTAGCAATGACCGGATCTTCTCTTTCAACATGTTTCAATGCACAAAGCACTCCTTTGAACAAAAACAGATGTTTTCAAAGAGAAATCACAAAGATTTGAAACTACTCAATTCTCTTCTAGCACTTATATCAAGCAAATCAACACATAGAATCATGAAATCTTGATCAACCTATGATCTATCCTCAATCTAATGACTCTTGCCACTTCCTAAGATTGAAACACACTCAAATGAAGTCCAGCAACCTCACGATCTAGAGATCCAATCAAAATCAGGATTTTGACAAAATCACAAAAAGAATTGTTAATTTCAAGATCTACATGCAAATGCTAAAAATTTGATATACAATCTATTAGCCACCACTTAGGCTAATCCAATAATCCAAAAATCGGCCAAATCCAACATGTGAATTTAAAAATCAGAACTTTCAAGTTTATAAACCTATATAGGGTTTTGATCTACAAAAGATCCAATCTACAAATGCAAGAAACTTGATTTTGGTGTAGAATCCTCTCTAGCATGCTCTAGCCTTGATATCTTCACCAAATCATTGATGGATATGATCTCCTCCATAACCTAAAACACAAGCTCTGATACCATGTGAAAGAATTCAGATCATTTATGATCCAAATCCATAAAGGATCTTTGGTTACAAAACAAGCTACTCCACCAATCTTGCCAATGTAAAAAAAATCAGCATCTACACACAAAATAGAATGAAACTCTGATAGAACTTGATCAAACATGAATCAAAACAGAAATAGAAGTTACTGTCTTTACAAAAATAGTACCCTCCTATATTTCACACGTGTGAACCTAAAAATAGCAAATGTAGATCATTCTACACATAGAATTGCAATATATCACAAGTATAGTACACCAATGGATAGTAGAACCCAAGAGAACCATGTATAAGCACGAAATGAGATAGAGAAGAGAGAAGATCTGCTTCTCCATGAGTTAGATCCTTTTATAATAGGTCCAAACCCATTTTGGCCACTTGGCTTTCCCTCCAAAATGTAAACCCTACTATTTTTGGGTCTAGATTCAATGTGCCCAACATTTAAATTTGAATCTACTCAAACTCGACTTCTAAGTTTCCCACACTTTCCAAAAGCGTTTATTAGAATGAAATTTAGACTAATTAACATTGAAAAGTCAAACTCTAAGTCTAATATAAAGTTGGCCTCAATTTGTCAAATACAAAAATGTAGCAAATATGACTAACCTAGTTGAATCTTTCACACATATTAAAGACGGGATGACAACATTTTTGCATGGAGATCTGAAGGAAAAAATCTAGATGGACCATCTGCCCAGTTTTACTTGCAAGTCATTTGTTGACTATGCCTACAGGATGCACAAGAGCATCTATGAACTAAAATAGTCTACCAGACAGTGGTACAAGAAGAAGGATCACACACTTAGATCCCTCGGCTTTCAGCCCTTAATGGCTGATTACAACGTGTATGTGAAAGTCATAGATGCTGAAATTGTTATTATCAATGTCTACGTGACGACACATTGATTATGTCAAAGAGCGACACTATGATTGCACAGGTGAAAGAAGATATTTTAAGGAACTTTGAGATATCAGATCTAGGAGAAGCAAAATGCTACTAGGCTTATAGATTGACATAGAACTTGAAGGTGAAAAATTATATCTACACCAATCAAGATACATTCAAAAGATAATCGATGATTTTCAGATGGCAGATTGCAAGGGAGTGAGCACTCCAATGGTTCCTAGCATAGTGTTGACAAATGAAGATTGTCCCAGAGACGATGCAAAGTGGAAGCTATGCTGCAAAAGCCTTATAGAAGGCTTATTGGTTCATTAATATATTTGGCAGACAACACACGGCCAGAGATTGCTTACCCAATATTCATAATGAGACAGTTCAACATTAATCTAGGACCTACACACTAGAAAATTTCTAAAAGAATTTTGCAATATCTGAAATAGACAAAGGACTATGGTCTTTGTTTTTTTCAAGATGCAAGGTTTCAGATGAAGTCCTATAGCGATGCAAGCTGGGCATTTATAAAGGACAAAGCCAAGAGTATTTTAGGAGGCTGCACCATAGCAACAAATGTAGTTGTTCTTTGGATTAGTAAAAAACAAACAATTATTGCACAATCATCCTACGAAGCAGAGTAGTTGCAGTAGCCAAGATGGCCAATGAGCTTACATGGCTCAAACAGTTCCTTGATGGACTAGAGGAGAACACTAGCGAACCGCTGATCCTCTATATGGATAACACATCCGCCATACACCAATGATCCCGTGTTTCATTCCAAAACAAAACACATTACTATCAAGTATCATCTGATAAGGATCTAGTTGAGAAAGAGAAGCTCAAGACTGAGTTTGTTCCAACAAAGGAGATGGTGGCTGATGTTTTTACCAATCTTCTTGACAAGTCAATGTTTGAGAAGCAGCGTGCAAGGCTAGGAGCCAAAGGAAATTTTTCACCCACAAAGCATTGTTAGCTTATGAGCCGCAAACTGCAAACCACCGCTGCCGCAACCGCACCGCGACACATATAGAAAACGAAGATAACGAAGGCCAACAGACCACAAACCATGACAAATCGCAAACCGCAACCTTCGGACACGAACGAAGGAACCGAAGGAAACCGCAAGTCAACACTTTTGGCCCACAAGCGAAGATCGAAGTTTGATCATAACAGCTTCGTCTATGGTTGCAAAGATGACTACAAAATCGGTGCGTCCTCACGACCCTAGATCAACAAATTACCAACAAGACGGACAGACTCCACGGACGAAGGAGACAACAAACTCAAAGCCGCTGGTAGTGGCTTGGGCAGTTCTTGTAATCATTCGTCAGATTAAAGACCATTTTCTTCTTCTGCTTTTATATATAGAGGATGAACGGGAGAAGGATGGTTAGATGAGTCGTGAGCGATTGAGTGATGAATGTGAGGATGAAAAATTGTCCGCTAGTAAGCGAGACCAGTTGAGTTGATCGTTCCACTAATAAGGACACAAATATAGAGAGATATGCACGCTAGTAACCGCTACTCACCTTCTTGCGGTAACGCGCTATGTGCGGTATGCCAAACAACGCTTAAAAGGGTCATTGTAATTGAACAGATGTTTTCTTTTCTCTTGTCTACTTTGCATAATCTTTGAATGCATTATGATTGTTATTGTTCTTACAAGATCAGCTGTTAGTTGTTTTTCCACACAAAGGCTCATCATAGTCAAATTAGTAGTAGGTCAGCAGTGTCTGTAGATCTTAATTAGCAACAGTAGCTATAGTTAAGAGTTCAACTCTATCTAGACATATTAGGAATCTGTTAGGAAACAACATATCCCAAATAGCAAGGTCACATGAAGCTCATCGCTCACTGACTGATCACAACATCGGATGAGACTTAGAACTTATCTCTCTCTATCTGACATTCGGATTCCTTCAGTAGAATCAAAAATTCAAAACTTGTCAAGATTCCAACATCGGGTACACTCGATTTTGGCATCCTTTATAGAGGCTATTCTATTAACTTGCCTGCATATAGTGATTAAGATTTTGTAAGGTACAAGAAGGATCAAGAGTCAACAAGTGCCTTTGCAACATTCATTGGAGAAGGGGTAGCTGTCTTGGCTATCCAAAAAGCAAGAAACCATTTCACTCTCATCAATCGTGGCCAAGTATAAGGCTCTTACCACAACAACCAAGGAAGTGCTTTGGATCAAAAGGTTTCTTATGGAAGTTTAAGTGATTAGATCAGATGTGATTTCACTTATATAATATGACAACATCTCGGCTCAACACCTTGCATCCAATCCCATCAATTCTGCAAGAAGTAAACACATAGAAATTGCTTTGGAGCATGTGTCAACAACCAACTGCCTTGCTGATATTCTCACAAATCCTCTTCAAAAGGTAGCATTTTCAAAGCTAAGATCAGCCCTTGGCATAATTAGCAAGTCTACATTGTCTTCTAGCTAGATTGTGAGGGAGAGTATTAAAGTTTCACTATACTAGCTTATAATTTTTGCCATGTAATGTGATGATGTGGCATTGGCCATGTGGATAGATGCTTAGAAAAATTTCACAATGTTCGTATTCCTCATTCAAGTTCTTGTATCATCTTTTCATGTCAAAACAAGGCCATTTTAGCCTTGGACAAAATATAGGACTAAAATTATCAATTTTGACATTCTTAAGGGATCTCACTCTCATGAGGACAACATTTGGGCTAATGGGCCATTTTAGGGTTCTAATTTTAGGTTTAGGCTAGATGTGGTTGGGAAGAAACCCAAATACCTATTTGTGTGGGTATTCTTTGATGACATTTGGATATACAATAGAAACATGGAGGAGCATGTGAAACGTTTGGACATAGTTTTAAGTATTTTCAAGAATATAAATTATTTGCAAAACTCATCAAATGTGAACTCGCTCATGATGAGGTGGAATACTTAGGACACATTGTGTCAAATCCTAGATCCGGGTTGCTCTTGTATACATATCATTGTAAATCAGAATCTAATTTGATGTAGAAATCGAGATTTCCAACTTTCCAAGACATTGTTTTTATGTGGCTAGTTCTAGCATTGTTCTATTGTGGAACTTGAGTTTTAATGTATTGATTGGAATCTATTTGAAGCTATTACAGGTTAGAATTGCTTGTTGCACCATCATATTTGAATTTGATCCAAATCTATGAGCCTAAGTGGAGCAAATGCTAAGATAAGCTAGAATTAGGAGCTAGTCTTGTTTCTATTAGCTAGATTCAATCTAATTCAAGATATTGTGCAATCTCCATCCTTTTATGAATAATTAGGATCCTTTTTGCTATTATTTTAACACCACATGTGCTTTAGGTTTTATTGAATGCATTTTGTTTTCCAAAGTGAGAACCCATCAACTTTCATAAAATTCATGAGAATATTTTAGATTTATAGAAAATAACACAATGAAAAATCAATATTGACTTTTTATATGATATGTGCACACTCTTCAATTTTTTTTCCTTCTCATATGTAGAAAAATATATTCAATTCTTTTCTTAATCTTATAAATTAGATTAATTTGTTCCATGTTTATGAGAAAATGTATCATCTTTCATGTGAATCTAAAATTTGCATTTTATGTTATTTTGTTTTTGCTTTGAAATTTTTATAATGGGCTAAGAGATCTCACCGCACATGTGAGATGTCATAACTTCATTGAAAAGAGATCCATCCCTTGGTTGCCAATGCCACCTTGTATGCATGTTGTAGCACATGCTGGCGATGTGTTGAGGTGGAAACCACCAAGGATTGTTGGATTTTATTTTTCAAAGATATCATTTTGTGACACCTATTGTTACGTGCGAAGATAAGAGAAATAGTGAGCTATTTTAGAATAGAATGTAGGACATCCTTCAACCATGGCACATGTTGTGAGAATTAACTCTGAGAAAGGTGGTGGGTTGTGTCATGTGCCAAACCCAATCAAATAGCAATAATAATGAAATTAGAGCCATAGTCAAGAGGATAACAACACTCATGTTGATATAGCCATAAAAGACAAATCACAAATAGAGCTAGCAAGTTGTATTTCCAAGGCTCACATGAGACCTAGCAAGCTGTATTTCCAAGGCTCACATTCACAAAGAGGAAGCTAAGGGCTCTCATTTGCAAATGAGCTGAAAGATTCTTCAAAATGATGCCTCTTGCCTATTTATAGACAAATCCCATAACTTAACTAACAAGAACTATCTTGAAGGATAGTTAGTCCTTGTTAAATCTTATTAAGTGGGCCCTTGTCAACCTATTATCCTTATTTAAGTACTTTGGAGGGCCTAAAGAGGGAACTGCCTAAGGCTAGTAGCTCCTTTTGGGCCTAACAAAGCTTACACTAGATATTATAATGCATTGATAAGCGCTGATATACTAAAAGTACATGAGAAGGTGGAGGCACGTGACTTCAATCTTCTTTTGATATGACAATATAACATAAGAAAAAAAAAAATTGCCTTTCCTTTTATGACCTCTAATATGCATGAGATTTTGTTCTAAATATCATATAGTGGATCACCTTTCTATGTAGAGGCAATTACAAGGGCCAAGGCCTTGGGAAATTGTTAGCAAATCTTTAACAATTTTACAAAGTTTTGTTTTAAGTCAATGCTCTTACAAAAGAGAACACATGTACCATTATTTATTACTTTCAAAAAAATCTATTTTATAGATTATTGATGAGTTGTAATGTGTTTTCATATTCTGTTTTCGGAGGTTTGGCCATCACACTGACATGCTGCACCAAGTAACTCAAAACCTTTTAGTATTTTCTTTTGAGCATGTGTTTGTTGAGCATAGAGTTTTATAAGAATTTCAGTTTGAAAAGTTTTTGGGCTATTCAGCCTAAGGCCAAACAACCCAGAAATGTTTTTTTTCAGACCTTGTTATGCTCATAGTGTGCTAGGCTAAACAACCCAAAAAAGCCATCTTTCCATAATGTGTTTGGTTCTTCTTCAAACAGCAATTTTGGAGAACAATTCAGCTATCCAGCATTACAGCAATTAATTTGTTTTGCTACAAAATTCTCCAGCTTTTAATTTTTGTCCCTGAAACAAACCACTCAAAACTTTGAAACTTGACACATAGATCAAGCCACCCTTTTTCTGCTACATATTTGCCTTCAGCATTCCCTCTTCTCCAGTACTTGAAAGATGAGAGAAAAAGGTGACAACAATGCATAGTAAGATTGATTTTTGCCTAAAGTGAACGTTGCAATTATTTTAAACATACCATATGTTAACAAGATACTGTAACTAAAGTGATTATTGGGTAGTTCTACTTTACAACGTCCGAGGATAATTGCTTGAGGATAGTCTAATTGATTGATAGATATAGCTTTTTCGCTTAATAATGAGAAACAAAATAACCAAATTACACTCTGAGCACGGATTGTGTTCTTGCAGGTGAATCAACAGCTCTCCTTTGGCTTTTGAAACATGGGGCCAGAGTGAGAAGTAACCTGTAATTTGTTGGCACGGATTTTGCTTTCAACGTTCAACCACCTCCATTGGGGGAATCCTTCCAGCAGATGATACATCTCTGTAATTCAACACTACACGCCTATTAGGACTGAAACTTCTATGCATTCTGGGTAACGTGATTTGCTGTTTCTTCTTTGCTGTACAAGTGCTGTAACGCAGCAAATTGGTTGTTAAAAAGTATATCAGGAACTGCAGCTTCTGGCTCACTTAACTCATTTTCTGCTTGTGCCAGTCAAGGGCTCTACAGCGAGTTGAGCAACTTGGCTACGACAACATCCTTTTTCACTTTCAAGCTATCTCCTGATTTTTGTTCTTTAATTTTTTCTGGAAGAAATACTGGTGATATTCTACTAAAAGGATATGGAGAGCATGATGACCAGTGTGTACGCTCTTTGGAGACTGCATCATACTGAGATTCAATTTGCAGCTGTTGCTGCAAGGAAAGTATGTAGTTCTCGAACACTGCAACCTCCTCCTCTAAGACTGCTACTTCAGCAAGAAGTTTTCTAGTCTGGCTAGATTCAATTTCACCAACATTAGAGTTTGAACACTCCAGAAATAAGTTATGCAAGTGCCCTGATATATTGCCTTCTTTTTTCTTCAAATTGGGCAGCAATAAGCAAGACTCCAGAGAGAAATCAAAAGATTCATGATCTCAAGTTTCAAACAATCACATATGTGCATCTATTGCCTCTACTTTTTGCCAGTTCAAGCTTGCACAAGCTGTTGAGAGAAGAACCTGCGGTGGAAGATAACTTGGAAGATAAGGAAGAACTCCCATGGGGCGTTGCAGTGCTCTTTCTAAAACTTTGTGCTTATTATCCTCTCTGCCAAGACTCTGTCTCAGTTGCTTGACCTGGAAAATAGATGCCAAAAACTGGAATATCAGACAGCAACGTGCATCAGCAAAATTGTGACAACATTTATGGGCCAGAAATTAGCTAAAAGTTTCCATTCATTCATTGTCTGTTTTAAATTTTCACTGTTGTTTCCTCATAGTATTGGCTAAAGCTAAACTCGAATCGTTTTTAAAACTAATTGATGCTTGATTCTGAGGTGCAGGAGTGGCATAGCTTACATCTTGTTCAAGCGCCATCCTATGCTCTCGTAGCTCTCGTCGTTGTCCTTCGCCACATGTTTTGATAGAAACTTGCTTAGCCTTCACAAGAAAAGACGAAGCAAAGGACTACAATTTTCAACTCGCTCAAGTGGTGACATGAAGTAAAATTGCTTAAAAGATTCAATATTTGTGCTGGCAGCTAGGCCATGTAGAAAGTAAGCAGTTATTGAATGCTGAAAGTTTTAAGCGTCAACGTAATTACACGTTGCCAAGGAGCATAATATGCCTCAATCCGTTCTCATAAGAAAAGCATCAAATACAGATGTGATCAAAGGAAAGATATTAACACCACCTCATCACTGTCCAACTTTTGTAAGCCGTTGTGAACCCAACCTTGCTTGTGTCTCTGATCTGAGAGAGGACTGGCTCGTAGAGCTCTGTATGATGGTCAAGGTAAGGAAACTTAAAAGAATGGATCGATGTCTGCATATGTCTGGTCTGTATAAAACAAAATGCAATTGAAACAAATAGTTGATGTCTGCGACTGTCTGATCTCCATGGACAAAAATGCACTCGATAAGCTTCTCACCCAGCTGGGGGATGCGCTCCTTCAGCTTTGCTTTTAGTTTGGATCATTTTGGCACCACTATTAGATTTCAAAAGATGAAGTCCATTTAAGGCAGCATTTATAACCGCTTTTCGTCTATTCAATTTTGTTTCCTTCTTTTGTTGGATGTCAATATAGGTCTTTACTTTTGGCGGGCTCGAACATCCTTGTTCTGGATTTTCTCTGCAGCAAGATGGATTAAGACCACTACAAGTCATAAAGGTTATACACTGATAGAGCAAAAGAAGTGCAGTCTGACAGCCTTTCTTAATAGATCATTATTCATTGCTAGGATTCAGTTTCTTAAACACGTGTGAGACAAAACTGAACTGAAGGGTGAGAGGAGGCAAATCAACAACAGAACATTGTGTTGGTGGTCTTGATGTGGATATCTCAAAGATTAGGGGAATTCAGAACGTTGTCTACTTCTGAAAAGATTCAAGGCAGGGATTTTTCACAAGCCCCAAGCAAGCTAGGCCGTTCTGATCACCGTTCGCCTGTTGGCAGCAGCACCATATCACCCATCGTTGGTGTGATGGGCATGGTCTCCATAGCTCACTTTGCAGAAGCATCGATTGCTCTGATCTATAGCAAATTGTCCACTCGACGCCCTTCCAGACACAAGCTGCGCCTCCCCCCTGGAATTCAAGGGCAGCAACACACAGATTGATGCAGTGGCTGCATACGTGGTTAGAGAGTCTCGTGTCCTAACCACTACGTTCGCAGCGTAATCATACAGGAAGAATGATTTTCCGGTGAAAACACGCACTAAAGAATGAAACGAATTTGCAACCACCAAACCCAAATGATTTCTCAGAATACTTCGATCAATGTGCACACAGTAGCGTGCATTCGGGGTACTGAGACAGAATCAACAGCTGAAAGATCTTATGTTTTTAGCAGAGTGCAGACGTGAGGATGATCAAGGCGATGCGCACTGATTGGTGAAGGCGGAGAAAAGAAGATCCAACAATCAGGGGGAGAAGCTCAAACTGGTAGTGGGAACATAAAATGAGATAAATGCTACTTCCTTTCATTAACAGGCAAGCAATCTCTTGTTCCTACAGTCTACTCTACCAGCATCAATCTAATCAAAAGCTCCAGGAAAAAGAGAAGTGATTTGGAGTGCATGTGTTTCTGCCATCTCACTTTAAAGAACACGAGAAGATGCATCCATTGCATTGCATTTTATTGCTCATACCCAAATGTGACAAATACAAACACCCCAATGGTAGAAATTCATTTTTTATGGGTTCATTTTAAATTTATAGGTTTTTTATATGACTCAAAATCAAATCTTAGGTTTTAAGGTTTTATCTTAACCTTTTACCAATTTCATAGTAGTTTTGTGGGTCTTTTATAAGGTTAGTTTGAAACAATTTATGAGCACTAACATACACACCTCACTCTCCTTGATTGTTATGTGCCCGTAAAGCACTCCTAAAAAATTTCATGTGTATTTAGTAATAACATTAATTGCAGAAATTTGACAGCTGTAACAACTTGAAACATTACAAGAATCTTATAACTTGTAATGTCCTCAAAAATAGTTTTACCACAAGTAAAATGACATGTTTTTTACCAATAGCAAAAACGTTTTAAAATTTGCTACTGTAAAACAAATATTACCACATGTAAAAAAAAATTAACTTACTGTAAAAACAAAATATTACCATATGACAAAACTGCTATTATCTATAGCAATGGTGAAAAAAGGAATAGAATGATAATCTTTAGAGTCCTGCACACAACTAGATAAACATGGAGCATTGTACATAGCTAAATCTAGATAAGGTTAGAGATTCCATTCTTCTTTAGCTTAAAGATTAGAGATTGGGCAACATGAATCATACTGGAGCTGAGGTTTTGAGCTCCATAGACGAAGACGCATTCATCATAGAACATTTTTGCACCAATGGCATTTGGACAGACAACGTTTGTCTGGTTGATTGCATTTTGGATGCACCGAGCACAAGCGGCCTGAGATAAAGACGAAAAGAAGCGCTGACTTAGCCATAAACTTTTTATGGATCAGATCCCTATACGTGCTCTTTCAACAGTTCCAACGGAGATGGAGTATCAGCTAGCAGAGCTTTCAGAAGAGCGTTCAAATTTATCTCATAGATGCTATTGCTTGTAACATTTTTACTATTGTCACAAATGTTATATAGTGGGTATGTGGGTTTTGGAGATGATGGAATTATTGATGACGGATTGACAGACGCAAACATAATAGCAAGCACGATAAACATTAAGCACAAATTGATGACAATAATGTTGTTCTCGTCATCAAGGAAGAAGGATTCATCCCTTTGGCTACCTTCAATCGGCGATGTGAGAGACAAACCACAAAATTTAAGTTTGTCTGCAAACAAAAGTTCAGTGCATGAGCAGATGCATAGGAAAATTCAGATCCAAAGCTCTTAGCATGGGAAAATTGAACGTGTAGGTAGGAACATGCTCATGGTGATAAGATCTATTGTTCCATTTGTGGGATGTATTATATTCATGCAATGCAATTCATCAACCGCGCTCTCCTCATTACGAGCTCCTGAGCTCCAACACACATTCAGAGCTCCATAGCCAGCGCGACGAAGAACGCCCAACTTCCATAGCCAGTACGATGCCCCAAACGTCGTCCTTCCATGTTGACAAATTCACAGAGTATGTGAATTGGGCAGAGAGATGCACTGATAATAAAGTGAAGCAGATCAGAACAGATCGAGGTGGTGAATACATAGGCTAATCGCTTCACTGACTTCTGCAATGATCGTGGTATCATTCACAGACCACAGAGGCATGCCACTTTCATCTGTGGTAACTGCATGAGATGTGGAGAGAAGGCATACTGCCTATCTTGCTTTAGAACTTATGGGTGCTTACTTCATCCCTGCAACTATATAGTGGCACAAGTAACTGATTGTCATTGATGATTTGTTGATAGGTATTGCTCAGTTGTTTGGCTTTTGGTAATGCTCACTTGCTTCTCATTTACATAGCATCTAACAAAGGACCTTCACATACTGAACTACAGTCATATCCACCAAATGCAACACATACACACACCCTTTTTGCTCAACTCTATGGTCTCAAACAGTTTGGTGCAGCTCAAAGCTGATTCTCAACACCTTCTCACTTCACAATGGTATTATAAAGAATCTCTAACAAAGACTTCTCAGCACTCCTATACACAACTCTGGATGATACAGTGCTCATGCCATAGGCTTCTAAGACAGATTTTTACATATGGTTTCAATAGAAGTAACATTAGGTTAACACCAGAAAAGACTAATAATCTATTTTCACTGAGCAAGAGGTAAGATAATGAGTGGGTTTCTAGGCAAGGAAAAACTCAGCACAATAGTTGGAAGGAAAAATGACCAACAATAGCTCCTGTAGAGATTCATTTCAAAGAAAACTAGCATAATTCTACAACCCAGTTTTGAACATACTTTTGAGAATACGGGAGAACTCCATCACAACAATCGGATATCATATTCAAGGTAGTATCCAGAGCTGTCACCCTTGATCCTAACAAGAAATTTCATCACAATAACTATTGACAGTAGATTGGACAGATGCAGTCACTAAACCCAGCAGAGAACACATTCTGGTGCAGTAAAATTCCAACATAAGAGCATGCAGTTTACAGTGAATGTAAGAGAGTGTAAACCTCAGCAAAACCCGAACCTCATAATAGAACTACCATTTTTCTTCAACAGAACGTCTACTCATTTTATAGGCCTGGAGGCCACCTCTCTACTTCATTTTGCCTACTCTTCTTCCTTCTTTTCTCAGCCCTGCAGCAGTCTCTTTTAAGGCATTTAATGCTGATTTAACATTTCAGCATGTGCTTATGTAAAAGTATCCTTCATGCCTATTAGTTTTCTTGATATGGGGTCTTTCAATGCTTGAACTCCCAAATCCACAGGTAAGGGCCTTCTTATGCATTAAAACTGATTTGGCCTTTTTGGCATGTGGCTAATAGAGTTGTCCTTATGCCTATTGCCATGTGTTTTTTTCTCTTAAGCTACTTAATGAGGCCCCTCCTTTGATTTTGGCCTCCCTTTTGCATTTAAGCTCCATTTAATATTCCCCATGTGGCTATTAGGAGGCCCCATGGCTAATTTCCCTAGCCTTTGGTTCTTGGTCATGGATTCATGTTCTCTTTCCCCATTGGCCCTTCTGTTGATCTTAGAATTTTGTTGGCCCTTTGTGCATTAGACATTGTCAAATTTTTCAAATGATTATGTATTATTGTTGTCCGTACAAAACCAGCAAGCTACTATCATTCACACCTGTGAAACCGAAAATAGCATTTATGAATCATTCTACACATAAAATTGCATGCAATCACCAATATAGTGCACCAATGGAAAGTAGAACCCAAGACAACCATGTATAAGCATGAAATGAATATGGAAGAGATAAGATCACTCTCTTCATGAGTTACATCCATTTATAGTAGGTCAAAATCCTATTTGGCCACTTGGCTTTCCCAAAATGCTAACCCTACTATTTTTGGGTCTAGATTCAATGTACCTAGCTATTCAAATTTGAATCTCCTAAAGCTCGCCTCCAAACATTCCCACACTTTCAAAAAGTGTTTATTCGAATGAAATCTAGACTAATGAACTTTGAAAAGTCAATCTCTAAGTCTAAAACAAGTTTTGGCCTCAATATGCCAAATATGAAAATATTGACAAAATGATCAAACTAGTTGAATCTTTCACACTCCCTCTTCAACTAGTTTTAGCATAGACTTTGATAGCACTCCAAGTGAAGTCCTATGCTTCATGAACAAGTCCTTTTCCAATGCTTTGATGAAGATATCAGCCACACATTTCCTTGAAGACACATGTTGAAGCTCCACCTCCTTTGCAATGACTTTCTCCCTTTCAAAGCGATATTGCACCTCAATATGCTTGCTCCTAGCATGAAAGATAGAATTGGATGACAACCTTTGCGCTGATTGATTGTCACAAAAGATGATTGGACTCTCTGAAAAATCCAGCAAGTGAATATCTTTGATCATCCTCTTGATCCATACCATCTCCTTTGTGCAATGTGTAAGAGCTTTGTACTCGGCCTCACTAGATGACAATGAGATAGTGGCTTGTTTCTTCGACATCCATGATATAGCTCCATCACCTATGAAAATACAATGAGCACTAATGGATTTCCTATCCATTACATCTCCAGCATAGTCCAAATCTGAAAATCCAAAAAGATTAGGTGATGATCATATTTCTCTTGACAAATGAAAGTAGATTGAAAAGATCTAATGACTTCTATTCCCAAAATGTAAATTACCAAGATCATGCACCTCAAACTCCTTTTTAAGAGCATTCTTGATATCCTCCACATCTTGATTGTCTCCACCACTCAAGATGATATCATCCACATAGATTAGCAAGATGGTAACATCATTTCCAGCAAACCTATAATAAAGTGAGTGATCATACTCACTCATAACAAAGCCTTGAGAGAGTAAAAAAGTGTTAAGATTAGCATACCAACTCGTTGGTGCTTGCTTAAGGCCATACAAACTCTTTTGTAGTAGACACACATGATTTGGCTTTGTTGATGAAATGTAGCTCTCGGGCTGCTCCATGTAACTTACTCCTCAAGATCACCATTCAAGAATGCATTTGAAATGTCCATTTGCCATAGATCCCATCCATAAAGTGTAGCAAGTGAAATGATGACTCTAATGCTTACCATCTCTTTGCCACAGGTGCAAAGGTCTCATCATAGTCAATCCCTTGTTGTTGAGCATATCCTTTTGCCACTAACCTTGTCTTGTACTTGTTGATAGATCCATCTTGGTTTGTCTTCACCTTGAAGACCCATTTGCATCCAATAGCTTTCTTGTCCTTAGGCAACTCCACCAATCTCCATGTTCCATTCTTCATAAGAGCTTGATACTCAAGATCCATTGCTTGGATCCACTCCTCTTCTTTCCTTGCTTGATCTACACTTGTAGGCTCATCCAAAGAGATTAGGAAAGCAACATAATTTTCAAAAACTACTTGCTTAATCTTTTGATCATATGTGAGCCTTGAAGGTACTTGTCTTTCTCTTGATGTTCTCCTTGGCTTTTGACTTGATGAAGGTCCATCATCATCACCATCCAAAGTAGGATCCTTTTCATCAACATCAAGAATGTTAGATCCATCCACACTACCATCAATCATGCTTGAAGACACTTTTGAAATGTTCCCCTCATCAAAAATGACATCTCTACCAACAATCACTTTGTTAGTAGAAGGAATGTAAACCTTGTAGGCTTTACTCACCTCACTATATCCAACAAAAATACCTCGTCTTGAAGATGGATCCTCCTTGGTCCTATCATCAAGAGTAATGTTGACATAGCATGTGCATCCAAAGGTTCTTAGAAAGTTGACACTTGGCCTCCTCTTGAATAACATCTCAAAAGGTGTCCTTCCATCCAAAATAGCACTCGGCCATCAATTGCACAAGAAATTGGCACACAACAAAGCTTGATTTAAAAATGGTTTGTCAAGATTAGCAATATAATAGGTCCAAACCCTATTTGGCCACTTTGCTTTCCATCCAAATGCTAACCCTACTATTTTTGGGTCTAGATTCAATGTACCCAACTATTCAAATTTGAATCTCATAAAATTTGCCTCCAAACTTTCCCCCACTTTCAAAAAGTGTATTTAGATGAAATTTAGACTAATGAACTTTGAAAAGTCAATCTCTAAGTCTAAAACAAGTTTTGGCCTCAATATGCCAAATATGAAAATATTGACAAAATGATGAAACTAGTTGAATCTTCCACACTCCATAGCTGGTATATACAGAATGTAAGAATCTAGATCTTCAAAGCAGACCTGTTTAGCAATCAACTCTTTCATTTGGGTG
This sequence comes from Diphasiastrum complanatum, assembly GCA_029204225.1. NCBI lineage: Eukaryota > Viridiplantae > Streptophyta > Lycopodiopsida > Lycopodiales > Lycopodiaceae > Diphasiastrum > Diphasiastrum complanatum. The sequence continues at coordinate 75,843,299 of CM055093.1, read as the reverse complement.
AAAAATTAGAGATATGCCCTCTGGCTACTTGAGACTCCTCTAGTTCTCTAATCTTTTGTTGTGACTCGTAAGCGGCTACTTCTCTTGTCAATGAGCAGATTGAGATCTCTTTTGATGTTGTTTCTGAAATGAGTCGGCCTATAGTTCTTTCTTGGCTTTCAATATGTGCAAGTTGTCTGGCTTCTTGTATTCTTTTCTCGTTTTCTATTTGCTAATGTCATTTCTTCCAAGCATTCCTAGACTTTTCTAAACTGAAGATCTCGTTGCTTTTCCGAATAGTTAAGTTCCTTGCAATTTTCAGTTCTTTCTTCAGTTCATTGAGTTCTTTTGTATGCCTCTCTCGTTCCTTAGAAAGAACTTGTGTCAATACTTCCCATGATTTCGGTGGTCCCTGATTACTAGTAGTTGCATCTCCCATGATGTCGATTTTCTGATACATACGAGTGGTGTGCATACTCAGATGATTTTCCTAGTGCCAAGGTATGTGCGCTGCTTCAAGAGGTGTGCATCAATCCTTGTACTATGTCATGTTGATATGTCCATAAACAGGTTTTGGCTAGTTCTTAGCTCATCAAATGTTGTAGGTCTTGTAGGAGACAAGGAGACATTTGAGATAGGATAATTAATAGATATTCTACCCATCTGATGCCATACCTAGACTCAATCTTCATTAGTGTCCATAGTTCAAAAGTAATGTTAGAGAATTTAGGAGTAGATTTTCTGGGTCTCAAGTTATGATAGACGTCTTGATTATATGATAAGTTGGCTAATTCGTCGGCTCTCACATTCTCACGACGCGGGATATGCATCCATTCCACTTTGGTAAACTCTTGTGTCAGTTGATGTATGGACGTTAAAGCATAGGCCTTCAATTTCTTGCCTTTTAGATGATACCTATTGGTCATTCCATATATTAACAACTGCAGATCCCCACACACTCTAAGATGGCTCTCTTTCGGTAGCAACTTTGTTGCCATGTTTAGTATGGCACTTTTGAATTTTGCGGCATTGTTCGTAAAATACGTTCCCAAATATACTCTCATACTAGATATTTTGGTAAGTCTTTGATGTTGCAAGCCCAGCAAGAACCTGATCAAAGTCAAGCTCTAGCAGAACAAGTCTTCAAGGGACCTGCGCGAACACAACCAATGGACCTTGCCGAGCCAGGTGAAAAAGAAAAGATAGTGCATGTGGGAGAGTAGTTAACGCCCACACAATTCATAAGGCTACGATCATTGTTGGTGGAGTACAAGGACTATTTTGCCTGGAATTATATGATCTAAAGGGCATTTTACCAACAGTAGTCCAACACACCATACCCTTGGGTGGATGGAGCAGTCCCCAAGGTGAGTCATTACTATCACTGCAACCCGAACTACACGGAGCTGATCAAGTAGGAAATGTAGAGGCTATTAGACGCAGATTTCATTTACGAAATCGAGCACACTGAATGGGTATCACCGATAGTTATAGTACCCAAGAAGAATGGCAAAATGCGAATCTGTGTGAATCTGAAGGCACTAAACGCAATCACCAAAAAGGATAATTTTCCTTTACCCTTTATAGAAAGTGTCCTCGACTGAGTAGCTGGAGCCGAAGCCTACAGTTTTTTGGACGACTTCAGCGGTTACAACCAAGTGAAGATAGCATCCCAAGACCAGCATAAGACAACATTCGCCACAGAATGGGGAACCTATGCCTATAAGGTGATGCCATTCGGACTTTCCAATGTCCCAAGCACTTTTCAACGAGTCATGCAGGTGGCATTCAAACAGTATTTGTAGAAATTTTTGGAAATTTTCTTGGACGATCTGTGCGTGCATGGACCAAACTCTGAACACTTATCCAATCTGGAGAAGGTGCTACTAAAATGTTGCAAATTCCAGATCTCCTTGAATCCAGAAAAATGTCAATTTTGGGCTACACATGGCTTGATTCTCGGCCATATAGTGTCTAGACACAGGATCACCACAAACCTATCAATAATCAGGATCATTGTTGATCTACCACCACCAGGAATGATCTGGGAGGTCTACATTTTTATGGGTCACACTGACTATTACAGAATTTTCATTCTAAATTTTGTGGAGTTAGCACGACCAATTTACAAGCTCACAACGAATCCACATTGGAACGAGGAAGCCTTGAAGGCTTTCCAAAATCTTAAAGATGCATTGGTCCATTGAGTTTCATGTGCATATAGAAGCATCAAAGTATGTAGTTGGAGCAGTCTTAATCCAACTAGGAGAACACAAAAAGGATTTTACGATCCGATTTTCAAGTTGACAGCTCAGTGATACATGAATGAATTATTCAATCACAGAGAGGGAAGCCTTGGCAATGATATATGTAGTTAAGAAGTTTTGGCACCACCTGATGGCCACACACTTTGCTTTTTATACAGACAATCAACCCTTGTTCTATCTCGTTAACAAAACATGCAACACAGGGAGAATCACTCGATGGCTACTTCTATTGTTAGAGTTTGATTTTTAAATAGTAGTTCTCAAGAGAAAACAACACGACATGGCAGATCATGTGTTGCATATCAAAGGGAAGGAGGTTGCACTCAAACCCGATGATGAGTTGGCCGATGCTACCTTATTTTACGTAGACACAGTACCGGAGTGGGCTGCCAACATTGTTGAATATCTAATGAGGGGCCAGCCAGACAAATCACTACCAAAGACGGATCAACGGAAATCGATCTTGAAATCTAGACCTTATCAGTTGATTGCTGGCCAACTGTACCGAAGAGGACTAGATGGGATTCTTCGACGGTGTATTCTTCCTCATGAGGCCACCCAGATCATTTCGCTTTCACATGAAGGCACGGGTGGAGGCCATTTTGCATCCAACATTACAGTTCGTAAGATCATGCAATCAGGATGCTGGTGGCCAACGATTCATAAGTATACGGAGGAATACCTAAGGAAGTGCGATGTGTGCCAAAGGTCAAGGAGACCAACGAGATTGAATTATTAACTTCTGCACCCCTGGTCTTAGCCCAAGCACTATTTAAAAAGTGGGGTTTGGATTACATTGGTCCAATTCACCCTGCAGCAAAAAGTACCCAGGCTCGATACATAATCGTGGCCACCGACTATCTCACCAAGTGGGTTGAAGCCAAGGCAGTAAGAGTAGCTGATGCTAGGACCACTGCCAAATTTCTCTATGAAAATATCATTGTGGGCTTCGGGTGCCCGGTGGAGATAGTCAGCGATCACAAGAGTCATTTAATCAATGAGACCATCAAGGTCCTATTGGAAGAATTCTTTGTGATCTATAGAACTAGTACGCCTTATTATCCTTGTGGTAATGGGCAAGTAGAATCATCCAATAACATCTTGTGTAGCGTGCTCACGAAAACAATCGAAGCTAGCAGATCGGATTGGGAACACAAATTGTATGCTGCTCTATCGGCATTCAGGACAGCATATAAGGGAAGCACTGATCAAATGCCATTCCAACTAGTATATGGTCAGGATGCTGTAATGCTAGTAGAGTTTTTAGTCCCTTCATTAAGGATCGCCACAATGTAATGCGCACTGGCAGTTGAAAAGGAAAGACGCAAGGCATGGCATGATCGCAGGTTAGAAAAGAAAAGTCTTCATTCCGGAGATTTAGTTCTGATGTATAAAACCAAAGTGATCAAGGGAAAATAAAAATTCACAAGCGAAGGTCCTTATCGGATCAAAGAAATTCTTAATCATGGAGCCGTGAATCTGGAGAAGCTAGATGAGACACCTTTCAATACAGCCATCAACGGTAGCCGGTTGCATAAGTACTGGCCACCACAGTAAGAAAGATCCAGGTGGTGGTGGCATATAGCTCTTGAAACTTGGACAATCACTAGATCCAACTAGTTGCATCCATGGAAATCTCTGCGAGAGTTATTGATGGAAAAAATATCATTTTTTAGTGCATGCGAGGGTTCTAAAAAAAATTCTTCAGAATCTTCGCAGAGCATCAATATCATCAAACCAACCTTCGCAAGGGGCATAAATAAAATCTGCGTAGTGAAATTAGCTTGTCTACATAGTCTGATCTTGAAAATCCAACCACAGGAGCAAGTTATGCGAGCATTCACAACCTGCGAGGATTGAACCCTCGTAGACTGTCTGAACCCTTGCAGAACATTTGCAGGGCAGTCAAATCATATTCTGAACTCTCGCAGACTTCTCTGAGGTCTTAGAATATTGTGAAGAAGGTCCTTGCCAGAATTTGGGTGGAACTAAACAAGGAAAAGTGGATTTCACCGAATACGCACTCTAAATTCCACTATATAAGGGCTGAATTCGAGTCATTTGTCACCTCTCCTAGCAAAGTTCTGTTCAAATTTCGCCTGAATTTTTCAAGTTCTTAGAATGTGTGTTGTGCTATACCAACAAGATTAATATAGATTTTGTAGTGAATAGTATCGTTCCCACAGAATACAAGGTTAGAAATTTATGTTTTTGGTACAATTTATGACAAGTGGTTTCAAGTGTTATTCTGGTTGTCAACAGACATTAAAAAGTAACTAGTATTACTTATGTTTGGGATGAGTAATGTTAATAAATTCAGAACAACAATCTGGCCTCTATCGAATTGAAGGAAGCGCATTCTACAGATGAGATGTTATCAGAGTAGTACAACAACAATACACTTTGGCTGATTAAGGTGTCAACAAAGAATTGAGAATTGTTCGATGTATTCACGACTGTGCAGACAATTAATTAATCGCGTTCGCGAACTATTCGTTTCTAAACAAAATTCCTCAACAACTAAAGCCCAACTTAATGGTTAAAGAGCACGAAGAGTTTTAGAGCACGTTAGAAACTTATGTCAATGCCAATCAAGAAAACAAATCAAAGACTCAATTCTTCAGACAGGAACTGTCATCTCATATGTATACATACAACTTTATTCAATGATCGTGCTAGACTGTACCAAAGATAGTCGTTATTCGAGTGCCAAAAAGAAAGTATTCGTGATAGACGAATAAGATGGTTTTAAGACAGTTCTTTAGAGCATGCTTTACGAAAATACAGCAAACAATTGTAATGCACTAGAGCATCTATCTGATCAGAGAGTAATGCATGAAATGCGTTAGAGATTGTTAGCAGACTCAAGATCACTCACACTCAGCAATGCGGAGAACAAAGATAAGAGAGAATAACTCACAGAACTCTTTTCACTTCTTCAATCTCTTACATAAGCATAAACTCTTCTCTCTCGATGATTGAGACTAAAGTGTGAGATCTATATATGTTCTACGGGGCGAACAAACACACCTCTTAAACAATAGGTCCGTCACTCCTGCGAAAGGATCTAGTTAACAATTTGACTGAAAATACGTTCAACTATACCATAGGAGGTATACTTAACTATGAGTTAAGGTTACTCTAGTTTAACATGTCTTTTCGTATCTAGTCGTTTCGTATGGACGACCTAGTAAAGGTTATCCAAGACAATGTCTTTTCCTTTTAAAGGTCTGGTCCTTAATTACAAGGCAAGTACTTAGGAGATACATTCCCAAAAAATGACTTAGGCCTCTTCATGATTTATACTTAACTAGCTCATATCTTCATTTTCGAGTATATCATGCCATATTTATGTTGATATTCAATATTTAACATTTTCGTGGCATCACATATCCTCTTTCTCAAATGTGAAACGTCTTTGTGAACATTCAAGGATTATTCGTGAAACATTCTTGTTTGTCATATTTTCGTTGAGGCAAAAAGATATTTCTTTGTGTATTTCGTCCTTTAGATATTTCTTCGTCTTAGAGAATATGTGTCTTGATGTTTGAATAGGTTGTTTTGAGTTGATCTTTGAATTGCTGATGAAAACTGGAATCAAACTTAAAAACATCTTTAAACTTCAAAAATTCAGCATCCCATAGAAACATCACCACGACAAAGGCACGAATGAATATTCATGAACGATTCAGTTCTTCATATAATTTCTGAACAAGGTCCAAGTTTTGTTGAGCTTTGATCAAGAGCAAGTCTTCTTTTGATTTTGTGTAGCGGCCAACTGGTAAGTTGCCGAATTATTCTAACTTAACCGGGAGCAATGTTCCATCGAGCAACTCCTGGGTTAACTTGGTATCTTCATCTGAATCACTACGTAGAGTGATTTCTTTACAGTAACGAGCTGAAAATCTAATAAAATTGCCTTTAACATAAAGATTCTGAAAAAAAAATAATGTCTTCGCCACAAAGGTACCAAACTGCCAAAATGTATATCTACATAAATCCTTATAACGAAATGACTTCCTTCTATCTTGCAAATTATGTCAAATCTCCGCAAAATATTCTGCAAGGTTTTGCTCCCAATCCACATAAAGACTGAATAATTTTGGATAAGCCATATTTATATTAATCAGCAATCCTACATCATTGAATGCGCCTAAATCCACAATGGCTTGTGGTTTGTATAGCTGAAACTGCGACTTTCGCTTCCAAAAATGTCGCTTATTATCTTCGTTTCGCAAAAATTGAAGTTCTTTGATTCGAATATATTTGAGAGCATACATAGCCGAAGAGCCTATGTATAACTTTGCTGATCCGAAAGGTACGACCTGGAACTTACCCTGGATTATGGCCTAGCAGAGACATCATTTCTGCTCGATAGAGAGCTGGGCCCATAACCAGAGAAAGTCATCCTTCTCCCAAGGTCACTTCCATTCGTCGAAGGCGATGCCGACTGTGCCTGGTAGCATCATGTAATCCACACGCCATTGCAATTCAATATTATAAGCATGTGGACACCATTTTCAAAAGTGTTCCACAAATGCACAAAATCTGTCAGCACATACCTTCGATTGATTTTGCCGCATTCGCTTTGGCTATGTAGATGCAATTTTCAAGGCCTGAGTTTGCAATCAATAGCCAGATTTTGATCTTCCAATTGTTGCTTAAGTTTCGACATCTCCTGTTCGAGCTTGTCAATCTTCGCGACAGCCTCCAAGAATTTAGGATGGTCTGAGGCTCCAGTGTAGGCAGACACAGCTTGGATTTGTTGTGTGAGATCATCAATTCGAAGCAGGGCCTGAAGGTATTCATCGTGTGCATCGGGCCCATTGCAAGATGGGGTGGCATCACTCGAGAGCTCTTTCAGCTCAGCCAACTCTTCCTCGACAAGAGTCTTCACATCCTCGAGTGGTTGTAAGAACTCAACTCAAAAAATTTTGAGCATCTGGCCTTGGAGCTGGTTCAGCTTTGTGAGATCGACTATGATTGACCCTGCATTGGTGCTAAGAGACAGAGCAGCTTCTGTCTTTAGTCTTGTCATTTGCTCCGCCTATAAATGTTTCTGGAGAGCGACATTGTGTTGATTTGCAGCCAAAAGTTGCTGCTTCAAAGAATCGTTTTGAGTCTGAAAATTGTCAGACTTGGCCTCAATCGCCTTATTTGTCTATTTTAAAGAATCAGCTTCCTTTATTAGAGTCTGAAGCTGTGTTTCGAGAGAACGATTTTGTTCGACCAGCTTCATGTTGTCTGATTCGAGCAAATCGATCTTCTCAAAGGACTCCTTTAGAGAGTCTAGAGATTTCCTCTCTGAGTTGATAACCTGCATCATGAGTTGTCAGTGGTACTTGTCAAATTCATATACTTCAGCCACTAGATTCCTAGCTTTCTCTGTCATGGATTGAAACCACTGGGGTTGGTCGTCTGGTTCTTCTTCATCTGTCACAGGTGTCCCAGTGTCGCCTAAGTCCTAGATTGTAAATCCTAAATTGTAAACTCTAAACCCTAACCCCTAATCCCTAAACCCTAAACCCTAAACTCTAAAACCCAAATCCTAAAGCCTAAATCTTAAACCATAAACCCTTGGCCCTTAACCCTAAACCCTATGCCCTAAACCCTAAACCTTAAACACTAAGCCCTAAACCCTAAGCCCTTAGCTCTAAATCCTAAATCCTAAATCCTAAACCCCAAATATAAAATCCTAAGACCTTCTCCCTTGGCCTTTGATCATTTGTCCTTCACCATTTGTCCTTCATCATGAGCCCTTGTTCCTTAGCCCTTGGTCATTAGCCCTTGTCTCTTAGCCTTTAACACTTGGCCCCTAGACATTAACTCTTGGTTTCCGGACCTTAATGCTTAGCCCTTGGCCCCTTTAGTTGTTGAGGACTTTTGTTTAGAAACGAATAGTTCGCGAACGCGATTAATTAATTGTCTGCACAGTCGTGAATACATCGAACAATTCTCAATTCTTTGTTGACACCTTAATCAGCCAAAGTGTATTACTGTTGTACTACTCTGATAACATCTCATCTGTAGAATGCGCTTCCTTCAATTCGATAGAGGCTAGATTGTTGTTTTGAATTTATTAACATTACCCATCCCAAACATAAGTAATACTGGTTACTTTTTAATGTCTGTCGACAACCAGAATAACACTCAAAACCAGTTGTCATAAATTGTACCAAAAACATAAATTTCTAGTGTTGTACTCTGTGGGAACGATACTATTCACTACAAAATCTATATTAACCTTGTTGGTTAATATACCAATTTTTGGCGCTGTTGCGGGGTATAGTTTAGAAAATTTATAAGAAATCTGACAAATCCATCTCCATCTCTAGTATATGTCAGATAGAGAATCCAAATTAGAACGATATCGTAAGCTTAGAGAGGAATTTTTAAGAAGACAAAGTGAAAGTACTAGTCGAATAAATCTAGACGAAATCACTGCCCAGTTACTTGAACTCTGAAGAATTGAAAAAGATTATCTATGTTAGATATAGGGGTCTTATGTTTTTTATATCAAGCATCTAGGTGTAGGATGTTGATAGGAACAAACTTGGCATAGATGGCAAATTATGCATTTTCACTTGTAATGCCACTATTGAGCCAAAATAGAGTAAGGGACTAAACTCGTGCCAATTAGAGTGTAAAAAAGTGTAATGCTTTTGTTTGACGAATTCTAAGAGGTCCAATAGGATTTAGAGGTGGAACCATGTGAGATCCAATAGGAATTTGAGGTGTGCTTGAATATAGTCCAATAGAATTAAGAGGTGCATGGATCAATGGTCCAATAGGATTAAGAGGTGACAAAGTGTGGTCCAATCATAGTTAAGCATAGTGGTATCTTGTGGATCTACTAGTATCATTGTACTCCTCATTTTGGATCTAATTGATTTGGTGATTGTGTGGATTTTGAGTGTCATTGGATTTCTAGCTTTCTCTCTCTACCCGAGAGCTCATGATGGTTTTTCTCTCTCTACCCAAGGAGAGCAGCTTGTTTTTACTTAGAATAATTTTTTAATACTTAGTATTTTTATATAAATAGAATGTTCTGGAAACTCGACGAATGTTATGGTGAAGGATCAAGAGTAATATTGGTAATTTTGCAAAAAAGTGACTTTTTTGGCAAAAATATGACAATATGACAACTGATCCTCTGGAAACCTTTCTATTTTTTGTATTATTCTTCGCCGACCTGGCAGTAGATAGATCTGAATCACATCTAAGCACAGTGAATTGAACAAAGATATCTTTCTCTGTATTTTTTAGGATTTTAATAATTTTTGGTATTTTTTGGTGGTTTTTCTGATGTTTCTGGAAATCTGCTAGGAATTAATCTTCGCCCTTCAAACTGAAGGTTTTGTAAACAAAACCGAAGGTGTCTGGAACTCGAAGAAGGTTTCCTGAAAGAGGGTAGAAAGTTTGTTATTTTCTTTGATATCTCAGATCCAAATGGATCTTAAGATGAGTGATCTAAATAGCTTTCCCTGTTTAATAATCAGATTAGATTTCAAACAAGCAAATCCACTCAAAATCTAACAAAATCAATCCCAAACTATCCCTACAATGCAGTTTTAACACTATTCATGCCACGACAAGATGCCTAATGCAAGCTAACCATCAGCCAAACATGCTGCAAACTGAAAAATTGGCGTAGCTTCCCGACAACGGTGCCAAAATTGTAGTGGATTTCTTTCCTTGCCTAACCTGAATCCAAGATCTAGTCAATCTAGCATCAAAGAGACAGAGCTAGTTGTCATACGGAGGTTCGTTTCCATGAGAGTGATAGTATAGTTCAGATTTCAACATGAATGGAGGATCTAACACTAACATTCATTAACACTAAGCATTAACACTACATCCATTAACCCTACTTCCATTAACCCTAAATCCACAACAATGATAAAAACTTACTCTTCTCTCTCTCCCTTTCTCTCTCACAAAAAGCATAAGAAATAGCAATCCCAATAATGATCAAATCCAACAATTAGCAAAATCCAAAGAAAGCATGAGAAATGGAGGAGAAAAGAGGAAGATCAAGGACATTCATCAATCCATTTCTAAAGAGAACCAATCTGCTTTATTGAAATGAGGAAATGAACATGAGGAGCAACTCGAGTTGGTCCTTTTTTATAGTAGAGAGGAGGACCTTGGCCTCTGAATCCTATTGGTCCAATCTTGCCTCTCTTTTTATTCAAATTTAAAAAAGTGTGAGAACCATCAAAATTGGAGGGAAACCTAACTTTATTCACTAACTTGACATTTAGGCCTTTCGACATTAAAAGTCTCACAAAAAGGCCTAAATTCCTTTTATTAACTTTTAACTAATCAAATAACTATGTGATCATCGGGTTAAACTTGCACACACAGGGTGCCAAATCCCTCTCACTTATTAACTAGGGTTAGGGTTGCCTTGGGATCCGCAAACTCTCCAACAGATTTCTTCTTCGAGGATTTTTTGCGCTTCGTTGAAGATTTATGGTCAGGTTTTGAGGAGCTTTTGCTTCTCGTTGTGATTTTGAATATCTTCTCCACGTCACTTGGCCAGGACTGATCTTCTGTCTTCGTCAATTTTTCTTTAATAACGTTAATTCTCTGCACAAAAGCATTAGTCGAAGCTTTCGCTTTCGAGTTTGCAGCAGTTGGTGTTATATTTGGGTCGCAGCTTCTGCTGAGGGAAGTTAGGATACTTGTGGCCAGACTCTCTACAGTTCGAACATAACGGTACATAACCAATCGACTTTTGCAGCTGAGGACAATCAGGTGAAAAATGTCCTGGCTCTCCACAGTTATAGCAGTTGCCCGACACTAGTTTAGTCGCGGTTTGAGACTTCGCTGGTCCAACAAATTCAGGAGAATTATGTCTTCTTGGTGCAAAGTTGGGTCTGCCCTGCTGGGCTTATGCTGCAGTACCCTGAACATAGTTAGTAGTCGCATCATTTTGAAAAATAAAAAGTACCTCCTGGGCAGGATCTTCAATGTATTTGACATTCACAATAGTGCAGTCTTCCTTAGTGTGTCTAGAAGTTTCACATTTCGTACACCACATTTATGAGTTGGAAGAAGACGCTTTCGGTCTTTTATCTGCAACTTCAGAGATCTGCACTTTCAAGTCATTAAACTTTTTATTAAGGTCAGTCATATTACTCTTCCAAAGCTTTTCAACCTTAGAAGTTGATGACTTATCCTCGACAACTTCCATGTCGTCCTTTCGTTTGGATCGTCGTTTATTCTTTCTCTCTCCTTTGTCAGCTTCTGATTCTGATGAATCGCTGTTTTCAGATTCTGAACTTGAAGAACTGGTACTTGAATCAGAATCTGAATTATCCTCGTTGTCACTAGAATCAGTGTTCGACTTTCAAGATTTCTTAGTTGATTGTCGCTTTTGTGCTAGTTTTGAGGTCTCGAAATTTTCGGCACTAGCTATTATTGCTGCTAAGGAGGTCATGTCCCCTTGTCTGCAATACCGATCAATCTTTGGTGGTAAACCAGCCAAAAACCATTCAATCTGCATATCAACGGGATATACACCGGTTAGTTTTCCTATGAGATTTTTAACCTTCGTGTATATTTGCGAAGAGATTCTTTACTCTTCTTCTGAACATTGTTCAGACATCCAAGAACTCTAGATTTGTAACCGATTTCTCTGAACTGGTTAAAAAATGCATCTTTCAATAGGTACCAGGTTCCTACACGGCCTGGTTCAACTTGACTGTACCAGATGCGCGTCTGTTTTCTTAGCAGACCAAGGAAGATTCATAGTTTGTCTACGTCAGTACCTTCGTTATTCTCATTAGCGATTGACTCGAATTGTGAGACATAGCTATCTGCATCGTCGAAAGAAGTCCCTTTAAAATAATTGTATTTAATTTTTGATATAGAAGTGAAACGTGCAGCAGGACCCTCCATACCGAAGCTAATTAGGAGTTCAAGTAACTGAGCAGTGATTTTGTCTAGATTTTTTCGACTAGTATTCTCACTTTGTCTTTGTAAAAATTCCTCTCTAAGCTTACGGTATCATTCTAATTTGGATTCTCTATCTGACATACACTAGAGATGGAGATGGATTTGTCAGATTGCTTATAACTTTCCTAAACTATCCCCGACAATGGTGCCAAAAATTGGTATATGTCGTACTATACCAACAAGGTTAATATAGATTTTTGTAGCAAATAGTGTCATTCCCACAGAGGACAGTGCTAGAAAGTTATGTTTTTGGTACAAATGACAAGTGGTGTCGAGTGTTATTCTGGTTGTCGACAGACATTAAAAAATAACCAGTATTACTTATATTTGGGTGTGTGGTGTTGATAATTTTCAGAACAACAACCTGGCCTCTATCAAATCGAATGAAACGCGTTCTACGGATGAGATGTTATCAAAGTAGTACAACAATACTACACTCTGGCTGATTAAGGTGTCAACAGAGAGTCGAGAAATGTTCGATGTATTCGCAACTGGACAAAAAAATTTTAATCGCTGTGAACGGTTTCTTTCTAGACAGAAGTCCTCAACAACTAAAGTCCAAATTAATGGTTAAAGAACACGAATGGTTATAGAGCACGTTAGAAACTTATGTCAATGCCAATCAGAAAAACAGATCAAAGACTCAATTCCTCAAACAGGGACTGTCATCTCATATGTATACATATAGCTTTATTCAATGATCATGCTAGATTGTACCAAAGATAGTCGTTATTCGAGTGCCGAAAGGAAAGTATTCGTGACAGTCGAATAAGATAGTTTTAAGATAGTTCTTTAGAGCATGATTTACGGATACACAACAAACAACTGTAATGCACTAGAGAGTCTGTCTGATCAGAGAGTAATTCATGTAATGTGTTAGAGATTGTTAGCAGACTCAAGATCACTCACAATCAGCAGTGCGGAGAACAGAGATAAGAGAGTATAACTCACATAACTCTATTCACTTCTTCAATCTCTTACATGAGCATAAACTCTTCTCTCTCGATGATCGAGACTGAAGTGTGAGATCTATATATGTTCTACGAGGCAAACAAACACACCTCTTAAACAATAGGTGCATCACTCCCGCGAAAGGATCTAGTTAACAATTAGACTGAAAATACTTTCAGCTATACCATAGGAGGTATACTTAACTATGAGTTAAAGTTACTCTAGTTTAAAGTTTGACGTTCAACCAACAATTAATTAAATTAACCATGTTTGCAAACTATTCATTTCTAGACAGAAGTCCTCAACAACTAAAGTCCAAATTAATGGTTAAAGAACACAAATGGTTTTAGAGCACATTAGAAACTTATGTCAATGCCAGTCAGGAAAATAGATCAAAGACTCAATTCCTCAGACGGGGACTGTCATCTCATATGTATACATACAACTTTATTCAATGATCATGCTAGACTGTACCAAAGATAGTCGTTATTCGAGTGCCGAAAGGAAAGTATTCGTGACAGTCGAATACGATAGTTTTAAGACTGTTCTTTAGAGCATGCTTTACAGATACACAACAAACAACTGTAATGCACTAGAGAGTCTGTCTGATCAGAGAGTAATTCATGTAATGTGTTAGAGATTGTTAGCAGACTCAAGATCACTCACACCCAGTAGTGCAGAGAACAGAGATAAGAGAGAATAACTCACAAAACTCTATTCAGTTCTTCAATCTCTTACATATGCATAAACTCTTCTCTCTTGATGCTCGAGACTGAAGTGTGAGATCAATATATGTTCTACGGGGCAAAAAAACACACTTCTTAAACAATAGGTGCATCGCTCCCGCGAAAGGGTCTAGTTAACAATTTGATTGAAAATACGTTCAATTATATCATGAAAGGTATATTTAACTAAGAGATAAAGTTACTCTAGTTTAACATGTCTTTTTGTATCTAGTCGTTTTGTGTGGACGACCTAGTAAAGGTTATCCAAGGTAATGTCTTTCCTATTAAAGGTCTTGCCCTTAATTACAAGGCAAGTACTTAGGAGATATATTCCCGAAAAATGACTCTAGGCCTCTTCATTATTTATATTAACCAGCGCATATCTTCATTTTCGAGTATATCATGCCATATTTATGTTGATATTCAATTTCTAACAATAAGGTGGCATCACAGTGAAAGTACAACTCCAACAGCCTCTCACACGTGTGAGAAGTACATCTGAACTTTCCACACTAATCTGAACCTCAACATTACAAGTAAACTATTAGAAAAGTTCGCCCTCCTTCAAAATGAATCTAGCACCAATGCTTTCACCAAAATGAAGATTTTTGGATCATCAACTAAGCTCTTTGACTTGGCTCTGATACCATGTCAAAACTCAGAGTTTAAAGACTAAATTTGATCTACAAATGATCACAAAGAGTGTTTGGTAGCTTGGGATCTTGATCTATATCAAGACTAGTTTCCAAATCTAGCTTCTACTTGACAATCTTTGTGATTCCAAGCAAGAACAATAAAAATGATGATCCACGACTTCACACGTGTGAAGTACAGCTACTATACGGCCTGATAACACAGAAATAATTTACCAAACATTTACTTAACATTCATCCACAAAGAAAGTGCTTAAGAGAGGGAAAAAACAAAGATTGCTTCACAAACCAAGATTTCTCATCATTAGCTCAATAATGGATCCATCATGGATCAAGTACACAATCACAATAATCTCTCTCTAAGCTGCATCTAACACGTGTGGGACAGCTCATTGTACTCATCCATATCCACTTTGGATAAGATCTATCAAGTTTGCCACATCATCCATTGGCGGTTTGTGTTGACCTTCTAGATTTCTACAATCTAAGACCTAACTCCTATAATTTAGGAGATGTCATACTAGACTCAAATGAAAGCTAATAAAAATGGATCTGAATATTACAAGTGTCATTTCACACGTGTGGACAGGTCCTCACACGTGTGGATCCAAGTAGATGTCAAAATACATCAAAAACCATGTGAAAATTGCTTAATTCTTACACGTCTCGCTTTACTAGCAGACGGTTGGATCTCTATGGATCTTGATCACAGAGCTCGTCTCGCATGTAGGCGGACTTGTTGTCTGTATTTCGTCTTGATTGCTTACTAGCATTAGACTACTCCATTACGTTGTATGTGTATTCTGTTGATCTATATGTCAAGTATCATCCAGTAAGTATGGTCGCTCTATGTAAATATGAGATTAGAGTGATTAAGCATCTACAACTAATCAGGGAATTACAAGAGTGGCAGAGTAGCCACGACCTAAAATGTATCTACTGACGTCATGCCATCAGATCAGATATCTGTACTTTTAGGTACTAGTGTGATCTTTGCTGGTACTCTTTGGAGTGTGAGGGCAATACGAGTTTTGCGACATCAGATTAGATATCTGTACTTCTGGGTACTTGCATGATCTCGCAATTCTCAAGTTGACAAGTGTATAATCTCAAGAGAATATGAAATTATTGCTAGAGGATCTAGAATTGGTATGTTGTACAAACTAGATTCTAGGGAGAGTGTTAACATTTCAAATATTGCCTATGATACCAAGGTCCTTCAGGAGGATCTGTGGCATAAGAGATTGGGACATCCCAATTTCAAAGCCATGCAATCTATGATCAAGGAAGAAAAAGCTGTTGGACTACCAAAGACATTGTCAAAGGAGCTTCAACCTTGTGAAGCTTGTGTTTTGGCAACATCACACAGAAGGCCTTTTCCAAGATCAAGCATCAAAACAAATAAACCATTTGAACTCGTGCATTCTAATGTTCATTTCTCATCAACCAAGACATTAGAGGAGTTCTCAATATCAAAAAGGCCCTTTAAGGAATGCCATGTAGGATATAGAAAAATATCAAAATATAAAAAACAATATTGTTTATTTGCTTGCCACACCACTCCCAAGGCCTCCCCAACTCCCAATGATCTAACCACAGTGTCTCTAGTCACAGTTAAGAACTGTTAACAGTTCGCAATATAACTTGACTAAATTCAAAAATATTCCCTCCATTGGTTACGAAAAGGGCAATATTTTCACTGGATCTAGAATATGACTGCCATCCCCAAATTTGAATCAGGAAAAATTGCAAAATGTTTACATATGCATTCCTTCCATTAGAATGGAATTATGAGCGCAAACTATCTATTGGAATGAAAAAATGAGCGGCATTTCCAAATTTGAATCAAGCATACAAGCATGGAGATTGGATTGATCGTACATAGTATATAATATAATCAAAAATGAGAATCTGGTCATAGTACTTTGATGCAACTGATTTTTCTATTATTTTTTTGATGATGACATTATATCATTTATATGTGGATATCCCTATTGATTTGGCACCTTTGCAGAGAAGAGGAGACAAAGGAATTCAAATATATGCTGAGGACCGTTCTTGTTACAAGGCAAAAGGAAAAAAAAACTTGGATTGATGGATTGATGAAACATTATATCCACAAGATCCAAGCACTTTGACACATCCCACATTCTCTTCAATAACCCATTTAGTTACATGGATATGCAATGGGCATAGTGGATTACTAGGATATTGTGAAAGATTGCAGAACCATGGAAAACAACTTTATATGAATAAAGTTCACTTTTTAGAAGGTGAGTTAATTCGGATATCCTCTTATGTCAAAAATAGAGATTGTCATCTTCAAAAGACGTTAGAAGAAAATGAATAGCTTATAAAAAATAATGAATCATTACAAAAGATAACAATCAATATCAAATCAGAACTAGAGCAAATGTGATCGTCTTACAGTCTATTCGTATTGAAAACTTACAATTATTGAAGGATGTGAATTTGGCAAAGAAGAAGGCTAAAAGTAAGAAGCGAAAGCAACAAAGTTGCAAGGATATTCAAACGCTTTCAAAAGGAGGTTATCGAAATAGAAGGATCTGTGCATTCAAGTAAGCATATTCTGAATTTTGTAAGTTTTTCAATGACATTTGGATTTAATTTCAGCTATGGTGATATTCTGTTAACTATCTATTTTTTTTGCAGATCTGCATTAGTAGCTCCTCGGAATATTAAAGACAATGCTTCACTAGGAATGTCATTGGGCACAATATTGACTTGCAAATCCACTGAGCGTATCATGATGAACAATGGAATTTCAAATGTAAAGTATAAAATAGCAGAGTCTTTGATGGTGGACATTCAAAAAATTTTAGATAAGACTGTAGTTCAGGGTGCTTGTGATTTTGTAGGTATTAGCAGGGCAACAATATTTAAACTAATTAGAGAAGCTTTTAAGCAAGTTCAAATTAGAAAGTCCCGATCCCTAGGACATATTACTTGAAGAAAGAGAGGGATACATTAAACATAGGTATGCATAAGATCATTGGAACTCCATTTTATATTGAGGAGGTGTATGAAACTGATGGAAGATCGATATTCTATAATTCATTAAACAATTTATTTGTTGATCTAAATTACTTGCTGAGATACATCGTCACATTCTATGATATAACCTATGAAAAGGTGAATGGCAAAATAATCATAGTACTTAAGTTAGATGAGTCAGAAATTGTGAAAGGGCAGAAGATGGAGAGGGTTAGTATAACTCTCATGAATGGTGCTCTATCACAAACAGAGAACCAAGAAGATTTCAGATTTAGTGTCCAGTCAGAAAATGATATATGGTGGTTGGCAGCGTTTCTAGTAACTATCCTCATTATTACATTACAGTCATTAAATAGTATTGATACATTGTAAACTAAGTCTGATTAATTCTTTGGACAGGTGCTGAAAGAGGATCATGATATATTATCATGGATATTCTCAAGGACATCTTATCCTAGGATCATCAAGGACCATATAGATGGAGGACTTCTCAATGTTCCACGAGTTGGAGACTTCAAACGGTTGAATGACACTAAGCAGGTGATTTGAAAACATTGAAATGTATGTATAATGTCTCTCACGGTGCTACATCAAAACACCCTTGTTTGTACTGCATGAAAATGGAAAAAAATGTAACTAGGAGTACAGGAATTACTAGAGAATATGCAGATCCAAACTGGAAGCCTGTGCTGCCTATCCCCTTAAAAAATGTGCATGTTTGCACTCTTCATGCAGAAGTTAGATTAATAGAAAAGATCATTTATCTTCATATAGTTTTTGCTTGGAATACTAAGCTAGCATCATTAGCAAATGAAGCTATCTCTCGATTAGAAGATGTTTTATCAAAAGCAGGACTCCATGAAGGACAAATTCAAAAAGATGAAAAGCTTTCAGGAAAGAATGGGAACATGCCAACTAAGCCAAGCATAGGAGGTGCAAAAGCACGTCGTTTTCTATCAAATCATACTGGTAAGGCTTCTAATATTCAACACTCAGTCTGGATAGATATTATTGCTGCCACTCAAGACTTCGAGAAAGATGGCAAAACCAGAGTACTAAAAGTTGACGTATGGAAAAAGCTTGATAGTATGATTGCTACTTTAAGAAAAGAAAAATACTCTGATATTGATAAGAGAGCTGTCCAAAGGACTTGTGTCGAGTTTGTTAATGCAATATCAAAAGCATGGGGAGAAGATCACATCACTCATTAAATGGTTAGTATAAAATTTTCAAAATGCTTTCAAATTTTCATATATATTTAGATCCAACATAAGACTAACATTATGATTTTGACATATGCAGCACATACTAAGAGATCAGACAATATTTTTTGCAAATACATATGGAAGCTTGAGTGTATGGTCATCACAAGGAATGGAGAAGTCACACTGGCAAGCACGAGCAACATTTTATCGAAATACACAACATGGAGGAACCAATGAAAAACGAAACTACATTTGTCAATTGTTTCAGTGGTTCTACCGCAGAGTTCAGATTCAACATATAACAAAGTCCACACAATACAACAAATTTAGAAAAGCATGCAAGTTCATACAGGAAGAGAAAATTAGATGATTGATGAGTAGAAAATCATCATTGTCGTCAAATCATGACATGTTCAAAATTGCTCTGCAAATTCATTAAACAAGAGAGGAGAAATACCCAATGTAAATGTATTGATTGAATTATACCAAAATACAAAGTGTCAACTATTCATCATTAGATCTTGTATCAGATTCTATGGCAGTATTGTCATGAAGAAATTCTCTGCTAGCGTATGCATCTAATAGATGTGCATTATTCTTATTTCCACTAAGCTCAATATAGGTGGAATACAATGAATAATGGGAGCTCCTTAAAGGAACATTCTTGTCAGTAAAGCCTAAAATGTTCAAAACATAAGATCTTTTGACAAAAATGATCTTATTTGCCTTAACAAATTTATGTCCTCCTAGGTAAAATGATAAAGCTTTAACAGCCATTATAAGACTCTCCCCGACTGGGCTCAGCTTGGAATGAGCAATATAGATCTCATTCTTCAGGAAATGCCTAAGATAGTGGCCCAGTCCACTGTCCTTCTGGAACGAGGATGCATGTTGTCTGAAACCACCTCGTCTCGCAGCAAAATCATCTATTATGAGAGCATCCTACAATAGGAAATATGTTAGCAAAAACACATTCAGTGATTGAAAACATTCAAATGCAAGGAATATTAAACACTTACACATTCTTCATCATTAGCAGCAACCAGATCAGGATGATCAATATAATGACCACGTACTGAAGTGGAATCATTAGTGAAATGCATTAATGATGCACGAGGGAAGCCCATCTGGGACTGAAATGCCGCAAATTCTTCATCGTATGGTCTGCCTCACCCATCCTCAGCTATATTTGATAAAGTCTTATTCAGGCATTCTTCACCGGTCATAAGTCCCTCCTCATCATCAAAATCAATACCAGCAACAAGGTCATCTGTTTCAAAATCTACAAAGTCGGAGAATTCAAAAATTGTGCCGGATAATAAACATAGAACCTCGTCCTCACGATAGTCAAAAAATTTACATAAATCAGCAGTAGCTAATATAATATACATGCAAATTGAAAAGACATTTCGACTTCTCCATAGATTTGGATTCATCATCAGAGGTATTTTGGCCAATGAAAGAATCCTGGAGAACATCAGTATTTACATCAATAAAGTCACTTTCCTTATCAGGAGTGTCGATAAGAAAGTGACTGATATCTTTAATAGCTGACTGAACATAGGATGGTGCAAAAGGAAGGTCAGCAACAGAAGCTTCATCATCCTCTGGGATTTGAACTAACAGAAAAAGTACGAAACCACTCTGAAATTCAACCAATCAACATTTGTTGTTGCAATATGGACACATTGAACTGCTTTTGAAAAGATCAAACAATTTGGTGAACATTTTATCCAGTCTATGTCTAAAAGCTGGGAAGAAATAAACAAGACCAGTATAATGCATGTACTGGAGTGGATCTATGGAGGAAACAGGCTTACTAAGTATATCTCTGAATATGACATAATAGTCATAAAATACGTCAGAATTTGGTTGTGCAGTCTTGAAAACATGTAGATATGGCTTGAATAGACTGTGGAAATAGTCTAGGTATTGTAAAAATTACAGCAAATAAGGATCCTAAAACACTTGAAATGATGAGGGAAACAATAGATTATGATTTCATAAGATTAGCACAAGTTGAACCATCAAAATCCATCAAAAATCTATGCTTGAACCTCACTAAATGGCCCAAATCCTTGAAGAAGGCTTCACACGTGTGAAAGTACAGCCTCCCACAGTCTGAGTACTGTACACCAGACCTACATTCAATCCTATAATCATTAGTAATCACAAGTACTCAAACAATTATGAACATAGAGAGCAATTGCACCATTATGAGAGAAAAATCATGAAAGTGCTTGATTGATTTTGGTGAGATATCATCACCTATATATACATGATCCATCACGGTTTTGGGCAGGTATGAGTAGCCCTAAACCTATCCCTAATGCTAATTTTGGTGGATCTTTCATCCCTACCAAGTTAGGGTTGGAATCTTGGAGATCCCTCAACAATGCAAAAACTACCAAAAATAGCTCCTACTTTTTCTCCCTTGTATCTAAGCATAATCTGGACTCTTTCCAAAGGTTCTAACACTTAGGTCTACTTGAGAACATCCTTATGAATGGAATCCTATGCTATTTGGCACGTGTGACAAGCCACATCATGACCATCTAACTATTTACAAGTCATATGACCAAAACTAGTCAAGCTAGAATTGTGAATTTTTAACACTCCTCCCTCACTATCTAGCTTGGTTCAATCATTGCTTTACTAATCACTCCAAGTGATGATCTGAACTTCATAAAAGGTGTCTTTTGAAGTGGTTTAGTAAGTAGATTAGCTACACATTCATTGCTTGGAACATGCTCCAAAGCAATCTCCTTGGCTTGCACCATTTCTCTCACAAAGTGATGGCATATCTCAATGTGCTTAGATCTTGCATGGAAGATTGGGTTAGATGCAAGGTGTTGGGCTGATATATTGTCATTGTAGATGATTGGTGCCTCCTCTGAATCCATGATCTTTAGTTCCACCAATAATCTCTTGATCCAAAGTACCTCCTTTGTAGTGGTTGTCAAAGCTTTGTACTCGGCCTCGGTTGAAGATAGAGATATAGTTTCTTGCTTTTTTGAAAGCCATGAAACCACACCTTCTCCTATGAAAGTTGAATAGGCACTTGTTGATTTCCTATCCCTCTTGTCCCCTGCAAAATCTGAATCACTAAATGCATGAAGGTTAATCACATCTCCTCTATATAGAATCCCAAAATCCAATGTACCCGAGATGTATCTTAGAATCCTCTTAGTCTTTTTCCAATGGATATTCAATGGCTTTTGCATGGATTGGCTCAACCTACATACACTAAAGCTAAGATCTGGTCTAGTTATAGTGATCCACATTAAGGAACCTATAAGTTGCCTAAACAAAGTGATGTCCATGAAGGATCTTTCATCATCTTCATTTGGCACTTTTACATCTTGCTCCATTGGTGTGTCAACACTTTTGCATACTTCCATCTTAAACTTCTTCAAAAGACTTTGAGCATAGTTTACTTGACTTATAAAGATAAAATCAGACCCTCTAAGTACTTCTATGCCTAAGATGAAGTGAAGACACCCTAGATCTACCATCTTGAACTCTAAGGATAGATCTATCTTGATTTTTTCAATACCATCAACACTATTTCCACTAATGATGATGTCATCTACATAAATGAGTAAAAGTACAATACCAACATCATCAAACTTAATGTAGAGAGTGGGATCATATTCACTTTGAACAAAAGAAAGTGAAATAAGATAGAATGTAGTCTTGAATTCCAAGATCTCGAGGCTTGCTTTAAGCCATAGATGCTTCTTTGGAGATGGCATACTTTGTTCTCCATTCCATGCTTGATGAACCCTTGTGGCTGCTCCATATAGATATCCTCTTCCAAAAAACCATTCAAGAAAGCATAAGAGACATCCATTTGACATAGAATCCATCCAAAATGTGATGCAAGTGCAATGATTAGTCTTATTGTGACCATCTTGGCCACGGGTGCAAAAGTTTCCTCATAGTCTATCCCTCTCTCTTGAGCATAACCTTTTGCAACTAATCTTGCTTTATGTTTGTTAACACTCCCATTTGCATTCAACTTAAGCTTGAAGACCCACTTGCATCCTATTACATTCCTTTGAGGTCTCTCAACAAGCAACCAAGTTTCATTCTCAATCAAGGCATCATACTCATCCAACATAGCTTTATACCATTCTTTGGAGTTCAATGCATCTTCAACATTAGACGGTTCTTCAAAACTAGATAAAGCATAAGAAGTGGATGAGATAGCCTCAACTTGTTGTCCTTTGCCTTGATATGTGAGCCTTGATGGCTCCACTTTTGCCCTTGAAGATCTCCTTGGTGTGATAGGTGGGTTTGGTGCTTGCTCCTCCATGAGCTCCTCCTCAAAACCAAGATCTTGCTCCTCGGCCATCTTCTTCTTGATTGTTGGAGCACTTGAGCCTTCTTCAAGCATATGCATATGATTTTTATCAAAGATGACATCCCTTGAAACAACAAATTTGTTCAAGGATGGGAGACAGACTTTGTAGCCCTTGCTTGAGCTTGCATATCCAAGCATGATCCCTCTTGTGGAAGATGGATCCTCCTTGGTTCTTGTTTCCAATGGCACATGCACATAACATATACACCCAAAAACTTTCAAGTGATTAAGATTGGGTTTCTTTCCATACAACATCTCATAAGGAGTTTTGCCTTCAATTGCTTTGCAAGACACCCTATTCATCAAGTAGTTTGCACATACAAGAGACTCACCCCAAAAGGATTTGGGCAAACAAGCATCTAATCTTAAAGCCTTAGAACATTCACATAATGTTCTATTCCTTCTTTCAGAAACTCCATTTTGTTGAGGAGTGTAAGGACAAGAAGTCTCTTTCTTGATCCCTTCCTCCTCACAAAAGGCCTTGAACTCATTGGAGATGAATTCTCCACCATTGTCACTTCTAAGAATCTTGATGCTATGATTATGATGCTTTTCCACAAACAACTTGAACTTTACAAAAGTATCAAATACTTGAAATTTGAAGGAAAGTAAGAACACCCAACAATATCTTGAGTAGTCATCAATGAAGGTTAAAAACATGGATGAACCTCCATTAGATTTGGTGCTAGCAATGTGCACATCCGAGTGTATGAGTTCAAGAGGATGAGATGACTTTGTGATGGAGTTAGGAAACACCTTCTTATGTGCCTTGGATAAGGCACAAGCTTCACAAACCTTGTCTTCCTTCCCAATAGACCTTGGTAGGCCTAAAGCATACTCCTCCTTGATCATAGCCTCCATGGAATCCGAGTTGACATGTCCAAGTCTTTTGTGCCATAAAGTAAAGGTAGATATCTTGCTCTTCTCGACCAACATGACAACATTAGTATCCACAAATGCATCCAGCTTATAAAGTTTGCCAAGTCTAGTGCCCTTAGCCACTATCTTATCCTTCTTCTTGATGAAACATTCATTTGAAGCAAAGTCAACATTGAAACCATTGTCTACCATTTGGCCAACACTTAGTAGATTCTTTGTTATTGTAGGAATGTACAAAACACCTTCTATGTTGATCTTTTTGGAAGATCCTAAGCAAAGGGGAATTCTACCAACTCCTTCAATCTTACAAGCTTCATCATTTGCTGTATAGATAGACTTTATAGGTCCATCATAAGATAAGAGAGAAGAGAAAAACTCCCTTTTACTAGTCATGTGTGAACTAGCACCCGAGTCAATCCACCAAGGATCTTCTCCTTTGAAGCTTGTTGAAGAAAATATGGACATCATGAGAGAGTCCTCATGTGAACTCTCCTCCTCCTCCTCTTTGCTCATGTTGGCTTGGCTTTGATCTTGCTTCCTCTTGAAGCATTCCGAGGCATAATGCCCCATCTTGCTACAATAGTAGCACTTCACCTTTGATTTGTCCTTCTTGACTTTGGTGGTTGATGGAGATGCCTTTGGGGGTCCTTCTTGATCCTCAAGCTTTGTAGACTTCTTGAATGTTGATCCTTTGCCTTTGGACTTGCCTTTGCCTTTGGTGAAGAGAGCTTGGTCATCTCCACCTTGGATGGAAAGCCTATCCATCCTCTCTTGCATTTGGCTCCTTCTTGATTCCTCGGCCATGAGTGTGCCTTGGAGTTCTTCAAGTATGGGTAGCTTACCCATAATTGCATATCCCTGAACCAAATTGTCAAATTCAAAGCTTAGTCCATTCAATATGAGTTGAACAAGCTCTTCATCCTTGATAGGGTCACCTATAAAGGCTAGCTCTTTGTTCAATTCCTTTACTCTTAGGACAAAAGTATGTGCACTCTCTCCTTTCTTTTGATAGCTTCTATAGATTTGATTCTTCAAAGCTAACATTCTAGTTTGGTTCTTGGATTTATAGACCTTTTGCAAAGTCTCCCAAGCATCTTGAGCTGAAGTGCAATCTCCTACCTCTCTTAAGAGTTCATTTGCAACATTCATTTTTATGCAATGTAGTGCAACATTGCACCTCTTGATGTATTTGGCTTTTTCTTGAGGATGAATAGGTTCACCCTCCTTACCATTTACAATTTCCATCAGATCTTGCATGATCATGATGGATTCCATTCTAACTTTCCATATGGAATAGTTAGTTTTGTTGAGCCTTTCATTAGTATCCAAAAGATATGCATTTATAGATGCCATCTAGTCTCCTAATCAAGGACTTGACACAAATGAAGGTTACTTCTATTGATTTGATTGAAGGTCTACCTTATCCCACTTCTTAGGGACCTGAAAAGATCAGTAATAGACTTCCTATAAAGATCTAAGAATGATCTCTAACAAAATCAAATCATAGAATACTAGAAACAATGCACTTGCTTGATTGAAGTAGACAATACTAGTAGAATTGCCCCTCTTTCTATAAAGAACATTAAAGCTTCCAAATGATCTGATCAAGAGTGAATTTCAGCAAACTAATATACTTCCAAAATCACTTGTAAAAGATCTAAATGGAACTTAATGAGGATGCAACACAATCTACTATCCAATCACAAGCAAAAAATGATCAAAATTGATGAAAAATTGATCTAATTTGGTGCATAAGTCAAGCAATGGTTGGACTGAACCTAATCACTTTAGGAGGTGTCTACTACACCTTAGAACAGCCTTGAAGAGTCCCCAAAACTCTGATCTTCCCTCTCCTTGAATTCTAGAAAGCCTCCTCTATGAAATCACCTCCAAAACTTGCTTAGAAATCAATGCTTGGAGCAAGCAAAACTTGCTATCTTGGTAATGTGAATTGAATTCAACTTTGCCTCTGGTTTTAGACACCTAAACACCTGCAAATGAAGTCACACAACACCAATCTCCAATGTATTTGACTCACTTTGAGTTCTAGAATCAATACTAGATGCTAAGATCCAATCTACACAAGATTTAGATCAAAAATTGTGATCAAATTGAATGAAAACCAAGGATTTAGCTCATTTCAGCCTTTAGGCTCTGATACCATGTAAAAATTACAGCAAATAAGGATCCTAAAACACTTGAAATGATGAGGGAAACAATAGATTATGATTTCATAAGATTAGCACAAGTTGAACCATCAAAATTCATCAAAAATCTATGCTTGAACCTCACTAAATGGCCCAAATCCTTGAAGAAGGCTTCACACGTGTGAAAGTACGGCCTCCCACAGTCTGAGTACTGTACACCAGACCTAAATTCAATCCTATAATCATTAGTAATCACAAGTACTCAAACAATTATGAACATAGAGAGCAATTGCACCATTATGAGAGAAAAATCATGAAATTGCTTGATTGATTTTGGTGAGATATCATCACCTATATATACATGATCCATCACGGTTTTGGGCAGGTATGAGTAGCCCTAAACCTATCCCTAATGCTAATTTTGGTGGATCTTTCATCCCTACCAAGTTAGGGTTGGAATCTTGGAGATCCCTCAACAATGCAAAAACTACCAAAAATAGCTCCTATTTTTTCTCCCTTGTATCTAAGCATAATTTGGACTCATTCCAAAGGTTCTAACACTTAGGTCTACTTGAGAACATCCTTATGAATGGAATCCTATGCTATTTGGCACGTGTGACAAGCCACATCATGACGTACCAAAAAGGTTACGATATTTTCTCCCCATGCAATGAATATTGAGAGGAAAACAACATAACTGGATAAAGCACAACTATCAGTTCAGTGTTGTGCTTCTATGAGAATGGTTGGACATGTCTCAAAACTAATACTAAACAAGTCATCCCTAGGATGTTTTATCAACCGAATTGTACCTTTACAGCTAGTGGAGGTTTTCCGTGCCTCCAGAGGCATAGCCTATAAAGGGTTGCAACGTTGTTCCTTAGCTTTATTGATACACACAGTTCTTGCTATTGGTACCTTGCTTGCCTACAAAGTTCTTGGGCTAGGTGGATTTGAGGATGTCGTAGGTCGATTTTTGAAACCACTTACTGGAATGTGGAGACAAAAATTGGTTATGGTTGTGGATGTTACATTATATTAGTTGATGTATCAAGGTTTCAGCTTTTGCATATAGCTTTTGCTTGATTCACTATTTTGCATTTTTTTAAAAACCCTAAATTTGATAAGATCTCTTGATTTTAAGTTGCTGGACAAAGTTTATCATATTGTGTTTAGATCTATGGTGATCAAGAAATCATTAATCTACGTGCTAGGATTTGCTAGAAGAGAGAAAAGGAGAGGCTAGATTGTTCCAAATCTTTGTGATTTCTTCTTGTCATCATTTGTTGATTTTCAAGAGAGTGCTAAGTGCATTGGAATAGGGTCAAAGAAGAAGATCAATCATTGCAACAAGTCTTCAAAAGAAAGATGAAAGTGCTCATTCTTTTGTTTTGAATGTTAAAGCCTTGATTGATGAATTGGCATGTATTGGTGAAAGCATCAAGGATGTGGAGCTTGTTCAAGTTGTTCTTAATGGCTTATTGGATGATCATGCTAACTTGGTGCAAAGTTTTGCTATTCAAAAGACATTTCCAAGTATGGAGGACTTGCAATAGGTCTTGGTGGCTAAAGAGTTTAGACTCCAAGCAAAAGGAGGATCATCTTCTACATCTCCGGAGAGGAGGAAATTATGTTCTTGAAAGGCAAGTTCAAGGGCAAGGACAAACTCAAATGGTCAAAAGGGCAAGATCAAGGTTTTGATGAAGATTTTATTGATGAACAAATTTCAAATGATGCTTTTGCTAAGCATGGTTTTGGATTGACCAAAAATTTTAATCCTAGGAATTTCTATATAAAGACAGGTGACACCATTTTATTGTTTGTGAAAGTACTGTACTTTAGGACCATAAATGGATCTACAAAAGATCCACAAGAGTGATTGGATGCTTGCTTAACAATCTATCATAAAAACTAGACACAAAAAACTTGATCTAGATTGGCAATTTGACAAACAACAAGCATTAACAATCAAAAGCATTGATAAACATTGAAATCCGAGCCCACACGTGTGTACTACAGGCTGTAGTACGGCCTTCAACCTGAGAAATAAGTAGAAATTGATTTGGTTTCATTTGGATCACAAAAACTCAATGTACATAGTGAACTAGCTTGAGATTGCCAATGAGCTCCAAAAATTTTCTATCTTCTCACTATGGAGAGAGGGAATACATAGCAAATTCGACTTCCTTCTTGAAGTTAGGTGGATTTCCAGCATGTAATAAGGAAGTTAACTCACTCTCCTTGACCTAAAATGAAACCCTAGTCTATTTCCTAGAATTATGCTTGGTAGGTAGTTAGTTGGTCAAATTTTCACCTTAAACTTAGGTGTAGGTCCTATAAAGTAGGGATGACCACCAAATAGACATGACCAACTCTCTTGACTTGACCTAACCTACATTAGGATGGGTTTCCCATGTGGCATCGTGGCCTCACATGTGTGGGACCCACTTGTGTACATAATTTACACTATTCTACATGGTTTTTTATCAAGCTAGATTTGCCAATTTTTGGCAATTCTTCACACTCCTCCTCAAATTTAGCTTGATCTATTTACAACTCTCTTGGTAGATCAATGAAATCTTTTAGAAGTGTCTAAAAAATCCAGCTAGAAAGAAGGAACTTTTGAGACTCCAATAGAGAATGATGTCCATGAAGGACTTTCACCACCTCTTAGAGGATCCCTAACAAGATGTTCCATAAATGTGTCTATATACATGTAGCACACTTCAAAACTAAACATCATGCCAAGCCATGAATTCCAAGGCATTTTGTGCACTTGAAGATACATCAATTAAAATATTAAGTGCATAAATAATGTTGCCAAAGACAACTTGCGTTGCTTGATCCATATGATTGAGCCTTGATGGCTCTATCTTGATACTCAAGATTCTTCTTGGAGTCCTCGGGTCTTGAGCTTGATCCTCCACTTGACTTGACTCCAAAACATCAATGAATTGAATAATGTGTTGATCCAAAGGTGCTTCTTCAAGTTTACAAATCTTCCACTCTTGAAAGATCACATTTCCACCATTGACAAATTCTTTGGTTGAAAACAAGTAGATTCTACAATCTCTACTTGAAGAGCAAAACACTACCATTATTCCTATCATTGAAATAGGATAATCTTTGGTCCTTACATTGGAATGATCATGCACAAAGCATGTGGACACAAAGATTTCCAAAGCAAATGATGTTTCATCTTTTATGACTCTATTCAAACTATTACAAAAATAGTTATCCAATGAAATTGCTTTATCAACAACAAATGTAGATTTCAAAGCATCCCATTTCATTGTCTTGTCATACAAAGTAATAAACACCATGGATCTTAAAGGTAAGAAACAAGTCACCTCATGTCTACTAATACTTTTCAAAAAGTATTCAAAGATAGCAGACTCTCCAATGCTCACCACCCTTGCAAGATGCACACTTGAATGGACAATTTGCATGCAATTTGATGACTCGGCCATTGTCATTGAGGACTCCCTTGGAACTCTCATGCTTTGAATCTGATCCTCAAGATCTTCCTCCTTTTGATGCTCCTCCTCAATGCAAGCAAGGTCACACTTTGCCAAGATCTCCTCTTGAGTGATCTCCTCCTTCGCCAAGCTCATTCTTTCAAAAGCAACACTAGCTTCCAACTTAAACAATCTTCCATGGTTAAATCCCTTTGCAATGCAAACATCATTCTCCAAGATGAAGCAAACACCATGCTTAAAGTGGACATCCAAACCACTCTCTAAGAGTAGACCAACACTAAGCATATTCTTGGTGATTGATGGTACATAAAGGACATTTTCTAGATCCATGCATTTTGAGGATTCTAGATACAAAGAGATGGTGCCAACACCATCTATCCTACACTCTTCATCATTTGCAGTAAAGACAAACTTTTTAGCATCATTGAATGAGTGTAAGGTTGAGAAAAAGTCCTTTTCACAAGACATGTGGGAGCTAGCCCCACTGTCGATCCACCAATTGTCTCTTGAATTGCTATTGCTTGTTGGTGAGGATGTAGATGCCATCAAGAATACATCTACTTCATCCTCCTCCTCCTCCTTTGCAAGGTTTCCTTGTTTGTCC
This sequence comes from Diphasiastrum complanatum, assembly GCA_029204225.1. Classification (NCBI taxonomy): domain Eukaryota; kingdom Viridiplantae; phylum Streptophyta; class Lycopodiopsida; order Lycopodiales; family Lycopodiaceae; genus Diphasiastrum; species Diphasiastrum complanatum. The sequence continues at coordinate 75,813,066 of CM055093.1, read as the reverse complement.
TCCTCCACTTGTGCTCTTAGCCTCTAGTAGCATTCAGATGTATAATGCCCCTTCTTTCCACAAAAGAAGCATTTTTGCTTTGACTTGTCCTTTGAGCTTGATGCATCATCCTCTTCTTTGGCCTCCTTTGGATGCTTCTTCTTTCCATTGGTCTTCTTTTTGCCCTTGAATGAGAAATTGGCTTTCTCATCACCATCCTGCAAATACAAGGAACTCATCCTAGATTTTGCATGGAGCATCCTACACTCTTCAGCCACTAATACATTGTGAAGTTTTTCTATAGTTGGCAAAGTGTCTTGGATGTCAAAACTTTGGACCAAATTTGCAAAGTCATCTCCTAGACCATTAAGGACAATTTGTACTCCATCATGAATCTTCTCTCCAATGGAAGCCAACTCCCTATTTAGAGACTTGATTCTGAGTACATAATCTTGTGCACTCTCCTCACTTCTCCTCATGCTTTGCAAAATTTGATTTCTAAGCATAAGAACTCAAGAAGTGTTGCTAGACTCATAGATTGATTTTAAAGACTCCCAAGCCTCTTTAGCATTAGTACAAGCTGATACTTCTCTCAACAAATCATTGCTCACATTCATCTTCACACAATGAAGTGCAAGCCTAGATCTCTTCTTGTATCTAGCTAACTCCTGTGCACCTAGAGGTTCATCTTCATCTTCAATCAAGAACTCATAAAGGTCTTGGAGCACCAATAGTGACTCCATTCTAACCTTCCAAATAGCATAATTTGTAGAATTCAACCTCTCACTAGCTTCTAGAAGGTATGCTCCAGCAGATCCCATCTTACTAGTGACTTCTACAAACAAGAAATAGATTTGATTGACTTGAAACTCACAAAGGTCTCACACTTGCAGTGTTTCACTCAAATTTGATTTCTAATCCAACAAATGGACTTATAATCACAGTTCTATCACTCCCTCACAAAGCTGGAATGAAGATAAGATGAAGTGAAAACTACTTTCAAACAAATCTTGCCAAGAAATGGATTTGATTGTCTCTAGAAACTCACTAAGGTCTCTCTCTTGTAGTTTTTCACTCAAATTAGATTTCTAATCCAACAAATGGACTTATAATCTCAGTTCTAGCACTCCCTCACAAAGTTGGAATGAAGATAAGATGATGTGAAATCTACTTACAATCAAATCTTGCCAATTTTGGCTATTTTTGGACAAAAAAATGGCTTAATCTCTTTCTTCTTCTTGGTATACTTTCAAGACCTGTTTTTAACCTTAATAGGACTTGAAATCAGCCTAGATTAATTAGATTCCATGAAACAAATTCAAATCTAATCAATGGCAAATGATCTTGGTAGATTATCCTAGGATCTCCACCAAAAATTACACCAACAGCTCACAAATTGAATTTTTTTGGATCAAATGAATACCATGCATTAAATGCAGGTTCAGAGGTGCCCACACATGTGGACAGTACGGATTTGGACCCCTACCAAGTTTGGGATCAAATCTCGTCACCAAAATCAAGATTCTAGCTTGCCCTCTCAAGACTAGTTTTTAGCACCAAAACTTGCTAAAAATGGATTTGCATTAGATCAATGGCTTATGCTCTTGTACTTGGCTCTGATACCATGTGAAAGTACTGTATAAATGGATCTACAAAAGATCCACAAGAGTGATTGGATGCTTGCTTAACAATCTATCAAAAAAACTAGACACAAAAAACTTGATCTAGATTGGCAATTTGACAAACAACAAGCATTAACAATCAAAAGCATTGATAAACATTGAAATCCGAGCCCACACGGGTGTACTACAGGCTGTAGTACGGCCTTCAACCTGAGAAACAAGTAGAAATTGATTTGGTTTCATTTGGATCACAAAAACTCAATGTACATAGTGAACTAGCTTGAGATTGCCAATGAGCTCCAAAAATTTTCTATCTTCTCACTATGGAGAGAGGGAATACATAGCAAATTCGACTTCCTTCTTGAAGTTAGGTGGATTTCCAGCATGTAATAAGGAAGTTAACTCACTCTCCTTGACCTAAAATGAAACCCTAGTCTATTTCCTAGAATTATGCTTGGTAGGTAGTTAGTTGGTCAAATTTTCACCTTAAACTTAGGTGTAGGTCCTATAAAGTAGGGATGACTACCAAATAGACATGACCAACTATCTTGACTTGACCTAACCTACATTAGGATGGGTTTCCCATGTGGCATCATGGCCTCACATGTGTGGGACCCACTTGTGTACATAATTTACACTATTCTACATGGTTTTTTATCAAGCTAGATTTGCCAATTTTTGGCAATTCTTCACATTGTTTACCTTTTATATTTGAAGAGAATAGTGAGAGAGAGAGAGAGAGAGAGAGAGAGAGAGAGAGAGAGAGAGAGAGAGAGAGAGAGAGAGAGAGAGAGAGAGAGAGAGAGAGAGAGAGAGAGAGAGAAAAAACTTTAATTTGTATATATTTTCATAGTAGTAATCTCTACTTTTATACAATATATCTTATTGTATCCTATTGTATTTCTTTTAACAAAAAATAGGAGTCATCATTTAAAGACATAGAAAATTTATTTTAATTTAAAATAAAGATCTAGTTCAAAATACGAAAGTTTATTCATCACTGTTTATAAAATTGATTAATGAATCTTTATGTCATGAAAATTATAAAAATAAAATATTTAAAAAAAATTATTATAAATTTTTTTATCTATTCTTTTCTCACAAATACACTATAGATATATAACATCCAAACCATCTTTTTTATGTAAACACACTTTTTTTTTTTCATTTTAGAATGACAAAGGATAGCCTAATTGTTACATTTTGTTATGTATTAAAGAAAATTCAAAGGTGATTGTTTTATCAAGATTACAAAGTCACTATTTTGACTATTTTATTTCCAAGTTAAAACAATGACTTTTGTTTAAAAAAAACCAGTCTTATCATTAAATGATAAAAATAATAATTTTATTAGCATTTCAAAGTGATGGTCAATCAGTCATTTGTTTGTCATGTTAAAATTGAAATCAATGGGCTTGAATATGATCTTATATTTTTTTGAGTTCAAAGGTAATATGCTAGTAGTTTTGTTAGTTGTTTCTAGTGAGAGTTTAAAGTTTTGCTAATGTAAAAGTGATTGACAAAGTATTGAAGACTACAAATATTAAGAAATTTTTATATCAATTTGTGAATTAGTCATTGCATATTGACAACAAAAAGTGTAAATTAAGTTGGAGTATTTTATAGAATTTTTTTTTTTGATGTTTGTGTTGATGGTACATATCTTTTAGATTTTGAAAAGTATGTTAGTACTTTTGTTAGCTTTTTAATAAAGGTTAAAAATATTTTCTAACATCAAAATGGACAAAATATTAAAGACTAAAGAATTAAAAAGATTTTTCTGACAACACCAAAAAAGTTAAGTATATCTATAAGTTAGTATATTTTGTAAGATTTTTTTTTTTTTTTGGATATTTGTATCGATATAGTACACATTCTTACAATCACTACATAAAATTTCAAATTTTTTAAAAAATGAGAGTTTTTTATATGCACAAATATGATGGTCTTCAAGAACAAAATGAAATATGAACACCAAAATCATTATTTAATCAGATATAAATAGCACATTTTGGATATTCTATTTATCAAGTTTTGTTGTCACATCAGAAAAAGATAAAACTAATGTTCTACAATTCCAAGACTAAAAAGATATTATGTTAAACTTTTTTGTTATTTTATTTTAGTGAAAGTCTAGAAATTTTTATTGATATAAAGATGGTGGACAAAATATCAAGACTTCTAAAAGTTTAAACTTTTAAATATTGAGATAATCAACATAATTCTGAAGACTAAAATATTAAAAAAAAAAACATCTAGTACATGGTCGACTAATATATTGTTGAATTGCATATTTACATCAAAACAAATCGTGTGCAATTATAAGTTGGTCCATCTGATAAGAATTAACTTTTTAATATTTATATTCATAGAAGTGTTTTCTAAAACTTGTGTTATATAATAAATGATTATTGTTATTCGAATTGGTGCAGCTCATAACTACTTTAACATGAATATATTTGTAACTAAAACATTTATGATATCAACTAGTCTGAAGAGAATTGATAAAATCAAACTAAACCTCTATAAGTGGATAGATTTTTATTGTTTGTGATTAATATATGCTCAATTTATGTACCAAAAAGACATACAAAATATATATACTCGAGTAAAAACTCAATTTATGTACCAAAATAATTTTTTTCAAATTTCATAAAATTCATCTAAGGACTTCAATAATATTCAAAATAGCATTGATAAAACTTGTTTAATAAAGTAGTAAATTTTTACATTAATATGTTTAACTCAATTTATTTTTTAATTATATTATAAAAATTGTGACTTCTAGACTTTCTTTTTTTAGATAAGCAACATGGTGGTTTCAAAGTTTTCATAACAAAAACATCAATCTAAAAGTCATCAATTTGTGATATATGAAAGACCACCTGTTTTTAGATTAAGACAACTACTTTTATGTCATCATTTTTACATGACAATGTTATAAAACAAAATTTTCTTTTTCACAAGCCAAAAGTATAGTCTATATGTCATTCTTTTGTCATGTTAAAGTCTTGACATGCTAAAAGAAAAATCTTGAAATTTTTATCATTTCATTGAGTGATGGCCTTTGGGTTGTCTTTCATACAAAACATGATGAGTTTTGTATGCACAAACCCGATAGATTTAAAGAGACAAATAATAGACAGACACCAAAATAATAATATTATCAAATGAAATAGTTGATTTTTTAGTATCATTTCATCTCATTTTCTTATCATGACACTAGAAAATACTATCGTGAAATGTAAACTTTTTTTTTTTCTTGAAGAAAGTTAACAATAGATTAAGGACTTTTCATGAACAATATGAAATAAAGCAATTGAGGTGAGCCAAACAAAAAGCCTCAATAAATAAAACATTGAAGGGGGGATGATAAAATTGTCAATTCCAAATTTTTTGTAAAGTCTAAAACCTAGTCTACCATTTTGATAATCAATAGAAATTTAAATTACTTAATTTCGGATTTTATCTAAAAGACAAAGACATACAAGATATATCACGGGAGTTCAAAGTGTGAAGTACGAGTGATTTATAGCATCTTTTGTTATCACATGAAGAAGTCCACGAGAATGATAAAATACATAGACCACACTAGGGATGATAAATCTCTAAAGCCATGTAGAATTGCATGGATTGAGTGGACCATTTGTTGGGAGTTTCTTTTTTGGGAGAAGTGTGAAAAACAAAAAATGTTAAAAATTCACTATTCTAGCTTGACTAGTTTTGGTCATATGACTTGTAAATAGTTAGATGGTCATGATGTGGCTTGTCACACGTGCCAAATAGCATAGGATTCCATTCATAAGGATGTTCTCAAGTAGACCTAAGTGTTAGAACCTTTGGAATGAGTCCAAATTATGCTTAGATACAAGGGAGAAAAAATAGGAGCTATTTTTGGTAATTTTTGCATTGTTGAGGGATCTCCAAGATTCCAACCCTAACTTGGTAGAGATGAAAGATCCACCAAAATTAGCATTAGGGATAGGTTTAGGGATACTCATACCTGCCCAAAACCGTGATGGATCATGTATATATAGGTGATGATATCTCACCAAAATCAATCAAGCAATTTCATGTTTTTTCTCTCATAATGGTGCAATTGCTCTCTATGTTCATAATTGTTTGATTACTTGTGATTACTAATGATTATAGGATTGAATGTAGGTCTGGTGTACAGTACTCAGACTGTGGGAGGCCGTACTTTCACACGTGTGAAGCCTTCTTCAAGGATTTGGGCCATTTAGTCAGGTTCAAGCATAGATTTTTGATGGATTTTGATGGTTCAACTTGTGCTAATCTTATGAAATCATAATCTATTGTTTCCCTCATCATTTCAAGTGTTTTAGGATCCTTATTTGCTGTAATTTTTACATGGTATCAGAGCCTAAAGGCTGAAATGAGCTAAATCCTTGGTTTTCATTCAATTTGATCACAATTTTTGATCTAAATCTTGTGTAGTTTGATTCTAGAACTCAAAGTGAGTCAAATACATTGGAGATTGGTGTTGTGTGACTTCATTTGCAGGTGTTTAGGTGTCTAAAACCAGAGGCAAAGTTGAATTCAATTCACATTACCAAGATAGCAAGTTTTGTTTGCTCCAAGCATTGATTTCTAAGCGAGTTTTGGAGGTGATTTCATAGAGAAGGCTTTCTAGCATTCAAGGAGAGGGAAGATCAGAGTTTTGGGGACTCTTCAAGGCTGTTCTAAGGTGTAGTAGGCACCTCCTAAAGTGATTTAGGTTCAGTCCAACCATTGCTTGACTTATGCAACAAATTAGATCAATTTTTCATCAATTTTGATCATTTTTTGCTTGTGATTGGATAGTAGATTGTGTTGCATCCTCATTAAGTTCCATTTAGATCTTTTACAAGTGATTTTGGAAGTATATTAGTTTGCTGAAATTCACTCTTGATCAGATCATTTGGAAGCTTTAATGTTCTTTATAGAAAGAGGGGCAATTCTACTAGTATTGTCTACTTCAATCAAGCAAGTGCATTGTTTCTAGTATTCTATGATTTGATTTTGTTAGAGATCATTCTTAGATCTTTATAGGAAGTCTATTACTGATCTTTTCAGGTCCCTAAGAAGTGGGATAAGGTAGACCTTCAATCAAATCAATAGAAGTAACCTTCATTTGTGTCAAGTCCTTGATTAGGAGACTAGATGGCATCTATAAATGCATATCTTTTGGATACTAATGAAAGGCTCAACAAAACTAACTATTCCATATGGAAAGTTAGAATGGAATCCATCATGATCATGCAAGATCTGATGGAAATTGTAAATGGTAAGGAGGGTGAACCTATTCATCCTCAAGAAAAAACCAAATACATCAAGAGGTGCAATGTTGCACTACATTGCATAAAAATGAATGTTGCAAATGAACTCTTAAGAGAGGTAGGAGATTGCACTTCAGCTCAAGATGCTTGGGAGACTTTGCAAAAGGTCTATGAATCCAAGAACCAAACTAGAATGTTAGCTTTGAAGAATCAAATCTATAGAAGCTATCAAAAGAAAGGAGAGAGTGCACATACTTTTGTCCTAAGAGTAAAGGAATTGAACAAAGAGCTAGCCTTTATAGGTGATCCTATCAAGGATGAAGAGCTTGTTCAACTCATATTGAATGGACTAAGCTTTGAATTTGACAATTTGGTTCAGGGATATGCAATTATGGGTAAGCTACCCATACTTGAAGAACTCCAAGGCACACTCATGGCCGAGGAATCAAGAAGGAGCCAAATGCAAGAGAGGATGGATAGGCTTTCCATCCAAGGTGGAGATGACCAAGCTCTCTTCACCAAAGGCAAAGGCAAGTCCAAAGGCAAAGTATCAACATTCAAGAAGTCTACAAAGCCTGAGGATCAAGAAGGACCCTCAAAGGCATCTCCATCAACCACCAAAGTCAAGAAGGACAAATCAAAGGTGAAGTGCTACTATTGAAGCAAGATGGGGCATTATGCCTTGGAATGCTTTAAGAGGAAGCAAGATCAAAGCCAAGCCAACATGAGCAAAGAGGAGGAGGAGGAGAGTTCACATGAGAACTCTCTCATGATGTCCATATTTTCTTCAACAAGCTTCAAAGGAGAAGATCCTTGGTGGATTGACTCGGGTGCTAGTTCACACATGACTAGTAAAAGGGAGTTTTTCTCTTCTCTCTTTCTTATGATGGACCTATAAAGTATATCTATACAGCAAATGATGAAGCTTGTAAGATTGAAGGAGTTGGTAGCATTCCCCTTTGCTTAGGATCTTCCAAAAAGATCAACATAGAAGGTGTTTTGTACATTCCTACAATAACAAAGAATCTACTAAGTGTTGGCCAAATGGTAGACAATGGTTTCAATGTTGACTTTGCTTCAAATGAATGTTTCATCAAGAAGAAGGGTAAGATAGTGGCTAAGGGCACTAGATTTGGCAAACTTTATAAGCTGGATGCATTTGTGGATACTAATGTTGTCATGTTGGCCGAGAAGAGCAAAATATCTACCTTTACTTTATGGCACAAAAGACTTGGACATGTCAACTCGGGTTCCATGGAGGCTATGATCAAGGAGAAGTATGCTTTAGGCCTACCAAGGTCTATTGGGAAGGAAGACAAGGTTTGTGAAGCTTGTGCCTTATCCAAGGCACATAAGAAGGTGTTTCCTAACTCCATCACAAAGTCATCTCATCCTCTTGAACTCATACACTCGGATGTGCACATTGCTAGCACCAAATCTAATGGAGGTTCATCCATGTTTTTAACCTTCATTGATGACTACTCAAGATATTGTTGGGTGTTCGTCTCAAGTATTTGATACTTTTGTAAAGTTGAAGTTGTTTGTGGAAAAGCATCATAATCATAGCATCAAGATTCTTAGAAGTGACAATGGTGGAGAATTCATCTCCAATGAGTTCAAGGCCTTTTGTGAGGAGGAAGGGATCAAGAAAGAGACTTCTTGTCCTTACACTCCTCAACAAAATGGAGTTGCTGAAAGAAGGAATAGAACATTATGTGAATGTTCTAAGGCTTTAAGATTAGATGCTTGTTTGCCCAAATCCTTTTGGGGTGAGTCTCTTGTATGTGCAAACTACTTGATGAATAGGGTGTCTTGCAAAGCAATTGAAGGCAAAACTCCTTATGAGATGTTGTATGGAAAGAAACCCAATCTTAATCACTTGAAAGTTTTTGGGTGTATATGTTATGTGCATGTGCCATTGGAAACAAGAACCAAGGAGGATCCATCTTCCACAAGAGGGATCATGCTTGGATATGCAAGCTCAAGCAAGGGCTACAAAGTCTATCTCCCATCCTTGAACAAATTTGTTTTTTCAAGGGATGTCATCTTTGATGAACATCATATGCATATGCTTGAAGAAGGCTTAAGTGCTCCAACAATCAAGAAGAAGATGGCCGAGGAGCAAGATCTTGGTTTTGAGGAGGAGCTCATGGAGGAGCAAGCACCAAACCCACCTATCACACCAAGGAGATCTTCAAGGGCAAAAGTGGAGCCATCAAGGCTCACATATCAAGGCAAAGGACAGCAAGTTGAGGGTATCTCATCCACTTATTATGCTTTATCTAGTTTTGAAGAACCGTCTAATGTTGAAGATGCATTGAACTCCAAAGAATGGTATAAAGCTATGTTGGATGAGTATGATGCCTTGATTGAGAATGAAACTTGGTTGCTTGTTGAGAGACCTCAAAGGAATGTAATAGGATGCAAGTGGTTCTTCAAGCTTAAGTTGAATGCAAATGGGAGTGTTAACAAACATAAAGCAAGATTAGTTGCAAAAGGTTATGCTCAAGAGAGAGGGATAGACTATGAGGAAACTTTTGCACCCGTGGCCAAGATGGTCACAATAAGACTAATCATTGCACTTGCATCACATTTTGGATGGATTCTATGTCAAATGGATGTCTCTAATGCTTTCTTGAATGGTTTTTTGGAAGAGGATATCTATATGGAGCAGCCACAAGGGTTCATCAAGCATGGAATGGAGAACAAAGTATGCCATCTCCAAAGAAGCATCTATGGCTTGAAGCAAGCCTCAAGATCTTGGAATTCAAGACTACATTGCTATCTTATTTCACTTTCTTTTGTTCAAAGTGAATATGATCCTACTCTTTACATTAAGTTTGATGATGTTGGTATTGTACTTTTACTCATTTATGTAGATGACATCATCATTAGTGGAAATAGTGTTGATGGTATTGAAAAAATCAAGATAGATCTATCCTTAGAGTTCAAGATGGTAGATCTAGGGTGTCTTCACTTCATCTTAGGCATAGAAGTACTTAGAGGGTCTGATTTTATCTTTATAAGTCAAGTAAATCATGCTCAAAGTCTTTTGAAGAAGTTTAAGATGGAAGTATGCAAAAGTGTTGACACACCAATGGAGCAAGATGTAAAAGTGCCAAATGAAGATGATGAAAGATCCTTCATGGACATCACTTTGTTTAGGCAACTTATAGGTTCCTTAATGTGGATCACTATAAATAGACCAGATCTTAGCTTTAGTGTATGTAGGTTGAGCCAATCCATGCAAAAGCCATTGAATATCCATTGGAAAAAGGCTAAGAGGATTCTAAGATACATCTCGGGTACATTGGATTTTGGGATTCTATATAGAGGAGATGTGATTAACCTTCATGCATTTAGTGATTCAGATTTTGCAGGGGACAAGAGGGATAGGAAATCAACAAGTGCCTAATCAACTTTCATAGGAGAATGTGTGGTTTCATGGCCTTCAAAAAAGCAAGAAACTATATCTCTATCTTCAACCGAGGCCGAGTACAAAGCTTTGACAACCACTACAAAGGAGGTACTTTGGATCAAGAGATTATTGGTGGAACTAAAGATCATGGATTCAGAGGAGGCACCAATCATCTACAATGACAATATATCAGCCCAACACCTTGCATCTAACCCAATCTTCCATGCAAGATCTAAGCACATTGAGATATGCCATCACTTTGTGAGAGAAATGGTGCAAGCCAAGGAGATTGCTTTGGAGCATGTTACAAGCAATGAATGTGTAGCTGATCTACTTACTAAACCACTTCAAAAGACACCTTTTATGAAGTTCAGATCATCACTTGGAGTGATTAGTAAAGCAATGATTGAACCAAGCTAGATAGTGAGGAGGAGTGTTAAAAATTCCCAATTCTAGCTTGACTAGTTTTGGTCATATGACTTGTAAATAGTTAGATGGTCATGATGTGGCTTGTCACACGTGCCAAATAGCATAGGATTCCATTCATAAGGATGTTCTCAAGTAGACCTAAGTGTTAGAACCTTTGGAATGAGTCCAAATTATGCTTAGATACAAGGGAGAAAAAATAGGAGCTATTTTTGGTAATTTTTGCATTGTTGAGGGATCTCCAAGATTCCAACCCTAACTTGGTAGGGATGAAAGATCCACCAAAATTAGTATTAGGGATAGGTTTAGGGCTACTCATACCTGCCCAAAACCGTGATGGATCATGTATATATAGGTGATGATATCTCACCAAAATCAATCAAGCAATTTCATGTTTTTTCTCTCATAATGGTGCAATTGCTCTCTATGTTCATAATTGTTTGAGTACTTGTGATTACTAATGATTATAGGATTGAATGTAGGTCTGGTGTACAGTACTCAGACTGTGGGAGGCCGTACTTTCACACGTGTGAAGCCTTCTTCAAGGATTTGGGCCATTTAGTGAGGTTCAAGCATAGATTTTTGATGGATTTTGATGGTTCAACTTGTGCTAATCTTATGAAATCATAATCTATTGTTTCCCTCATCATTTCAAGTGTTTTAGGATCCTTATTTGCTGTAATTTTTACAAAAAATCCATCTATGTTGAGTCTAAGGGTTTGATAGATTTTTTTTCTATGTTCATCTATGTGTAAGTAGGCGAAAGGGCCAATTTTGGCTTAGAAGGCAAAATGAGCAAGTATACATGTACAGCCATGATTAGGCCAAAATTAGGACATGATTAGGCTTGCTACATTTGTTGAGTTGTGATTGGGTTAGTTACACCTCTCATGAGTTGTCATGGAATGTTGGGTCCAATCAAAAGTGAGATATTCTTCAAATTGGCCCAATCAAATTTGAGGGTTCACATGTCATCAAGCCAATCAAATTTAGAGGTAAAGAAAAAGGGGTCCAATCATATTCAATCTCCCCTCACCTCGAGTTCCTATTAGAGGGCATGTATATTTCATTTCTACATGAGTTTTTTTAATGTGAGATACACTATTTTGAGTCAATTTGGCATTCTCTCTCTACCCGAGTTTTGCATGTTGGTTTCTCTCTCTACAAGAGAGCAAGGCTTTTCCACACTTAGTTTTTTCTTTGACAAGTACTTGTATGATTGATATATGCATGTAATCAGGTGCTCTTGCCTTGGTTTTTGAGATAGATCTTGATTATCAATCTCTGCTTGATCTTTGTGCAATCACCAAGTCTTAGATCATAATCACACTTTAGGTCAAACCATACATGTGAAATTCAATATGGTATCAGAGCCTACCTAAGATATCCATCCATACATCAAGCTTGGAGTGATTTTTTTGCCTTGAAATCAAAAATTGAGAGAGTGTAGTTGCATCTCCCTCACTATCTTTGAGATTTTTGGATCAAGTATCACATTGATTGGTCCTAATATGATATTGTATAGAATTCATTGCTCAGACACGTGTGAGGGACAGCCAACTTTGACTTTCTGGTTCTCCTCCAAGTTAGATCCAAAATCCATGCTAGATAACTTGCTAGAAAGCTAGTAGAGTCAAGATTGTGTAGCAATTGGTTTCATATCTATTGGAACTTCCAGTCAAAAGTTATAGACAATTGAATAAAGGTGGGTAGGGAACCCAACCTGGTTGGACACATTTTGTTTGACTCCTATCTTGCTTGTTTGATCCAAAAACTCAAGAAAAGGCTTGCAAATCTAGTCTATTTAAGATCTGAACAATTTTTTGAGGTCATAGCCACATTGTTCCATGCAATCCATTTGTATTTGAGTGATTTGTGGATGTTCTGAGTGCTTTCCATGTGCTTAAAAGAGGTTGACCCAAAATTTTTCCATAATTCATCTTTGAGAGAAAGTTTTATCTAGTTTGAGAGAAATTGGTAGAGCCAGTGAGATTGATCTAACATCTAGTTGAAAGATCTCATCTTGGAGTTGGTAGTACGCCTTTATCGTATCCATTATTGAGAGAGAAGCAACACTTTGTAGTCCATTACAGGACATCTACTCTACTTTTCATGGCATCCATGGGTTCCTTCATATTGGTATCCAATGAGAGATTATCTACCTCCGATAACTCTATTTGGAAGGTAAGGATGGAGTTGATTCTAATCCTCTAAGATGTAAGGGATATTGTCCTTGGACTAGAGGAGGAGCCTCAAGTGCTTCAAGAAGTCCGCTCTTTATTATATCAAGATGAATGTCTCTAATGAGATTTTGAGAGAGATTGGTGCTTGTACCTCGACCAAGGAGGCTTGGGATTCACTCAAAGCCATTTATGAGGCCAAGAACACTTCTAGAATCCTCACTCTACGGAACCAAATCTTCCAAAGTTGCCAAAACAGTGGAGAGAGTGCTTCTAATTATGTATTCAGAGTCAAAGAAACACACAGGAAAATCCATAGAATTGGATTAAACAATGGATGAAGATTAAAATCGATTAGACTATTGGTAAGAAAGAGAATAATCCAACACTCCCCCTTAATCTGAATCCTTGAATGCCTTGACCTTCAAAATTAGTTCTACATAGAATCTTCTGTGTGAATCCAAACTTAATGCTTTAGTAAAAACGTCCGCTATCATATCTTGCGTTCTACAATACTGCAATCTGACCTCTTCATTGAGAATTTTGCTTCTCATGAAATGATACTTTAGTTCAATGTGCTTACTCCTGGAATGAAATATAGGGTTGGCTGATAAAGCGATGGCACTATTATCACAAAATAATGTCGTCAGAGCAGATTGATTTAGACCAATATTTGAGAGTAAGTTTCTCAACCAAATTGCTTCCTTTGTAGCTTGAGAGGCTGCGATATACTCCGATTCCATGGAAGATAGAGCTATCAAAAATTGCTTGCAATTGTTCCAGGAAACTGGACCATTGTCGAGGAAGAATGTAATCGATCAATAAGGAAAGTATTGATCCTTTGAAACCATGCTCGAGCAAATTGCTTCAAGCCATAAAGTGTCTTGTGGAGTTTACAAACATGATTGTATTTACTCTCGATAATATAACCTTCGGGTTGCACCATATAAATGTCTTCTTCGATAACTCCATTGAGATATGCTGTCTGTACATCCATTTGATGAACTTTTAAATCTGCTACAGTGACAAATAATAGCAAAAGTCGAATAGAAGAATGCTTGACTACTGGACTGAAGGTCTTAGTGTAATCGACATTGTATACCTGAGAGAAACCTCTGGCTACTAGTCGTGTCTTTCTTCAGTTGATGCTTCCATCTGTGTTGTACTTGACTTTGAAGATCCATTTGCAATCAACTACGTTTCTGCTATAGGTAATTCAACAATCGTCCACATTTGATTCTTGATAAGAGATGACTACTCTTTATCTATGTTTCTTTCCAGAGATCTGAGTCAGGATGACTGAGTGCCTCTTGGACAGACATCGGTTCCTGAACAAGATAGGTTGCAGACTCGTCGATATACCGGTTAGATGGTCTACTACTCCTTGAAGATCTTCTAGGTAATACAGGAAGTTCATTATTTCCATCATACTGTAGTTGCTGATTTGCAACATCATTATCTTCTGATCCGTCATTGATTTGTTGTTCGTCAAGAGTAGAAGATCTTGGACCTTCAATAAGAATAGTCGATTGAAGAACTGGAAGTTCAAGGCATCAGGAGAATCTGATAGGTCAGCTACATGGGGACTGCTCTTTCCTTTGAGGTCTTGAAACTGATCTTCGATGAAGATGACATCCCGGCTAGTAAATATCTTTGACTCGATGGGATCGAACAACTTGTAGGCTTGATTTGAAGTAGTGTAGCTGATGAAAACACACTTGATACTCTAGAAGTCGAGCTTCTTCCTGAGATCACGAGGAATCTGCACAAAAGCAGTAGATACTGTTTTGAATGATCTTTTCATTTCTTTGCTAATGAGACAACTTAGCTTTCTCTTTGTGAATGTGAGCCTTACTGAAAGGAGCAGCAAGGAAGTGTTATTCAAGTTTACTTTACTTGTTCTATCTCATGTTTGGGCAATTTCATGTGGATGTGTGCAAATTGTCAAGATATGGTAAAACTAGCTACGTTGGTGAGCAGCATTTTGATGTTAAATTTTGTACTAGCATTCTTGGCTGGTTTTGTTGATGGAAATAAATCTATTGGAGGTTCATTATATCACTCATCCATGATCAAGTTCTCAAGTGTTGAGCTACTTGATGCCAATGTTTGGAGATTGTCAATTTTTGGTGAATTCATGGTCATAGAATCTAGACCCAAAAATAGTAGGGTTTACATTTTGGAAGGAAAGCCAAGTGGCCAAATTGTGTTTGGACCTGCTATGAAAGGATGTAACTTATGGAGAGGCAGACGTTCTCTCTTCTCTATCTCATTTCATGCATATAAATGGTTCTCTTAGGTTCTACTATCCATTGGTGCACTATACTTGTGATATCTTGCAATTCTATGTGTAGAATGATCTATATATGCTATTTTCAGGTTCACATGTGTGAAATACAGTAGGGTGATAGGGGAAAAATTCCCGACGGGGGATTGGTCTCGCCAAGAAGCCCTACAGGGGAAGGGCCCACACTGCCCTTACGTGAGTGATTGGGGAATGTCGCTTCCAATCCCGAGGGCCATCCCAACCACACCGTGCTCCCCAACCACCCAATCTCGAGGGCCATCCCAACCACCCTGTGCTCCCCAGTCGATGAGGGTTTTCTAGGCCCTCAGAGGAACGGCTGCAAGGAGGTTTAACAACACTCTAGTTCATATTGATCCTGTCTTTCCATATCGTAGCTCTAGGTGAGGGCGATAATCCTAGCTCCCTGGCTTCCCTCCCCTAGCTCTTTCCTTGTAGTGTGAACACGTTCCTTTAGAGTTTAGGATCTTAAATCAATCATATGCCTGTGCGTGGTAAAGAGGGTGGTGCTTACAATTTTTGTAAGATGTCTTTGAGCACTAAATCAACAATATTAAGGCACATGAAATGGAGCTAGTACACATACACCAAAATAGAAATAGGATGTCATCTATGTGTTACTTGTCGTGCAACGTGGGGGTGCCAGTTAAGCGCGCCGCCTTGTTTGATAGGCAGTGGTATTTCGCCAAACGTCAGGCCTAGGTATTTCACTAGGTAGTTCCAACGATGGAGGTGACTATAATGACCCCTAACCAAGGTGGTGTATTTCAACCACACATGGTGGACAACCCGCTCTGTCGGGTTAGAAACTCAAGTAGACACAAAAACGATTTGTTCCCAAATATAATATAAAGCTGGGTTTTGCAACCTAAGCACAATATGCATGGTGATTTTAACATTTGATAATTGTGAGCATACCATGAAGAGACAGGACTAGCATGCTATATAACTTGCTCATCATTAAAAACTCATAACAATATTAATTGAACCATAGCCAAGGCAATCTTAAAATGGTGCTATGCCGAGGACATTCAAAAACAACTTCCTATTGCACACACAAGAACTTAAGAGTAATCAAAAATTGTGTCTTGGAGAGGAACCAAGCAGTGTACCTCATGTGAAGAAAAGGAGCCTGGTGTGCCTCCAAGAGAACCGCCAAGTCATGAGTGCTTGTCGATCCGTCATATCACCGTTTCATCAAAACTTTCACTTCACCCATGAGTCATGAACCCAAAAGGTAAACCATTTAGGTAACCCATACTGATAGCGCGTCGTTCTGAACCTTTAACCCAGGTGCATCGAGCTAACTGGGGATAGCAAACATGGAGATCCAACAAGCCGTCTACCGATTTTCGAACATTGGGTTTGCAATGATTGTTGCTTGCCTTTCCATCTGATCCACCATGCTTTAATGCTTGTTTCTACTCCACGATGGATTGTCTATGGGATTCACAGACCGGAGCATAAGCATGATGTTGATAATTCTTAATGGCCCCACGATAATGGCTCCTCGTGGACAGAGTGGATTGACAGATATGCAAGAAGACAGATAGGTTGCAGGTCATCGAGTTTCCACCACATGATTACTAAAGCTATCTCCACCTTGAGTAGTAAGAGCTACATTCCCAGCTCTGAACGAAGTATTACAGGTAGCGATCTGCATGTAACAGCCCCCAACACATAGCAATTTTGGTCAGATCGTCTCTCAGTGATCAAACACTGAAACCAGTGCAGGTGAGGTGTATTCATCCACGGATCTGGCTGCGGTATTGGGTGAGGGTATATCAGTGGCTGTCCCTGAAGTAGGTGATATACTTACAAGCATGTGCGGACAGGCGTCACCTTTCTGTAGTCCGGGTATGAGTGAAGATACTCTGACCCGACTGTGGACTCATGGGTGTAGACTTTTTGTTCCTCGTGACAGTTTGTGAGGGCGGAGATGTAGTCGTTAACTGCTCTTGCTGGAGGTCACACTAACAAAGGACAGTATTGACATAGAATGTGTAGAGATCAAGCCGTGTCCACAGATCGTGTGGGTAGCAGAATAATGCACAGGGACAGGTCACGCACATAGATTGTGTAGACACAAGGTTCTCAGCTGCGCCTACAACGTAGAAAATAGATGTGCAGATAGTAGAGAGTTTTGCCCATGAGAATGTATAGAGACAATCACAGCAGCGCTCGCAGAGCAAGAAAGGATGTATGTGGGGACGCCACTACAATGATGCGCAGGTAGGGGCATGGATCAGCGAGTTGAGCCCAGACATCGTGTTCCGCCCACAAATGAATAGAACAGTGTGCCAGCAAAAGATGTGTAGGTATCAGAGATCAGCGTCCCCCAGTAGAGAATGTGTAGGCAGCAGAGCATGATCGATGCCTCCATCGTATTCCTCTTCTCATACCTAACCAATCCATTTTGCCTACTTCTCCTCAGGTTTCATAAATCAAGCGACTTCTCACCAACGCAATGCAACAGCTTCTCTCCATGATTTTACACTCAAACCTTCCCTTCTCCCCTACTCTCAAGGGAACCTACCAACATTCTTCATGCTGGAGCATGAAACTACTCCTATCATAAGCAGTATTAAAAAGACAAGCAAGATCACGAACCACTCCTAATGCACGCATGAGACTCACACAACTAACAACACTATTGTCAACTTTAGCCAACTTTTTCAGATGGAGGCCCTCCCTTTTATAAGCATTTCCCGAAGCCTCCCCTTCATAGTGCCATCTTCTCATTCTTCACACCCTTCATGCCCATACTGCCATGTGTCATGCTGCCTTGGAAGAAGTACCGTGCACTGATGTCAGAGGTGACTTGAGGTGACTCCCATTCTTTCCAAAGATAGTATGAATCTTAGGTGTACTGAAGTACCATGTGTGTGAGCCACCTCCTTTTATGGCATTTGTGGGTGATATAAATAGTAAGTACTTCACTTATTTACCATTCTTAATTGGGTAGTCCTTGTGGTCAACACCTACTATGTATAGGTAAGATATTTTTAGTAAACACTTTTTGGCCTCCACTTGTATTTTTCTTTTGCGTGTCTGTGGCCCATGGCTCAAGTCGTCAAGGTTTGTTCGTCGGGGTGCCGATTGCCCTGAGAATTTTTCACTTGCCCATACTTTGCCATTGCCATTTTTTCCCTTGTCACAGTTGCTCTGACGCGTACAACTTTCGGCGGGCACTCATGACTTGGGGTTTCTTTAAGGCAACCGGTTCCCTGAAAAACACAGTAGGCAATTTCTTTCATATTAATAAAAAGTAACAGAGTACATTGAAAATCCGCTCGGCAGTGTCGGCTAGTAATTTGCTCTAGCCACATTTTGGGCAGACTGGGACCCCTATCTATAGGCAACTGTGTGCCGATTTACCATTAATAGTCGGGTTTTACATGCCGGTTTTTATACAAAATTATGAAAATTTCTCTAAAAATAGTCCGATTTTTTGTGCGAAAATATCGACTAACATAGGGTAATGTTGTTGTATGGACATTAGCTTATAATTATGTTTTGATTCATGTTTTATCAAGTTCTATTAAGGTTTGCATTCTATTTTGTGTGTAAATGCTGATTTTTTTACATTGGCAAGATTGGTGGAGTAGCTTGTTTTGTAACCAAAGATCCTTTGTGGATTTGGATAATCAATGGTCTCAATTCTTTCACAATATGGATCTTCAAATTGTACGCTTGCTGCATATGCAAACAATATGTGTAGTGATGTATTTATGACTACAAGAGAAAAAATATCAGTGTAGGCAATACGATATTTTTGTGAGAAACCCTTCGCGACGCATGGCCTTGTATTTTGATACATTGTCGTCTGGTCCATATTTGTGTTTGTAAATCCATTTACATTTGACAGTCTTCCTATCTGATGGCACAAGTTTGAGATCCCACACATCGTTCTGCTTCATGGAGCTCATTTCTTCTTCCATGGCCTTTATCCAGTTGTCCTTATCTGGGCTGTTTATAGCTTTGTCATACGTCTGTGGTTCACCACCAAATCCATAGAAGTCTTCTTGAGTTGAGACTGGACTATCTGGTATATATCTGACAGGTTGGATTTATCTCTATACTAAATCTCCTTGGAGGCAGTGCGGGTGTGGCGACTGCTTTGACTTTGTCACCTTTGTTGACGGTAGATTTATCGTGCGTTGTAGGTGTTCTGGGTACAAGTTGCATATCGGCGGGCTATTCATCATCTGAACTGCCACTCAGTTCATTTGTAATTCGAACAATTTCATCTTGATGCTTAGAGTCCACTCCCTCTGTTGATGTCAGCAAGTTATAGTACTGCTTGCCAAGAATCTCATAGCTACTAGATCATCGTTAACCATCGGTGCTTCCATGAGAATTTTGCTTCCTTTCTACTACACCATTATGTTGTGGTGTGTAGGTTGCAGCCTTCTTGTGAAGGATGCCATGACTGCTGCAGAAATCAGCAAAGCGGTTGGAGGTGTATTCTCCTCCTTTGTCAGTTCTGATCTGCTTGACTTTTTTCTCTGTCCACTTCTCAGCCCAGTTTACATATTCTGTAAACTTATTAGAAGCTTTAGACTTGTTGTGGATAAAGTAGACGACATCAAACGTACTGAAATCATCGATGAAGGTAATGTAATATCGTGAGCCTCCCATAGAGAGCACGTCAAAAGGTCCATGGATGTCAAAGTGTATCAATTCCAAGAGTTTCGTCACTCTGAAGGAATCTCTGGTGAAGGGTGTATGTGACATCTTGCCTTTGTTGCAGATATCAAGATGTGAGACTTTCATCTTTGATGTTCACTCCTGTGAATGCGCCATGTTGCCTTGCTTTGTGTAGCGCCATTGGGTTCATGTGGCATAGTCTCCTATGTTATAGAAGGTCCATCGACTCATGGATTTGATGAGCCTATTCTGTCAGTAGGCGTACCTTCAGATGATACAGGTTGCCTCTGCATCTGCCTTGTGTGATGAGAGCACTAGTGATGGCATCGACCACATTGCATGTTTTGTCTGTGAATGTCACACGCATGTCGGCGTCTGTTATTCTTGCTACAAATAGAATATCCTTCTATAAAGTGGAAATGTACAGGACATCATCAAGTCTTCTGTCTTTGCTATTGGTGTTCGCCAGTTTCGCTCACTTGATGTTGCGATCCATCTCCCTGTATGATGTATCTGGATGAATATGTTTGCTAAAAGTCAACTATCATTTGTTTTGTTGTCACAAAATACGACGTAGCTTTTGAATCAAAAACAACTTCTCAAATGTCGGCTAGTGATGTAGCACACACATCTGTGCATAAATAAGCGGATGGATTGTTGTTTGCTCTCTCCTCATCCATCTTCGAGGACTCAGGTTTCTCTACATACGATGAGCTATTGGAGGGCTCCTTCCTGCTTAGGGATTCCTTGCTTCTTGGGTTCTGATAGCCACATCTATTGTTGCATAACCTTCTTATGACAATGTATGCATTGAATGTTTGGGTTTAACCAACATGTGTCAACGGCATGTTTGTCACGTCTGCATCTAATGTAGAATTTCTTGTCACCACCTTGTAGTTTGTGCTATGAGTAGGTGCCTTCAATCTTCCTTCTTTGTCGTCTTCTTTATGTTGACTTCGATCTGATCTTTGATATGACTCCCTCTTAGGATGAGGCTTCTTCTTGCATTGATCTTTACCGCTATATAAAGCTTGATCAGGTTCTTGTTTGTCATCTTAGTGCTCTCTTGATTCTACTTCTTCCTTGGTCTCACTTATTGCCTTCTCAAGAGTCATTGCAAGATCCATCGCCAGTAGAGTGCGCATTGTTTGGAATGATCTTGGTAGCACGCGCAATAGGTACGTCAACTACTTCTCCTATGAAACTATGTGCTCTATGCCGACATTATGCAAAGAAAGGAATAGGCTCTTCATGTTCCCGATGAATGTGGTGAGACCTTTGCCATTCTAGCATAGATACGTGAGTTGATCTTCCAAATGCATGATTTGACTATGCGATTTGGTATCGAATCTTGACATCAACATGTCCCAAAGTTCTCATGCATTTGATATTGATGAGAGTTCAAGAGTAATGTTGTCTTAGATGGAGGAGGATATGACAACTACTGCTTATCATTTTTCTCCTTCCATTTACGAAGCTCTTCTCCAGCATTGGTTGGCATTTCTTTGGTCCCGTCTGCCCAGGGCCATAGTGCTTCTCCTCTTGAGATAAGCGATGTCTTCACTTTCCAGGCCAAATAGTTTGACCCATCTACTTGAAGAATGGTGCATATCCTTGATTGAATGCTGCTTATAGACGCCATTGTAATTAAACAATGTTTTGGGTTCTGACTTATTAGACTATCATGCTCTAATACCACTATTGGAATCTAGACAGGTTTTGAATTTTTGATTCTACTAAAGGAATCCGAATGTCGGATAGAGAGAGATAAGTTCTAGGTGTCATCCGTTGTTGTGATCAGTCAGTGAGCAATGAGCTTTCTGTGATGTTGCTATTTGGGATATGTTGTTCCCTAATAGATTCTTGATATGCCTAGATAGAGTCAAACTCTTAACTATAGCTATTGGTGCTAATTAAGATCTATCCTCTTCCAAGATATAGACAGACATTGTTGACCTATTACTGATTTGACTATGATGAGCCTTTGTGCTGAAAAACAACTAACAATTTATCTTTTAAGAACATTCAACAATTATAACGCATTCAAAGATTATGCAAAGTAGACAAGAGATAAGAAAACATATGTTCAATTACAATGACTCTTTTAA
Organism: Diphasiastrum complanatum; assembly: GCA_029204225.1. Lineage (NCBI taxonomy): Eukaryota > Viridiplantae > Streptophyta > Lycopodiopsida > Lycopodiales > Lycopodiaceae > Diphasiastrum > Diphasiastrum complanatum. The sequence continues at coordinate 75,791,099 of CM055093.1, read as the reverse complement.
GTGTTGTTTGGCATACTGCACAATGCGTTACCACAAGAGAAAACTATGCCTCTTATGAACAGAAGGTGAGTGGCTCTTACTAGCGTGCACCTCTCTCTCTCTCTCTCTCTCTCTCTCTCTCTCTCTCTCTCTCTCTCTCTCTCTCTCTCTCTCTCTCTCTCTCTCTCTCTCTCTCTCTCTCTCTCTCTCTCTCTCTCTCTCTCTCTCTCTCTCTCTCTCTCTCTCTCTCTCTCTCTCTCTCTCTCTCTCTCTCTCTCTCTCTCTCTCTCTCTCTCTCTCTCTCTGTATGTGTCGTTAGTGGACCGATCTCAACTGATCTCGCTTACTAGCAAAAAGTTTTTCATCCTCACATTCATCACTCAATCACTCAGCTCACCTGACCATCCTTCTCCCATTCATCCTCTATATATAGAAGTAGAAGAAGGAAGTGGTCTCCACTAGATTCCTTATCCGATGATACTTGATAGCAATGTGTATCGTTTTGGAATGAAACACAATGAGATCGTTTGTTAGGTGTATGGTGGATGTGTTATCCATATAAAAGATCAACGATTCATCAGTGTTCTCCTCTAGTCCTTCAAGGAACTGTGTGAGCCATGTAAACTCATTGGCCATCTTGGTTGCTGCAACGTACTCTGCTTCATAGGATGATTGTGCAGTAATTGTTTGTTTCTTACTGATCCAAAGAACAACTACATTTGTTGCTATGGTGCAGTCTCCTGAAATACTCTTGGCGTAATCCTTTATAGATTCCCAGCTTGCATCATTGTAGGACTTTATCTGAAACACTGCATCTTGAGAAAAACAAAGACCATAGTCATTTGTCTGTTTCAAATATTGCAAGATCCTTTTAACAATTTTCCAATGTGTAGGTCCTAGATTAATGTTGAACTTGCTCATTTTCAATACTACATAAGCAATGTCTGGCCGTGTGTTGTCTGCCAAATACATTAATGAACCAATAAGCTTTCTATAAGGCTTTTATAGCATAGCTTCCTGCTCTGCATGATCTCTGAGACAATCTTCATTTGTCAGCACTGTGCTAGGAACCACTGGAGTATTCACTCCCTTGCAATCTACCATCTAAAAATCATCAATTATCTTTTGAGTGTATCTTGATTGGTGTAGATATAATTTTCCACCTTCAAGTTCTCTGTCAATTTGTAAGCCTAGGTAGCACTTTGCTTCTCCTAGATCTGATATCTCAAAGTGCCTTGAAATATCTTCTTTCACTTGTGCAATCATAGTGTTGCTCTTTGACAGGATCAATATGTCATCAACGTAGACACCGATAATAATAATTTCAGCATCTATGACTTTCACATACACATTGTAATTAGCCATTAAGGGCTGGAAGCCTAGGGATCTAAGTGTGTGATCCTTCTTCTTGTACCACTGTCTAGCAGACTATTTCAGTCCATAGATGCTCTTGCGCATTCTTCAGGCATAGTCAACAAATGACCTGCAAGTAAAACCGAGCGGTTGGTCCATGTAGATTTCTTCCTTCAGATCTCCATGCAAAAATGTTGTCTTTTCATCTATAATATGGATCTTCAGATTGTAGGCTGCTACATATGCAAACAATATGCATAATGATGTATGTTTGACTACAGGAGAAAAAGTATCAATGTAGTGAAAACCATATTTTTGTGAGAAACCCTTCGCAACTAGCCTTGTATTTTGATACATTGTCGTTTGGTCCATATTTGTGTTGTAAACTCATTTCCATTTGACAGTCTTCCTGTTTGATGGCACAATTTTGAGATCTCACACATCGTTCTACTTCATGGAGCTCATTTCTACTTCATGGCCTTTATCCAATTGTTATATCTGGGCTGTTTATAGCTTCTTCATATGTTTGTGGTTCACCACCGAATCCACATAAGTCTTCTTTAGTTGAGGCTAGACTGTTTGGTATATATCTGACAGGTTGTCTTTCTCTCTACTAGATCTCCTTGGAGGCGGTGCAGATTGTTGATTTCACACATGTGGATTGTCCACAACATGTACTTGTGATCTCCTAAGGTGTGTAGATGCACCAAGATCAAGACTAGATTGAGATTCAAGATCAATCTTAGATCCTATGGCAAAAACACACTACTACATGCATTCAATCACTTCCAACTCTCACTCACACGTGTGGGAAGTTCCAGAAGTATTCTAAGTAAAAACAAGCTGCTCTCCTTGGGTAGAGAGAGAAAAACCATCATGAGCTCTCGGGTAGAGAGAGAAAGCTAGAAATTCAATGACACTCAAAATCCACTCAATCTCAAAATCAATTAGATCCAAATGAGGAGTACAATGATACTAGTAGATCCACGAGCTACCACTATGCTTAACTATGATTCGACCACACTTTGTCACCTCTTAATCCTATTGGACCATTGATCCATGCACCTCTTAATTCTATTGGACTATATTCAAGCACACCTCAAATTCCTATTGGATCTCACATGGTTCCACCTCTAAATCCTATTGGACCTCTTAGAATTCGTCAAACAAAAGCATTACACTTTTTTACACTCTAATTGGCACGAGTTTAGCCCCTTACTCTATTTTGGCTCAATAGTGGCATTACAAGTGAAAATGCATAATTTGCCATCTATGCCAAGTTTGTTCCTATCAACATCCTACACCTAGATGCTTGATATAAAAAACATAAGACCCCTATATCTAACATAGATAATCTTTTTCAATTCTTCAGAGTTCAAGTAACTGGGCAGTGATTTCGTCTAGATTTATTCGACAAGTACTTTCACTTTGTCTTCGTAAAAATTCCTCTCTAAGCTTACGATATCGTTCTAATTTGGATTCTCTATCTGACATATACTAGAGATGGAGATGGATTTGTCAGATTTCTTATAAATTTTCTAAACTATACCCCGCAACAGCGCCAAAAATTGGTATATTAACCAACAAGGTTAATATAGATTTTGTAGTGAGAGAGAAAAACCATCATGAGCTCTTGGGTAGAGAGAGAAAACTAGAAATTCAATGACACTCAAAATCCACTCAATCTCAAAATCAATTAGATCCAAATGAGGAGTACAATGATACTAGTAGATCCACGAGCTACCACTATGCTTAACTATGATTGGACCACACTTTGTCACCTCTTAATCCTATTGGACCATTGATCCATGCACCTCTAAATTCTATTGGACCAATTTCAAGCAAACCTCAAATTCTATTGGACCACTCATGGTTCCACCTCTAGATCCTATTGGAACTCTTAAACTTCATCAAAAAAAAGCATTACACTTGTCTACACTCTAATTGGCACAAGTTTGGCCTCCTACTCTATTTTGGCTCAATAGTGGCATTACAAGTGGAAATGGATAATTTGCCATCCATGCCAAATTTGACCCTATCAACATCCTACACCTAAATGCTTGACTATGAAACTCTATGAGACCTCTATATCAAATATTTTTATTTACTTTACAATTATCCACACGTGGGAAACCTCCACACATGTGAGATTCACTTACAAACTTCTATCATAAAAAATACCAAGCTAGATTTTTGCCAATTTCTCACACTCCTCCTCAAAAAATAGCTTGGAAAGGTACTAGATCACTTGAGAAGTTTGTAAATTTTTTTGAGTGGATCCTTTGGTATGCATAAGAAGTGAAGATCAGCCAAGGGATCCATCATAGCAGCACCCTCACCATATCCATGATAAGATCTCTTTGGTAGAGATCTCTTGCCAATGCCTTTGAAGAGTGCTCCACCAATATGCCACTATGATCGTGGGCTTCCTCCATGCTTGATGATGATCTTTGCTTTGAAAGTTCCACTTGCATGATGGATGCACCATAAATAGAGAAATCTGACGCTTCCAAGCCTCATAAGGATCATGGAGATCAAGATCATAAGATGTGAAACAATGATGATTATCAAGATTATGCTTTCTAGCTTGACTAGTCCACATACAATGAACTATATCCATGATGGATCTAATCTTGATATCAAAGACTACCTTGATCTTTTTTAGGCTAGTTACTCTCTCAAGGATGTAAGTGTCCACTTTGGATGCTTCACTTAATCTCAAGAGGAGTTTACAATTTGCCTCAAAACATGTGAAAACATGATTTTCAAAAAAGTGAGTACCAAGCTCAATCTTGTTCTTACTAGAACCAAGAGAATACTTTTGACAATACAATATCTTTCTTTTAAAAAGTATTGGAAACACATCTAAGTCAATAATGACAAGAAACATGTCCATACCATAACTAGTATAGCTTTTCGTGAACTTTGAGATCCAAAAAATTCAATGAAGCAAGATAGCATTTCAAGCAAAGGAAGAGAAGCATATATGAATGTGTTGTAGTAGATACAACATGAAAGATGCCCCTCTTTGCCATGTAAGGTGAGCCATAAAGACCCGGCCATGCATCTTGAAGATCTTCTTGAAATCATATGAAGAAGAAACTCCTCCTCACACATTGGCCCCATCATAACTTGAATACCTTCAAAAAAGATAACTTGTGAACTTCTTGAGAAGCCTTGATCTCGGCCACTTCCAAGATTGAATCTTCATGCAATGTGACATCTCTATTCACAATCACTTTTGAAATAGAGAGTGTAAAGACACTAAAGGCCTCCTTGATGGATGAGTATCCAATCATGATCCATGAGCTTGGATCATCCTTCCTTCTTGTTTCCAAGGGAATATGTGCAAAGTAAGAACTACGAAGTTCACTAAGGTGATCAACCTTAGGATTCATCTTGAATAAAACTTCATATGGTGCTATTCCTTCAAGAGCTCCAATAATCCTCAAAGCTTTGATCTTCAATGAGAGTTTCTTCTCAACATATGCTTGGAATAATAAGGAATAATCATACACCATAATACTTGAAGAGAGAAGATATGTGCATCTTGTGTGATCATCCTCCTTTGAAATATTGGACATATAACATCAAGAGAGTTTGCACTCTCACTTGGATCCAATTTGTAGATGCCTTCAAATCTTGATCCATATGCAAGGATCTCACCATCCTTCTTGATCACACAATTGTCAATATTGAAATTGACATCAAAGCTACTATCAACAAGTTGGCCAACACTTAAGATGTTCTTTGTAAGCTTTGGGACAAAAAGAACATTGTTGAGAAAGAGATCTTTGGAAGATGCAAGCTTCAAGGGAATAATCCCTACTCCTTCAATATTGCACTCATGCTTACTTGCAATGTATATGGTCTTCTTGACTCCATCATAAGGCATAATAGATGAAAAAAAGTGCTTGGAGCCACACATATGTGAAGATGCTCCACTATCAATATACCATGAGTCATCCTTGTTGAAGGTGGAAGAGGAGAAGCTTGATGCCATAAGAGAGCCTTTTCCATCACTTGCAATATAGTCTTCTTTCTCATTGGTGATGTTGGCTTGATTGAGTTGATTCTTCTTCTTGAAGCAATTGGTGGCATAATGGCCTTTCTTGCCACAATAAAAGCACTTGATCTTCTTCTTCTTGAGATTTGAATTAGAAGCATGAGAGGTATCATCCTCCTCTCCATCTTGGCCTTTAGCTTTGTCATTAGAGAAGTGATGATGTTGCTTCTTACTCCTCTCTTTGTGCTTGGAAAATAGAACTTTTCCATCATCATGATTGAGTGATATCTTGTCCATCCCTAAGAGTTTGTACTCTTGTCTTGATTCTTCAGAAATAAGCACACTTTGAAGGGCCTCCAAACTTGGTAGCTCCTCCTTTTCTTAGATCCTATGGCAAAAACACACTACTACATGCATTCAATCACTTCCAACTCTCACTCACACGTGTGGGAAGTGTTCCAAAAGTATTCTAAATAGAAACAAGCTGCTCTCCTTAAGTAGAGAGAGAAAAACCATCATGAGCTCTCGGGTAGAGAGAAAAAGCTAGAAATTCAATGACACTCAAAATCCACTCAATCTCAAAATCAATTAGCTCCAAATGAGGAGTACAATGATACTAGTAGATCCACGAGCTACCACTATGCTTAACTATGATTCGACCACACTTTGCCACCTCTTAATCCTATTGGACCATTGATCCATGCACCTCTAAATTCTATTGGACCATTTTCAAGCAAACCTCAAATTCTATTGGACCACTCATGGTTCCACCTCTAAATCCTATTGGACCTCTTAAACTTCATCAAACAAAAGCATTACACTTGTCTACACTCTAATTGGCACAAGTTTGGCCTCCTACTCTATTTTGGCTCAATAGTGGCATTACAAGTGGAAATGAATAATTTGCCATCTATGCCAAATTTGACCCTATCAACGTCCTACACCTAAATGCTTGACTATGAAATTCTACGAGACCCCTATATCAAACATTTTTATTTACTTCACAATTCTCTACACGTGGGAACATCCTCCACACATGTGAGATTCACTTACAAACTTCTATCATAAAAAATACCAAGCTAGATTTTTGCCAATTTCTCACACAGGTGTAGGTGCAACGACTGCTTTTTTTTTGTCCCCCTTGTTGATGGTAGATTTATAGTGCATCATAGGTGTTATGGGTACAAGTTGCATATTGGGGTATTCATCATCTGCCTTGTCACTCAGCTCATTTGTAATTCGAATATCTTTATCATGATGCTTAGGGTATGCTCCCTCTGTCGATGTCGGTAGGTTATAGTTATGCTTGCCAAGAATCTCATAGCTAACTGGATCGTCGTTAGCCATTGTTGTTGCTTCTTCAAATTTGACATCTTTGATAATTTTGATCTGATTAGTCTCCGACAGATAGATCTTGTAGTATGATGAACGTGTATCATATACTATAAGATATCTCTGTTCGACCTTTTCATCCAACTTTTTGCAGATCTTGTCAGGAATGTATGTGTTGTAACACTTGATTTGCCCGTCCTATTTGGAGCTCGTTCGGTTCACATGGCAATTCCCATGGCAACTGCGTGGCAACTAACGCGTGGAACAACCATGTCGGCACATTTTCCGGCTGACAACTCCCCGCGTGCCCAGCAAGGAAATGGCAGACTTTTTAAAAAATTTAAATTTTGTGGCTCTACCATGCGTGGCTGTGCCACGTGGTTTGTGCCACATGTGGTTTGTGCCACGTGTGGTACAACCACGCGTATTGCCATGCGTGGCTATTTTTCTAGAACGCTCCTTGGAAATTTGCCACGCCATGGCAAATTTCCAAAATGCAGATTTTGTACAATACAAATGGCGTGGTTGTACCACGAGAGAGAGAGAGAGAGAGAGAGAGAGAGAGAGAGAGAGAGAGAGAGAGAGAGAGAGAGAGAGAGAGAGAGAGAGAGAGAGAGAGAGAGAGAGAGAGAGAGAGAGAGAGAGAGAGAGAGGGGAGGGGGGGGAGAGGGAGAGGGAGAGGGAGAGGGAGAGAGAGAGAGAGAGAGAGAGAGAGAGAGAGAGAGAGAGAGAGAGAGAGAGAGAGAGAGAGAGAGAGAGAGAGAGAGAGAGAGAGAGAGAGAGAGAGAGAGAGAGAGAGAGAGAGAGAGAGAGAGAGAGAGAGAGAGAGAGAGAGAGAGAGAGAGAGAGAGAGAGAGAGAGAGAGAGAGAGAGAGAGAGAGAGAGAGAGAGGTATGTGGTTACACAATGTAGGTTAGCATTCACTTGATAGTTGATTATTGTATTATTTGTGTTTGATTTGAAGAAGATAGTTGATTATAATCAAATGAGTTATGTTATGAATCTTTGAATGTTAATTTTGTGAGATTAAGAGATGCATTTACATGTCATTTTCTTAAATGGTTTGTTAAATTGTGTGGTGATTGAATCACTATGATTTTTGTACAATATGTTTTTACCTTGAGACTAGATCAGATAAACTTACACATCAAGAGAGAAAAGATAGTTATTGATAATCTTTAATGGTTTGCCTTTGATTGACTGATTTGTAGAAATGGTTTGATAAATTTTAATGTTAATTTTGTAGTATATGTTTTGTTCTTGATACTAGATTACACAAACTATATGTGAGTTACATAAATTGTGTTTATAAAACGATGAACATTCTTATAACAAAAAAAGATTATAATACAATCATAGATGGTGCACAATAAATGAGTAAAAGTTAAAACAAACAATGCAATTATAGACAAGAATTGAAATGTACATTAACGATTGATAAACATAGATGGTGAAACAAAATTATATATTTTATATTTATATATATAATCCAATCCTTTTTTAAAAAGTACATTGAATTTTGGTTTTAAGAAAGGGCTTGAAACAAAATTCCTTTCTTCCTACTTGTTACATCAAAACTAAACGGTAAATTAAAAAACTTTAAACTTTAATCAAACAAAGACTCATTAATTGTCATCGTCCAAATCCGAGTCTCATGCAGAAGCTTGTCCTTCACTCTCACTTCCGGACATCTCCCCTTCCCCTTCCGCTTTCACTTCACCAACTTCTTCACCCGACCCCTCCTCTACATAAGATGCCGAGCTTCTCTACATATCACAAAAAATAACAGAAGTCAATAACCAATAAGTAAAATGAAAATAAAAATGATTATTAGATAATAGAAGCAAATGAGATGAATGTAACAAGAATTTACCATAGGATGAATGCCTTGTTGAGCAAGATGGTCCGCCAAGGCATTGTAGCCTTGTTGGTACCCAGTCTTATGTTCGGCATTCGTGTATTTTCTCCCAAAATCTCTTTGCTATACAAACATGAATACAATCATTTAAATACATGTAGGGTCGAAGTTCTCGTGTCGTAGTAGCCCTCCCGCCTATCAACAAGGGTTAGAACACTGGATGGTGCCAATAGATGCTACTTTTAGGTAGTTCTCTACTTTTTCTCTAACTCTATCACCACTAAGACTACACACCCCTAACTCTACTCTACTATACTAATCATTCATCATGATTTTGTGTGAAAGAGAAGTGAAGAAGAGAAGAAGAGAGTAGGAAGAGATAGAGTGGAGAGGGAGGTTAGCTCAAAAGCTCAAGATGCATGTTAATGGAGAAACCCAAACTATTAAAATAACAACATAGAAATGGAAATAATTAGAAACACACAACAAAAGCATTAGCATGAGTGCTTAGCAAATGAGGATGCTTGGCTCTCCAATTTGGTAGAGTTTTCTCCTTCTTATTAAGCATGAAAAACAGAGTACATGAGGTGTCCTCTCTTAAATGGGGAAGGCCCTTGCCCCAAAATACTATTGGCTAATATGTACACTAATCCTATCCATTCATCTTGGACCCAACTTGATCCAAAGGTCTTAAAAAAATACATTGGATTTCACATGATTCATGTGAGTCTCAATTTGGACCCAACTCTAAAATAATAGACTTCAAAGTTTAAAATGACTTTGGGCCTCAAGTTTTATTTTAATTACAAAGCGGCCCAAGTCTATTATTCTATTTACAACTCAACTTGTGTGCTCATTGGGTCATGGGCTTATACGCGCAGGATGCCATGCCCTCGCAACATATTTTATTAGCCGGTATTATTTGTTTACAATATGTCGAGAATACCCCAACAAGACCCACGGCCTGAAGTAGTGCCAGTCCCTCGGCACTCTGTCGGTTTAGTACAAAGGCTTCTTGGCCCACATTTGGTGGATCAGGTAGCCAGTGACATCTTCCATAAAGTTTATTTGGTCTAGTTTCTTCAAGTCCTTGGGCGTGTGAAAGGACTTGTGGACTCCTGTTAGCCAACTTTGGTCGACCCACACTTGGAATCAGCGTGTCCACGGATCGCCAAGGAATGCGGCTCGGTAGTAGACTTTAAGAAAGAGGGTGTGTGAGTGTGAAGAACAGAAATAGCTCAAAAAGAAAACGAACACGAAAAAGAAACGAACTCAAAACTCGAACGAGAAACGAACTCGGTGTTAACAAAATTAAATATGGTCATTTCAATCATTTTTTTTTTCATATTAAGATGTTGACTTTTATGTCATTATTTTCTATAATAACATGATCTAGAAAAACAAATCTTTAATTTTTTATTATTTTATTTATTCTATTGAAATATTTTTGATGTGTTAATATATAATCGTCAGAGTTTTTTTTTATAAATTAAATTTTGCCTTAAGAAACATTGTGTGAAAATGATGAAAGTTTTTAATCATATTTTATATGTACAAGTATTATATTTTTATAGAAAAATATATGATGAATACAAAAATCATCATTTAACAGTTTAAGAAAACAAGTTTTGGTCATTCTATTCATCTCCAATTTTTTGTAACATTAGAAAATATAAGCATGAAATGTAAATGTATTATTGTACAAGTCCAAGACTAAGAACATAACATGCTAGTCATCCTAATTGTTTGTTCTCATGGGAGTCATATAGCTTTCGCCAAGATGATTGACAAAATAGTGAAACCTGAAAAATAAAAATAAAATATTATTGTTGACTAGTTTTTGTAAATTCACAACAAAAAGTCTGAAAAATTAGTTGGTCTATTATATAAGACTTATTTTTTTGGATGTTTGTATTTGTGGTACACGTATTTGTAAAGAGAAAAAGTATATTAGTCCTTTTGTCAATTTTTTATTAAAAGTTTAAAAGTTTTTTCTAATATCGAGATGGCCGACAAAATACTTAAGATTAAAAAATCAAAAAGTTTTCATAGCATATTGTTAACCAGTCAGTGCATATTAACAACAACAAAAGGTCAAGTGTCATTGTCAATTCATTGTTTTTTGAGTACTTGTGTTGATAGTACTCAATTTTGTAAGTATAAAAATTTTATTGCATAGTCAATATATTTCGTTCGTCAGATTTAATAGCTCATAATTTGAAAAAAAAAACTGTTCATTAGAAAATCATATTATCTATTCTCAAAAACATTGGTAGTAAAAATTCATTATGAGTAATAAAAACATAATTTCTACATATATATATTTTTCAATCTGCATAACTAGTCTCATTTTTGTGTAATACATCTTATTGTATCATGTAGTATTCAAAACAAAATAATGAAAGTCTTAATTTGTGGTCATTAGAACACATGAAAAAGTTATACTTTAAAACAAAATTCCATTTGTGTACAAAAGATAATAATCATCAATCATAACTATTTATCAAAAGATTTTTATATTTTGAATATAATAAAAAATTAAAGTAATGAAATATTATATAGGATTATTCCATTTCCCCCCCGTCAAGCATACCATAAAGATGTAACTTCTAGTCATTTTCTTGATGTGAACTTGATAATTAGAAAATTAATAGCCTAAAAGTCATTGTTTTATTATGTATGAAAGACAATCCAAAGCTGACTATGATATAACAATATTAAATTGTAGTCATTTTAACAGTTTTTTTTTCATATTGAAATATTAACTTTTTTGTCACCGTTCCATATGTAATAGATTATTCTTTTACATCTTAGAAAAAATGGAATGCAGTACATTCATTTGACATTGTCTTTTTAACATGTCAAAAAAATAATGTTTTAATTTTTTTTATAGATTAAGTTATATTTTAATAAACATTAGCTTGTTGTATAAAAATAGTGGCCTTTGAGTCATTTATTTGTGTGCATGAACATAATGTCTTTAAGAAAGAAATAGAAGACAAACAACAAAATTACAAATTTATTGGATTTAAAAAGACAAATTTTGAATATTTTATTAAACTCATTTCATTTGTTGTGATTCTAAAAACTAGTATTGTAAAATGTAAAGATACTATTGTAAAGCTCCAAGATTAGAAACCTGATATGCCAACCCTTTTAGTGGAGTAACAAATTTTAAATGTTGTGTTAATAATTTTATTATATCATGTATTTTATGTTTTAAAAAAGAAAGAAAACCTTAGTTTGTGGTTAGTTGATGACATGAAAATTCTATGCATTCAAATAAATATTCAATTTGTATACCAAATCAAATTCTCATCAACTTTATTGACAATGATAAAACTGACTATTTGATATATTAATAAGTTATTAATTAATTTTGCTCAGCTGATTTTTCTTTTCTAATAGCCCTAACTTTAACCTTCAAGTCGGATAGATCCCATTGCTAGACAAAAAATGTTATTTTTAGCCCTATATTATCTCCAATGAAAAATGTTTCAAATACATAGGTGTCAAATCAGTTTACATAGCTCTGTATGTAGATGATACATTTATTTTGTCTAACAACACTTTCTTACTGCACACTACTAAGAGTGATCTGTCAAAAGAATTTGACATGACTGATCTAGGCACTGTTCATTCATCATTATAAATACACATCACTAGGGATAGATTGCATAACAAAATCTATCTTAGCCAATAGAAATATCTAGAATCTAGTCAAAAAAAGTTTTATATGTCTGATTGCGACTTTTAGAATCTCTAACTCTAGACTTAAGATAGCTTAAGATAATTCAGAATCTTTCTAAGCTTAGGTTTTCTTAAGTCTAAGTTTGAATTATTTTATTTATTTAAGCTTCTACCCATGGACTTACAAAACACATGCCATGGTAGAGGTTTATTAACTTTTACTCATACGTGGACTTACAATACACATGCCATGGAGTTTTATTTTTTTATTATATTTTTCACTCTGTTGCTAACATTATCCTCTCCTTATTGGATTGGTGGTCCCACACCAATCGAAGCTTTTTTGTCCTTGATCTTTTGAGCTTCTTGGAGGCGAGATTGTTGTTGTCGGGATAGGTAAATTTTGTTTCTGATGCCATCCATTATTTACCAATGAAATTTATTAAGGAACAACATTGGTTTGTAATAGTAGAGCATCCTTTGAAGAAATTCATGAGCTTTCCACAACTCCACCATATCAACATGAAGCGTAGAATGAGAATGCTTTGTAATAAAGCTGCACTATGTTGATGTGATCATCTTGAGTTTGTAAAGGCTTATTGATAATGAAGGGCAATTGGTGGTAGCCCCCGATTCCAATAACCTTTCAATTTTGCCAAAAATGCCACCAAGTCACAATTATCCATAAAGTATCACATCGCGATGGGTTGCCATGGTGCTTTTGGTAGAACACACGACAATTTGTGACCATACCATCAACTGGGTTGCCGGTATCTACGCCTGTGAGCGTGGGCCAAAAAATCTTGTTCTTCACCTTGGTGGCAGGAAATAGTTCGCGTCGCGCTACCGGATAATAATATGGATTGGTGTGCATGTAGGCGGGTGCTTCGGGATACCGTGCCATGGAGATTGTGCCAAGCTGGCTATAAATCTAGGAGCTTGACTGCTTCTTTATGAGTTTTGCAATGGTTGAGGTTTGGCAGAACGTAGCCACCTTGCTCCTTGGTAGTTTGATACTTCTTGGCAAACTCTTGAGTTATAAGCAAATCCTTGCTTGGCGCATTAGGCATGATCCTGTGCCTTATTGTGGGTGCTTCAGCTGCCAAGACATGTTTTTGTTGTGGATCAGGTTGAGGGGAGAGAGGTGGTGAAGGGTTAGATTCAGCAATGCATTGAGATTCTAGAGAAAATTGGCGTTGGATGAAGAAAAAGCTAGTTGTGTTAATGGGGTCGGCAAGAGTGGAAAAGATGGTGTTGATAGGAAGTACCACCAGTGTCCTGTGATTTAGTTGGTAGAGGAGCTCTTGATACTTGTTGTGGTTCTTGAAATGTCGATCCCTGATTTATTGATGGAGCCCCTTGAAAACCTGCCCCATCTCCACCATCAGATACATCGTAATGATGCCTAGAATCATGCAATTGAGTGTGTTCTACATGGACAAAAGGTGCTGAACTGTGTGGCCACCTTTAGCTTTTCTTCTAGGATGACAATATGTTGGTTTAGGGCCTCCATGGAGATAGCATAGGATTGATGCATTTTGGAATGTTGCTTCGTCATGGCCTTAAACTTTTGTGCCAACTTCTGATATGCCTCCACTGAAATCTGAGTTTCCTCGAGAATAGTTGGTGGTGCGAAGCCGGTGAAGTTGACCTGCACCAGCTGTTCCTTCATAGCAGAACGTGTTGTAGTTGCAGCTACCATGGCATCATCTCTCTCCTAAGTAAGGTTTGCCGTGAAAGTATGGAGATGGGAGATTTGTTGATCCTAGAGCAGGAGTTGGTGTTGGAGGTTGCTGAGCATTTGTTGCTATTGTTGAATGTGCGCATTCAAATCTTGGACTTGCTATTATTGTTGATTGAAATCTACCTCCAACCTTGTCTTCTCCTTCTGCAGATTTGCAAGGGATCTGCAAGGGCTCCATCGTCAAATTGCCGCATGGTGAATTGACCTCCTAAGGTGCCAAAGAGGTTGTATTGAAGCTCATTCACCAACCAAATCGCTTTCTGGAATGCGAGTGCTAGTTGCTCCCAAGGGCCAATGTCAAGGAGTGTACGGATATAATTTGGACAGGGCATGGTGTTCTGTCCATGGTCAGTAAGTAGGATTCAGTATACTCCTAGTCTTGGATACATAGTACTCCAGTAAATCAAGTTGCTAGTTATGCCACGTCATACTGGATGTGACCCAAAAGTAACTAATATCCTTGTGAGACCCAGAACACACTAAATGGAGTTTAGACAAGGTATGAGACAGTGTATGCATGTGTAGAGTTATCAATAGCAATTCTATGAATAGTTGGTCCATGCTTAGGACTCTATTCTAGGTGAGTCTATGTATAGGGAACTTACGGCTATGCATGGCTATCTGCCCAAGTTGCTTGTGGCTCTATAGATTGAGGCCAAACTCGCCCTACTCCTCATTGTGGTCATTGATTCATTACCAAGGTTTCACTCTACCTTCATGCTTCTTATTCCTTGGCTTGGGAGTGAAGCTTCTAGAGTTGATTGGTTGCTTCTACTTGGTTGGGTGGTTGCTCCATAGTGTGTTCTCCATTGTGTTTTGTCTTGTAAGTAGGATCTTAGGGAGCTTCTCTTATATTGGTATTAGAGCAAGGCTTACGAAGATTGGAGAACATGGAAAAGGGCTACCTTTCGCCGAAATTTCGGATGGGATTCATGGGAATTCTCTTCCAAGGTGGATAGCAAGGTTGCAAGTGCGGTTTTAATTTGCATGTTGCTAAGATCCATTACTCTTGGGATTCTTTGTGGTTTTATGGAGAATTGTCCTTGAAGGCCAATTTGTGATGTTTTTTTGGAGTCTTTTCTTGTGTAGATCAAATCTTTGGTAGATCTGAATTTTCCAGCAAGTGTACTTTTGTTTTAGGGTTCATTAATGATGAAATTAATGATGCATGACAGTTCTCTCCAATGATTTATGATTCTAGGCTATGTTTTGGTCAAAAGTGCTTGGTTTTTCATGCTTTTTGGCACAAAATAGATTGTAAGAACCAAAATCTAGTAGGATCAGATCAATTAGATGGTTGTAATTCTATAAATTGGTTTTCATGTGTAAGAGAAAGAGTTGTATGTCATGAATTTCCAGTTTATTGTGATGAAAAAATAAAAAAATAGCCAAAAATCATCATTTTTGTTTGTTTTTTTCATAAAGATTGATAGTAGGTGGCTGTAAAACACCATGTAGAGCTTGTAAAGAGGTGGACCAAAGTCTTTTGAAGCTTTTCCTGAAGTTAGAACCAAGGATTCCAACAATTGAACTTGTGAGAAGAGTAAAAAAAGCTCAAAAAATGACCATTTTTGGTGATTTTTGGGGGATGGATCTCTCCAAATCCATAAGGAGATCATTCTGGAATTAACTATAGCATGATTAGCATTCCTTTTTACCTTCCCAGTGAGCTATTAGACCTATAAAGTGATGGCCGGTGGCTTATGCACCATCTCCATCAAGTTTGAAGCTATTTTGACTTCTACAAATCAAGAAATCTTCGTTCTCAGCCTATACTGCATCTTAGGATCAGTATGAATGCTTCATGGAAGTCTAATTGGTTGTTTAAGACTTTTGGTAGCATCAATTTTGGGCTAGAATGGGTGTTTGCACGTTTTTGCATGATTTTTTCTTGTGGAAGTGTGCCCTACTATAGATTTTTTGACACTCTGATCTCGCACTTGTGAAGCCTAGGTGGCAAGCTAATGTAGCAAGCATCTTGTTCACTTGGCCTCCCTTTGTATGAGCTTTACAACACCCAATTTGGTGTCCTATAGCCAAAGCTATGATCATCTGAAGTTTTGTAGTTTTGTGAGTAAAATTGGCAAAATTTGAAATTGTTTTGATTGCGTGCTAGTCAAATTTCTGATTTGTAGTATTGTGCTTGTATGGTTTAGTTGCATGCTGATTCTCAGAGTGATTCTGACATGCGTGAGGGATTTACAATCGATTTGAGTGTTCATACGCATGTGCTCTGACAGTTCGGTCACAAATCAGTGTTAATGGCTGACAAATTCCGTAAAACTGAAGTTTACGTAAAAACATTCCGGAATGGCATTTTTGACTGATGTAGTGTGCTTTGCATGCCAGTTTGACATTGGGTTTTCCAAAAAAATCAAAATTTTGGTCATTTTGTTCGTCATCTATGAAATTGGTTTAGATTAGTGATTCGATTAAACCGAGTTTATTAGTCAGAATTGGTCACAGTATTTCACTAAGTCTAAATTATTTCCCGATGATAGATAAGTTAAAAAATAAGCAGAAGGAACCACAATGAAATTGCCTACAAATTTTACTGTATTGTCATCCTTTTAACTTTTAGAGTTTAGAACTCCCAGATTGAAAGTTATAATTTTATTTTTATTTTTTTTGTTGAATTTCAACTTGGTAAAAATTTAAAATCAGTTACTTGGCTGATAGTTTTTTTATCGATGTTGATCGCTAGGAATCAGTCAAGTGAATATTTGTGCAAGATACTCATTAAATTTGATTAAAATTGTCAAACAATATGAAATGACCAAATTGAATGAGTGGCCATAGTATTTTTTATCTAGACAGTGAATTTGACAGGATACGGTTCAAGAATTACTGTCGGTGTATTTTTTGAGTCTGCTTCATTGTCTTGTAGGGTTTGGAGTTGGACATATTCAGAGGCAAATTTATTTTGAATGACATAAGGTCCTTGGCCGAAAAATTTTAGTTTGCCCTTGAATGTTTTGGCTTGGTATACGAGGACCTGGACTCCAACCTGGAACTCTTTAAGTTTTAAAGATCGATCATGTCATGCCTTTTGTTGACGTTTGTGGACTTGTTGAGCATGAATGCAAACCGGTAGCTTTCGGTCTTCGTTTTCTGAGTTTTCGACCTTGCCCGATGTTTAACTGGTATGGTTAATTTTAGACAATAGTTAGTTAAGCATGAAATGTAATAACTTCTCTTCATACTCATTCTGAAATTCGGGACTAGAGCTTTAAGACTGAAAATCTTGGTGTGATCAATGCAAAAACTGAAGCAGGAGTAGCAGAACTTTTGAAATCGCTGTATGTTTATAGTGAAATATGAGGCGGGACTATTTTTCAACGCGACATAAACATCACAAAAGTAAGGTATGCTAGATCTATTCATGTTGATTTACTGTAGTTTGAAGTATTTACGGATTGTAGCTTTCAACAATGGTAATGTTCCATTTGCATGTTGCTCTTCCTATGGAATGCACTCCAATTATCAAGAAAAATTCGAAAGTTGTAGAGAATACTGCTGCAATAGTTAGAGATTTGAGAATGAATAATCATATGAATATAGATTTGTGGGTGGATGGATCAATTTATCCTAATGATCCAGCTACCAATTTTTGTCCAGATTTTAAGTCCGTAACTCATCTTCTCAGATTTGTATGTGAAGGAAATAGCGGATTATTGGATATTGTCAAAGGTTGCATGATATTGGAATGCATAGCATATCTTGTCTTAATCAACAATTACAGTTTGCTGATCAACAATTGCAACATGCAAATCAGCAATTGCTTCTATGTGCAATGCACTAGTGCTGAAAACAATGCACTCAAGAATGCTATGTTAGAGTTGAATGCTACAGTCACTAATCTTCGGGGATCAAACCAAGAAATGTAAGAATCCATGGAAAAGTTGCGATTCGAGAGTTTAAAATCTGTTGTTGATATAAAAGTTATCAAAAAGACAATAATGAAGAGAAAAAGAAAGAGAGTACCGATGACGAATATTGATGACTTATGTACAAATAGTGGCAATCAGAAAAAAAGGATTCGAACATTCAAGTATGTTTTCATGTAAACTGTTTATTTGATTTGTATATGTCATTTAAGTTTGATTTGCACTTGATAACATAGAATATTTATTTATCAAACATAATATGAGTTTCATATGTTTGTTGCAGATCATGTTTGGTGGCAAAGAACTATTTAACAGATCGTTCATGCATTGGATCATCTTTAAGTCATGCTTTACCAAGAAAGTCGGCAATAAAAATGATGAAAAATGCTCGGTTTGAAAAAATGAAAAATAAAATTGTAGAGACTATTTTGATTAAGGTTCAATCATACTTGGATGCAAATGTGGTTGTGGGTGCATGTGATGTTTTTGGAATTAGCAAAAATGCTTGTTCTACTTTTTTTAGAATAGTTAAAGAATCTTTTTCTCAAGTGATGGTGAAGAAAACTTATCTTTTGCGTCCATATCGAGTAAAATTAACAAGTATTATAATGATCAAATGTTCATAGTTGGCCAGCCACTTCATATAACTGAATTATACAAAAAAATATGGTGAGCTCAATTACAACGATTGCAATAATATTTTCCTTGATATTGAGAATGTTCTAAAATACATTATTCGATTCTATATACTAGACGAACATCAAGTAAATGGAAAGATCATTATTGTAATAAAATTGAATGAATCTGAAATCATCAAAGGTCAAAAGTTGGAACGAGTGAGTGTCACTTTGATGAACAAAATTTCAGATACAGATGATTGAGCGTTTAGTGTTCAATCAAAAAATCACATATGGTAGTTGGTGGCATTCCAGGTATACATTTCAATTTTCATTTAAAGTATCGTTATTAACATTTCATATCTTGCCATTTTTTAATGACATGTCATGCATTACTTCTTCTCTACAGGTCTTGAAAGATGACCATAAAATACTTTCATGGATATTTTCAAGAACAAATTATGGTGAGATTATAAAGAGACATTTGGAGGGTGAGAACTTTACAGTTGAAAACCATGGAAGTTTTCAAATTCAATGGCACCTTGCAGGGGATTTTAAAATATAAAAATGTATGTACAATGTCTCTCATGGGGCAACATCAAAGCATCCATGTCTTTATTGCATGAAGGATTGCTACAATATGAATTTGGGATGATAAAATACTTGCCCAACACGAGAAGCTGAAGATCCAAATATGAAAAGTGTTCTGCCAATTCCATAAGAAAATGTTCACATATGCACATTGCATGCTGAGATTCGTATTATTGAAAAACTTGTTTACCTGCATATTCTCCTAGCATGGAATCATAAACCGGAGTCTGTGGCTAAAGCAGCAATTAGGAGGTTGGGGACTACATAAAGGGAATGTCACGATTGAAAAAGTGACAAACTCTCCAAAAAAAAAGGAAACATTCCTAATAAGCCATCAATTGGAGGTTCTAAAGCAAGAAGATTCTTATCCAATCACACATACGAAATTTGGAGAAAAAATGTTCAAGCCACACGAACACTGGAAGGAAGTAATTGAGTGGAAAAGGGACAAGTGTGGACCAACTTAGACAAACTCATAGGTGTAATCAAGAAAAAAAATCTATCATCAGAAGATATGAGACCTTTGCAAAATCATTGCACTACATTTGTAAAATCTATACATGATTGTTGGGTTACACATTACATAGTGTCAATCTATATCATTAAAGGTACTTATCTCATTCAGGCTTATATTTTTTTCTACTGATACAACTAATAAAAACTCTTGTTTGCAGCACATCCTTCTTCATCATGCAACTTATTTTGCAAAGAAATATGGGAGCTTAAGTATCTGGTCATCACAAGGCATGGAAAAATCTCATTGGCAAGCAAGAGGAGCATTTCATAGAGCTACAAACCATGGAGGACACAATTCAAGAAATAAATATTTAGTTCAACTTTTTCAGTGGTTTTACATAAGAGCACTGTTATGGCCATATTCGGTTAAGGACTTGGAATAGTCCTAATATGGTAGACCGGCCCTCCAGTACTCGGGATTATTGGTCATGCCATGATTTAATTCCATGTCAAGGCCTGTTTGTGACTAATTACCTTGAGAGGACCCAGACACTCGAATGGAGACATATGGAGTATTGCATGTCTGTGTGATGGATATAGGCAGGAGGACTGCATGAAGAGATGTGATCTATTTATAGTTGACTTGCATGGGGATTGCATGGTTTCATGCACAGGACTCTACTCTCTATATAATGAGGTAGGGATTCTCCCATCGACATATTGGGTTTAGGTCACCAATTTCGCTCTTCTCCTCGTGTTTCACATGGCATGGCTTGGGGGCTAGATCCAGGTTTGATCTAGGATTGGTTGGGCGGTTTGGCTCCATAGTCTCTCCTATTGTGTTCTCCTATCCTCATCTTAGAGGCAATCGATTATGATTGTTACATTGGTATCAGAGCCTGGCTAAGATGCGGTTTTGGATGGGAGTTGGAGGCAAGCTCTACATGGGATTGGAAGATCGAAACACTTGGAGTAACATCCCGGTTTGGAGTGCTGAATTCTCAAAGAAGATTTGGAATTGAATTGGTTAATTCTTGGAGCTCTTCAAAATTGTTGGTAATGTGCCTAATGTCATGTTTTAATTTTGAAGGAGAAGCTGAGATAATAATTAGTCTTGTGTTCATTCTGAATTTTCTGATTTTTTTGAGAAGAATTCCAATTCATATTTTTTGGTTTGCATGTGTGAATCAAGAGGCTTGTTGCTGGTTTTTTGTATACTAATTTTGATGACATGCAAAAGCCCATAATGTTCAGGGTGTTAGATTCAAGTTGGTCTGGCTACGTTTATTGATAGACTGATTCGAATCGATCTATCCAGCGGAATAAACAGTTCGTGGCTGGAAATTTCGAGTCTAACAAACTACTTGTTGAGGAGAAGTGTGCTTTCTTACACTGATCAAACGATAGTTTAAGAACATAAAATGGAGTTGCTAAATTGATTAAATATCTATTCGTAAGCAAATATCAGAACTGGAACCGCAACCATCTGTTTGATTAAATATTCCCTAGAAAAGAATCTTTGGCAGTTTTTTGAGGATCTGAAAAAACGTTTTGGAATAGTTAATGTATTGATCATTCCTTCAGACCGATTGAGTTCTCTAACCTCGGTGATTGAGGATTGAGGTGAGATGATTTCTGAATCTGATGATTTCTGAATCTGCAGAAATCCATAATGATCACTAATTTTTTGTTTTCCGCTCTATTACTGAGGGCTGTGAAAGATAATGAATAATGGGCAGCGGGATTTGAATCACAGATGATTCTGAGATTGGTGATTTTTGTTGTTGATTGTCGAATTCACAGGTCCTGCATTAAAATCTGAGATGACTGTTTCCGCCCTCCAAAAGTCATGAAACATTATGTTTCCAAAAAAGAAAAGGCGATGAAGTCTGTTTCTTATTGATGGTGAATCGTGGAGGGGAAACCGTGGTGTAAACATCTCGTTGAAGGACTATGAAGTGGCGCGATCCAACCCTGCTCTTGCGTGATAACTCTCTCTCTCTCTCTCTCTCTTTCACGAGAAAGGTTGCGGCTGAAAGCCTTTTTTGAAGTGGCGGTCGTTTGGTTTCGGGGTTCCCTTATGCATTTAGGGTATGGAGACCTAGGTTTTATGCATAACCTTGAAGGTATGTTACCTTAGGCATGTAAGTTTTACATGTGAAGGGGAGTGACTAGGGGCTCGACCCTCATGCAAGGGGCTTCAAAATTTAGCAATTTTGGGAATTGCGAATCAGTCGTAAGGATTCTAAATACATGCTAGATGACCATCGGGGTATCAAATTTTTGACAAATTGTAACTTTGATAATAGTTTGAAATGAGATTTCCGAATTCAAGTTACTAGCACCCAGTCAGTGGAATTTTGGATTCCTGGTGCTTAGTTTTCAAAATTTAAATCTTGGTTTTGACATTGTTTCCCAAAATAGGGATTTCCCTAGGAACAATATGCATGTATTAAGGCCTTATTTGCTGGTTAGTTGGCTTACATCGACAGCTGCCGGTAAGCCCATAATTGTGTGGAACATAAGTACCATTATTTGTGGTCAGGCAGCATTATTCGATTTTCGGTGGGAATTTTTTTTCGAAGCTGATCTTGACGGAACGAATGGGAGTGGTACGGTTCCTAGGCATATACCCAGTTTAGGAATTCGATTCCTTGGTATGATGCTATTTAAACCAATTAAACTATGGAGTATTGTTACTCCCAGTAAATGGAGTTAAATTGTGTCTTTTTTCGATTTTCTCCTTTTCAATTCGGTAGAACACTGATCAGTTGGTTATTGTGGTTTTGATGATTGTGGTCATTAAAATTTAACAAACCAAAGATCATCAAATGTTATGATTTTTCAAAGAGCATTCAAATTCATTACAAAAGAGAGATCCTTGTAATATATTAAAAATCTCTTATAGAAAATTGTTTAATTATCATCATCATCCTCTTCAAGATTTAGACGGATGGTATTGTCATGAAGGAATAATCTCCTTTCATATGGATCCAAAAATTCTAATTTTTTCTTTTTGCTCATATCAATGTAACCTGAATAAAGGACCATTGCAGATTATCTTTTTGTAGTCTCATTGGAAGTATAACCCAATATTTTAACTGCCAAATCCCTTTTCACAAAAAATATTTTATATATTCCTCTTGCGTACTTATGGCCTCCTAAACAAACTGATAATGATTTGATGGCCATAATGACGGTGGTAGCATATGGATTAAAAGATGAATGACATATACAAATCTCATTATTCTGAAAGTTTTTCAAATAATGAGATAGAGATGTGAAAGATTTCAGATCCTTAAGATCCAATCTACTTGAATGATCTTTGGTTAGAAAGAGAAATACACTACCATTCTCACCAATGTAGAAAAATCAGCATCTACACACAAAATGAGATGCAAACACCAATAGAACTTGATCAAACTTGAATGAAATGAAAAGTTACTGTTTTTATCCATACAAAACTAGCAAGCTACTGTATTTCACACGTGTGAATCCAAAAATAACAAATATAGATCATTCTACACATAGAATTGCAAGCAATCACCAAGATAGTGCACCAATGGATAGTAGAACCCAAGAGAACCATGTATTAGCGTGAAATGAGATAGAGAAGAGAGAAGATTACTCTCTCCACAAGTTACATCCTTTTATAGCACATCCAAACTCTATTTGGCCACTTGGCTTTCCCACCAAAATGCTAACCCTACTAATTTTGGGTCTAGATTCAATGTACCCAACTAATCAAATTTGAATCTACTCAAACTCAACTTTTCCACACTTTCAGAAAGTGTTTATTCAAAGAAATTTAGACTAATGAACTCTGAAAAGTCAATCTCTAAGTCTAAAATTAGTTTTGGCCTCAATATGCCAAATATGAAAATATAGCAAAATGTGATGAAACTAGTTGAATCTTTCACACTCCCTCTTCAACTAGTTTTAGCATAGACTTTGATAACACTCCAAGTGAAGTCCTATGATTCATGAACAAGTCTTTTCCCAATGCTTTGGTGAAGATATCAACTACACATTCCCTTGAAGACACATGTTGAAGCTCCACCTCCTTTGTAATGACTTGCTCCCTCACAAAATGATATTGTATCTCATGAAAGGATGCCATTCTTTGGGCTGATTGATTGTCACAAAAGATGATTGGGCTCTTTGAAAAATCCAGCAAGTGAAGATCCTTGATCATCCTCTTGATCCATACCATCTCCTTTGTGCAATGTGTAAGAGCTTTGTACTCGGCCTCACTAGATGACAATGAGATAGTGGCTTGTTTCTTCGACATCCATGATATAGCTCCATCACCTATGAAAATACAATAAGCACTAATGGATTTTCTATCCATTACATCTCTAGCATAGTCCAAATCTGAAAATCCAAAAATATTAGGTGATGATCCCTCATACAATATGCCAAAACCTCAAGTTCCAATGATGTACCTGAAAACTCGCTTTCCTAGCTTCCAATGCTCCTCACTAGGATCTTGCATGAATTGACTCAATCTTCCAACACAATAGCTTAGATCAGGTCTAGTAATGGTTAGATAGATGAGTGAACCAACTAGCTTCCTATAGAGAGTAATGTCCTCGAAGGATCTTTCATTACCTCTTATAGTTAGCTTTACATGAGACTCCATAGGTGTATCAATAGCTTTTGCATCTACCATATGAAATATTTCTAGAATAGAATTAGCATACTTCTATTGACAAATGAAAGTAGATTGATAAGATCTAATAACTTCTATTCCCAAAATGTAATGCAAATTACCAAGATCATGCACCTCATACTCCTTCTTGAGAGCATTCTTGATATCCTCCACATCTTGATTGTCTCCACCACTCAAGATGATATTGTTAAAAATTCACAATTCTAGCTTGACTAGTTTTGGTCATATGACTTGTAAATAGTTAGATGGTCATGATGTGGCTTGTCACACGTGCCAAATAGCATAGGATTCCATTCATAAGGATGTTCTCAAGTAGACCTAAGTGTTAGAACCTTTGGAAAGAGTCCAAATTATGCTTAGATACAAGGGAGAAAAAGTAGGAGCTATTTTTGGTAGTTTTTGCATTGTTGAGGGATCTCCAAGATTCCAACCCTAACTTGGTAGGGATGAAAGATCCACCAAAATTAGCATTAGGGATAGGTTTAGGGCTACTCATACCTGCCCAAAACCGTGATGGATCATGTATATATAGGTGATGATATCTCACCAAAATCAATCAAGCACTTTCATGATTTTTCTCTCATAATGGTGCAATTGCTCTCTATGTTCATAATTGTTTGAGTACTTGTGATTACTAATGATTATAGGATTGAATGTAGGTCTGGTGTACAGTACTCAGACTGTGGGAGGCCGTACTTTCACACGTGTGAAGCCTTCTTCAAGGATTTGGGCCATTTAGTGAGGTTCAAGCATAGATTTTTGATGGATTTTGATGGTTCAACTTGTGCTAATCTTATGAAATCATAATCTATTGTTTCCCTCATCATTTCAAGTGTTTTAGGATCCTTATTTGCTGTAATTTTTACATGGTATCAGAGCCTAAAGACTGAAATGAGCTAAATCCTTGGTTTTCATTCAATTTGATCACAATTTTTGATCTAAATCTTGTGTAGTTTGATTCTAGAACTCAAAGTGAGTCAAATACATTGGAGATTGGTGTTGTGTGACTTCATTTGCAGGTGTTTAGGTGTCTAAAACCAGAGGCAAAGTTGAATTCAATTCACATTACCAAGATAGCAAGTTTTGCTTGCTCCAAGCATTGATTTCTAAGCGAGTTTTGGAGGTGATTTCATAGAGGAGGCTTTCTAGCATTCAAGGAGAGGGAAGATCAGAGTTTTGGGGACTCTTCAAGGCTGTTCTAAGGTGTAGTAGACACCTCCTAAAGTGATTTAGGTTCAGTCCAACCATTGCTTGACTTATGCACCAAATTAGATCAATTTTTCATCAATTTTGATCATTTTTTGCTTGTGATTGGATAGTAGATTGTGTTGCATCCTCATTAAGTTCCATTTAGATCTTTTACAAGTGATTTTGAAAGTATATTAGGTTGCTGAAATTCACTCTTGATCAGATCATTTGGAATCTTTAATGTTCTTTATAGAAAGAGGGGCAATTCTACTAGTATTGTCTACTTCAATCAAGCAAGTGCATTGTTTCTAGTATTCTATGATTTGATTCTGTTAGAGATCATTCTTAGATCTTTATAGGAAGTCTATTACTGATCTTTTCAGGTCGCTAAGAAGTGGAATAAGGTAGACCTTCAATCAAATCAATAGAAGTAACCTTCATTTGTGTCAAGTCCTTGATTAGGAGACTAGATGGCATCTATAAATGCATATCTTTTGGATACTAATGAAAGGCTCAACAAAACTAACTATTCCATATGGAAAGTTAGAATGGAATCTATCATAATCATGCAAGATCTGATGGAAATTGTAAATGGTAAGGAGGGTGAACCTATTCATCCTCAAGAAAAAGCCAAATACATCAAGAGGTGCAATGTTGCACTACATTGCATAAAAATGAATGTTGCAAATGAACTCTTAAGAGAGATAGGAGATTGCACTTCAGCTCAAGATGCTTGGGAGACTTTGCAAAAGGTCTATGAATCCAAGAACCAAACTAGAATGTTAGCTTTGAAGAATCAAATCTATAGAAGCTATCAAAAGAAAGGAGAGAGTGCACATACTTTTGTCCTAAGAGTAAAGGAATTGAACAAAGAGCTAGTCTTTATAGGTGACCCTATCAAGGATGAAGAGCTTGTTCAACTCATATTGAATGGAATAAGCTTTGAATTTGACAATTTGGTTCAGGGATATGCAATTTTGGGTAAGCTACCCATACTTGAAGAACTCCAAGGCACACTCATGGCCGAGGAATCAAGAAGGAGCCAAATGCAAGAGAGGATGGATAGGCTTTCCATCCAAGGTGGAGATGACCAAGCTCTCTTCACCAAAGGCAAAGGCAAGTCCAAAGGCAAAGGATCAACATTCAAGAAGTCTACAAAGCTTGAGGTTCAAGAAGGACCCTCAAAGGCATCTCCATCAACCACCAAAGTCAAGAAGGACAAATCAAAGGTGAAGTGCTACTATTGTAGCAAGATGGGGCATTATGCCTCGGAATGCTTCAAGAGGAAGCAAGATCAAAGCCAAGCCAACATGAGAAAAGAGGAGGGGGAGGAGAGTTCACATGAGGACTCTCTCATGATGTCCATAGTTTCTTCAACAAGCTTCAAAGGAGAAGATCCTTGGTGGATTGACTCAGGTGCTAGTTCACACATGACTAGTAAAAGAGAGTTTTTCTCTTCTCTCTTATCTTATGATGGACCTATAAAGTCTATCTATACAACAAATGATGAAGCTTGTAAGATTGAAGGAGTTGGTAGCATTCCCCTTTGCTTAGGATCTTCCAAAAAGATCAACATAGAAGGTGTTTTGTACATTCCTACAATAACAAAGAATCTACTAAGTGTTGGCCAAATGATAGACAATGGTTTCAATGTTGACTTTGCTTCAAATGAATGTTTCATCAAGAAGAAGGGTAAGATAGTGGCTAAGGGCACTAGACTTGGCAAACTTTATAAGTTGGATGCATTTGTGGATACTAATGTTGTCATGTTGGCCGAGAAGAGCAAGATATCTACCTTTACTTTATGGCACAAAAGACTTGGACATGTCAACTTGGGTTCCATGGAGGCTATGATCAAGGAGGAGTATGCTTTAGGCCTACCAAAGTCTATTGGGAAGGAAGACAAGGTTTGTGAAGCTTGTGCCTTATCCAAGGCACGTAAGAAGGTGTTTCCTAACTCCATCACAAAGTCATCTCATCCTCTTGAACTCATACACTCGGATGTGCACATTGCTAGCACCAAATCTAATGGAGGTTCATCCATGTTTTTAACCTTCATTGATGACTACTCAAGATATTGTTGGGTGTTCTTACTTTCCTTCAAGTCTCAATTATTTGATACTTTTGTAAAGTTCAAGTTGTTTGTGGAAAAGCATCATAATCATAGCATCAAGATTCTTAGAAGTGACAATGGTGGAGAATTCATCTCCAATGAGCTCAAGGCCTTTTGTGAGGAGGAAGGGATCAAGAAAGAGACTTCTTGTCCTTACACTCCTCAACAAAATGGAGTTGCTGAAAGAAGGAATAGAACTTTATGTGAATGTTCTAAGGCTTTAAGATTAGATGCTTGTTTGCCCAAATCCTTTTGGGGTGAGTCTCTTGTATGTGCAAACTACTTGATGAATAGGGTGTCTTGCAAAGCAATTGAAGGCAAAACTCCTTATGAGATGTTGTATGGAAAGAAGCCCAATCTTAATCACTTGAAAGTTTTTGGGTGTATATGTTATGTGCATGTGCCATTGGAAACGAGAACCAAGGAGGATCCATCTTCCACAAGAGGGATCATGCTTGGATATGCAAGCTCAAGCAAGGGCTACAAAGTCTATCTCCCATCCTTGAACAAATTTGTTGTTTCAAGGGATGTCATCTTTGATGAACATCATATGCATATGCTTGAAGAATGCTCAAGTGCTCCAACAATCAAGAAGAAGATGGCCGAGGAGCAAGATCTTGGTTTTGAGGAGGAGCTCATGGAGGAGCAAGCACCAAACCCACCTATCACACCAAGGAGATCTTCAAGGGCAAAAGTGGAGCCATCAAGGCTCACATATCAAGGCAAAGGATAGCAAGTTGAGGGTATCTCATCCACTTCTTATGCTTTATCTAGTTTTGAAGAACCATCTAATGTTGAAGATGCATTGAACTCCAAAGAATGGTATAAAGCTATGTTGGATGAGTATGATGCCTTGATTGAGAATGAAACTTGGTTGCTTGTTGAGAGACCTCAAAAGGAATGTAATAAGATGCAAGTGGTTCTTCAAGCTTAAGTTGAATGCAAATGGGAGTGTTAACAAACATAAAGCAAGATTAGTTGCAAAAGGTTATGTTCAAGAGAGAGGGATAGACTATGAGGAAACTTTTGCACCCGTGGCCAAGATGGTCACAATAAGGCTAATCATTGCACTTGCATCACATTTTGGATGGATTCTATGTCAAATGTATGTCTCTAATGCTTTCTTGAATGGTTTTTTGGAAGAGGATAACTATATGGAGCAGCCACAAGGGTTCATCAAGCATGGAATGGAGAACAAAGTATGCCATCTCCAAAGAAGCATCTATGGCTTGAAGCAAGCCTCGAGATCTTGGAATTCAAGACTACATTGCTATCTTATTTCACTTTCTTTTGTTCAAAGTGAATACGATCCCACTCTTTACATTAAATTTGATGATGTTGGTATTGTACTTTTACTCATTTATGTAGATGACATCATCATTAGTGGAAATAGTGTTGATGGTATTGAAAAAATAAAGATAGATCTATCCTTAGAGTTCAAGATGGTAGATCTAGGGTGTCTTCACTTCATCTTAGGCATAGAAGTACTTAGAGGGTCTGATTTTATCTTTATAAATCAAGTAAACTATGCTCAAAGTCTTTTGAAGAAGTTTAAGATGGAAGTATGCAAAAGTGTTGACACACCAATGGAGCAAGATGTAAAAGTGCCAAATGAAGATGATGAAAGATCCTTCATGGACATCACTTTGTTTAGGCAACTTATAGGTTCCTTAATGTGGATCACTATAACTAGACCAGATCTTAGCTTTAGTGTATGTAGGTTGAGCCAATCCATGCAAAAGCCATTGAATATCCATTGGAAAAAGGCTAAGAGGATTCTAAGATACATCTCGGGTACATTGGATTTTGGGATTCTATATAGAGGAGATGTGATTAACTTTCATGCATTTAGTGATTCAGATTTTTCAAGGGACAAGAGGGATAAGAAATCAACAAGTGCCTATTCAACTTTCATAGGAGAAGGTGTGGTTTCATGGCTTTCAAAAAAGCAAGAAACTATATCTCTATCTTCAACCGAGGCCGAGTACAAAGCTTTGACAACCACTACAAAGGAGGTACTTTGGATCAAGAGATTATTGGTGGAACTAAAGATCATGGATTCAGAGGAGGCACCAATCATCTACAATGACAATATATCAACCCAACACCTTGCATCTAACCCAATCTTCCATGCAAGATCTAAGCACATTGAGATATGCCATCACTTTGTGAGAGAAATGGTGCAAGCCAAGGAGATTGCTTTGGAGCATGTTCCAAGCAATGAATGTGTAGCTGATCTACTTACTAAACCACTTCAAAAGACACCTTTTATGAAGTTCAGATCATCACTTGGAGTGATTAGTAAAGCAATGATTGAACCAAGCTAGATAGTGAGGAGGAGTGTTAAAAATTCACAATTCTAGCTTGACTAGTTTTGGTCATATGACTTGTAAATAGTTAGGTGGTCATGATGTGGCTTGTCACACATGCCAAATAGCATAGGATTCCATTCATAAGGATGTTCTCAAGTAGACCTAAGTGTTAGAACCTTTGGACAGAGTCCAAATTATGCTTAGATACAAGGGAGAAAAAATAGGAGCTATTTTTGGTAATTTTTGCATTGTTGAGGGATCTCCAAGATTCCAACCCTAACTTGGTAGGGATGAAAGATCCACCAAAATTAGCATTAGGGATAGGTTTAGTGCTACTCATAACTTCCCAAAACCGTGATGGATCATGTATATATAGGTGATGATATCTCACCAAAATCAATCAAGCACTTTCATGATTTTTCTCTCATAATGGTGCAATTGCTCTCTATGTTCATAATTGTTTGAGTACTTGTGATTACTGATGATTATAGGATTGAATGTAGGTCTGGTGTACAGTACTCAGACTGTGGGAGGCCGTGCTTTCACACGTGTGAAGCCTTCTTCAAGGATTTGGGCCATTTAGTGAGGTTCAAGCATAGATTTTTGATGGATTTTGATGGTTCAACTTGTGCTAATCTTATGAAATCATAATCTATTGTTTCCCTCATCATTTCAAGTGTTTTAGGATCCTTATTTGCTGTAATTTTTACAGATATCATCCACATAGATTAGCAAAATGGTAACATCATTTCTAACAAACCTATAATAAAGTGAATGATCATACTCACTCATAACAAAGCCTTGAGAGAGTAAAAAAGTGTTAAGCTTAGCATACCAACTCCTTGGTGCTTGCTTAAGGCCATACAAACTCTTTTGTAGAAGACACACATGATTTGGCTTTGTTGATGAAATGTAGCTCTCAGGTGGCTCCATGTACACTTCCTCCTCAAGATAACCATTTCAAGAATGCATTTGAAATGTTCATTTGCCATAGATCCCATCCATAAATTGTAGCAAGTGAAATAATGACTCAAATGCTTACCATTTCTCGGCTCCTTTGGCACTTGATTTGATCTTCAGAAAGATCATTTTCAAGAGGGTCCTCCTCAGGTGTTGCAAGATCTTCATCACCTTAGAGATTAGATGAATTTGGAGACAACTTGTAACTTTGAGATTGATCAAACAAGACATCGTTGCTAACTTTTACTTTTTTTGAAATAGGATCAAATATCCTATATCCTTTGCTATTTTCACTATAGCCTACAAATATTCCTTTGAAGGAAGTTGCATCTTCTTTCCTTCTTGTTTCCAAAGGAATGTGGACATAACATATACATCCAAACACTTTAAAATCTTTTACATTGGGCTTATTGCCAAAAAAAGCTTGAAATGGTGAGATCCCACTAATAGACTACTAGGAAGCCTATTACATAAGTAATTAGCACAAGTTATGACCTCCCCCCAAAAAGTGATGGGTAGAGATGCATCAAGTCTTAAAGACTTTGCACATTCACAAAGACTCCTCTCAGCCACTCCATTTTGTTGGGGGGTGTAAGGACAAGTGAGTTCTCTCTTAATGCCATTGATCTCACAAAAGTCTCTCATCTTGTTGGAGATATACTCTCTCCATTATCACATCTTAGAACTTAATGCAAGAACTAAGTTGCTTTTCCACTAGAGACTTAAACTTTACAAAAGCTTCATATACAAGGCTTTTCTTAGGCAATAATTCAATCCAAGTGTATCTAGTATAATCATAAATAAAAGTCACGTACATTAAAGCTCCTCCATTACTTTCAGAAAAAGTATGTACATCCGAATGGATAAGATGTAAAGGTGAGGTAGATCTTGCTAAAGATCTCTTGTAGGAAGTCTTGTGTGACTTTGCAAGGCCACATGCCTCACACACTTTGCCACAATTCTTGAAAGCTTTTGGTAGGCCGAGAGCTAGCTCCTTTGATGCCATGGATTGCATTGATTGAAGATTAGGATGGCCCAATCTTTTGTGCCAAAGCTCCACTTGAGTCAACTCCTCCCTAGCCATATTCACACTGTCAATAGCCACATTAGCATCCAAGTTGAAAAGCCTTCCTTGCTTAATGCCACTAGCTATGCACTTATTATTTTTCAAGATGGAACACACTCCATTCTTGAAATGTACATCTAGTCCATTGTCCATTAATTGACCAACACTAAGCAAGTTTTTTGTAATGGATGGAACATACAAAACATTATAAAGATCTATCCTTTTAGATGATCCTAAGCATAATGGAATAGATCCTATGACATCTATCTTGCATTCTTGATCACTAGCAGTGTAGATTGATTTCTTAGAATCATTACAAGAAAGTAGATAAGAGAAATAATGCTTGTGGAATGACATGTGGGAACTAGCCCCACTATCAATCCACCATGTCTCTTGTCTTGATGTTGGTGTAGGTGCTACCATCAAGGATGTGTTGAAGCCATCCTCTTCCTCCTCCCCTTGTGCAAGATTGCCTTGATCTTCATTCCCTTGTGCATTCTTCTTCTTATAGCATTTGGAAGCAAAGTGTCCTTTCTTCCCACAAAAGAAACACTTCAACTTTGCTTTGTTCTTTTTCTTCCCTTTGGAGGTAGATGCTCCATCCTTTGCCTCGGCCTCCTTGCCTTGGATCTTCTTGAAAGGATGAGACTTCTTCTTGCCTTTAGATGTGAAGTTTGATTTTTCATCACCATTATGTAGTGATAAGGATCCCATTCTTGTTTTGAGGTGTAGAATCCTACTCTCCTCGGCCACAAGAACATTATGCAATTTTTGAATTGATGGAAGTTGGTTTTGAATAGCAAAAGATTGAACTATATTAGAGAACTCATCTCCTAATCCATTCAAGATTACTTGTACTAGTTCATTATCTTGGATCTTTTCTCCTATAGATTCCAATTCTTTGTTCAAGGATTTTATCCTTAGGACATACTCTTGTCCATTTTCTCCACTTCCCCTCATGCTTTGCAAGATCAAGTTTCTTAGCATAAGCACTCTTGAAGTGTTATTAGATTCATAAATGTTCTTTAGTGAATCCCAAGCCTCTTTTGATGTGGTACAATAAGCCACCTCCTTTAAGAGATCATTGCTTACATTTAACTTTAAGCAATGTAGGGCTAATCTAACCCTCTTCTTGTAATTTAGTTGTTCTCGGGGAGCTTGAGGCTCTTCCTCAACTCCTAAGACAATATCAAAGAGATCATGAACCACTAGTAATGACTCCATTCTTACTTTCCAAATGGAATAGTTTGTGGAAGTTAGTTTCTCACTAGATTCTAACATATATCCACCCATGGATGTCATTTTGAATGAAAGCCTATGAGATACACAAAGTTCTCTTGATAAGATGTGATCTAAGATAGATTTCTAGCTTTCAAGAAGCTTCTAATCTTGGCCCAATCAATCCTAGTTCAACTTGGATGATGGTATAATAGATCAACTACAAATATCCTAGCAATTCACTCCTCAAAGAAATTGATTCTAGTTCAATTTGGTTTGATATTTCACACACTTAAGATCTGAACAAATCAGCCTTAAATATCTGATCTAATTCTTCAAAATGCATTGCTTCAATGACTCAAATCACTATTTGATCATTAGCATTCAATAGATTGAACCTAGATCTAGACAATGCACTAAAAACCATGAATTTTGGACTAGTATGCACTTTTTTGGATCAAAAACACTTATGGAAGTTAATTTGAAAGTTGTTGTATGGTTTTACACGTGTGGACAGTACTTCAGCAGCCCACAAATTGATCTTGACTAAAAAAAATGATGTTACAACATCAGACAAAGAGCTATGTGAATGGGGGGAGAAAAATGACAACACAATAGCCTGGCTATCATCATCCATCAAGGATAGTCTCACACTTGACTTGTCTACACTCTCCAAAGCAAAGGAGATGTGGGATACACTGCTCACGAGATTTCAAATGAAATCACGAATTCAAATAATGATGCTGGAAGATCAGTTGACAAATCTATAGTGAGATGAGAAAGACCTCACTTCTTTTGTAAGGAAGATGAAGGATCTATTCCTATCACTACACAATTCTGGAGCAAAAAATGCAGTGTCAGCTGAGAAGCAGCTCACTTATCTGTTGAGAGCCTTATCTAGATCTTTCTAGACACCCAAAACCCTGCTCGCGAAAGATCCTACAATGACCCTCGAAAAGACAATTGTTGAAATTCGAGAGGAACTTGAGGCGAGAGAGCATCTTGATCACAAGGATACTTCTAACCAAGCCCTCTACAGCAACAAAGAAAAGACAAAGAAAAAAAAAATTCAAGCCTAAGAGGGAGTCGAATCAAAGGCAGGATCACCTTCGTGAATGTATCCTTCAGGCTATAGCATGTAGATGCCTTCTTCGATGACTTCATTTAGATAAGTTGTTTATACATCAAACTGATGTACTTTGAGGTTGGCTATTGCAACATACGATAAGAGGACTCGGATCGATGAATGTCTAAAAGTCTTGTTGTAGACGATGTTGGGGATCTGAGCAAATCCTTGTGCTACTAGTCATGTCTTTCTTCGAACAATCGTTCCATTGGCATTGTATTTGATCTTAAAGACCCATTTGCAGGCGATAAGATTGCAGCCATCAGGAGCTTCGACTAGTGATCATGTCTGGTTTTTAATCAGAGAGGAATACTCTGACCATCGCTTATCTCCATAGATCGGAGTCTGGGTAGTTCAATGCCTTTTTGACAGCTGTCGATTCCTACATTAAAAGATAGATAGACTTAAGAGTACACTTGGTGGCCTGTATGCGCACTTGGCTTGATCTTCTTGGAGGAAGTGGTATCGGTTGATGATCCATTCCTTGGACTTGTCGCTGTTGAGTAGCAGCAGCTTCTTCGTCTAACTCGTTATTGGGTAGTTGATCGATTATCAGCATGCTTGAGCGAGTGGCTCAAATTATCATGTCGGAGGCAGGTGTTGAAGGTTCACATGGACCTTTGTCCTTGCCTTTGAGGTCTATAAATTTATTCTCAATAAAGACTGTATCCTTGTTGAATAGAATCTGCTGGGTATCGGGGTTGTATAGCTTGTAGGTGTTGTCTTATGAAGTGCATCCGATAAGGATGGTTTTGAGACCTTGGAATTCAAATTTCTTCCTTGTCTCCTTCAGGATCTACATGTAGGCGATGCATTCAAATACTTGAAGGTTCTTCAATGAAGGCTTAGATCTTGTCCAAACCTCATGTGGTGTTTTTCTTGAGAGCGAACATCAGTTCTGGATGTAGGCTATAGTGGAGAAAACTTCACAGCCCATAAGCTCTTCGACAAAGATGTGTGTGCCAGCATGCATTTGGTTGACTCAACCAGGGCTCCTTGAAGATTCTGAAGCAATTGAAAGCTTTTGATTTTTTCTTGATAAAATACACCATAGTCCTTTTGGAAAATTCATCAATAAAAGTGATGAAATACTTTGCATCCTTCAGTGAAGGATTTTACATTGGGCCACAAATTTTTCTATGTACAACATCTAGTAATCCTCTTGTAGTATGTTGATGGCTTGATCTAAATGGTTTCCTGTCCTGTTTACCGACTAGACAGTCTTGACAAACAAGTAATTCAACCTTCCTATTAGGATTGTCAAGATCAAGAACAATGGATTGCTTAGACATTTGTTGTACAGAAGCATGATTGAAATGACCAAGTCTATAATGCCAACGTAAACATTTATTGATTTGAATAGAGCCTAACTAGAGGTAGAAAAGCTATCACTTAATCTATACAATTATCATGCCTCTTTCCAAGTGCTAGGATCTTGCATGTTCTATCGACTACTTTACATTGACCACATTCGAAATTTTTGACTATTCGATGCTATGGAATATTCTTCTATAATCTCGAATGTTAGGGAGTTAAATAAAATAAAATAATTAGTTCAATCGAAAGGAAGGTTAATAAACATTCGATGAATAGGTGGATAAATAAAAAAATAAAATAAAATCTTTAAAGGTAATACTTCTTTACAAGGGAGCCATTAACTTTGGTTGGCAGCAAACTTCCTTGTAAATCTGATAGTTGAATGGATCCATTGTGAAAAATTTCAATAACTTTGTACGGACTCATCCATCGAGTGTGCAATTTGCCTGGAAATTTGATATGTTGGTTATCGTACATAAGAGTGTATTGATCTCCTTCTCATAACACCATTGGCTTTATCGAATCATAGAAGCTTTTCTTTCGTTGCATCTATATGATTGTCGTGATGGCTTTGTTCATTTTTTATAGACGTAGTCATACATTAGAAGAAGAAGAATTTCATAGAGCCCAATAGTTCATTGTTATATTTAATTTAATTTCTATCGTATCCTCTTTCCTTCTTCCAAAAAATATAACCAATTGATTATTTGATGAGTCAATAGGTGTTTTAGACAACCATAGTTACAAAATATGAAGGTGTCAAGGATAGCCATGATTCTATACTTTGACTCATCGATAAGACACAAGAAGAATAAGAAATTTATGGTTCAATTTGAAAAGTAAAAACATCAATAATCATTCACACATTATAAAAGTATTGAAGAACGTAGAGTATATTAAAATTGTGACTTATTTGTTCAATTTTGTGTAGTGTCGCAAACCTATTTTGAACTTGCATGTATTTCTATATGTTCTTCATCTACAACAAGTTCCCAAGTAAAATAACCAGGTCTAGGACTCTATCGTGGATACCTGAAGGGATAGATGGTAATTTATGTAGAGGCAATTGGACAGGATATGAAGTAAAAATAAAATTCCAGCATATTATACTTGGACTTAGAAAATATTTTTGCACATTTTAATATGAAGTTAATTTCAAAGACACTATTACTGATAACTCTCCACTAGAATGCTGCCAAAATAAGTTTATGTTATAAAACTAATTAGATTTTGATAAAATATAGAACAAAGAATGTCGATTTTGCAAAGAGAGACAATTGATTGGTTTAGATAATCAATTTTAAAGACTTTTTTTTATGTGAATGGTCATTAACAGATGCTATACAATGGGCATCCTAAAATATCAATGCAAAATAGTAATTCTTCATAAATAGCTGTCTTTTTGTTAAATTATAAGTTTTTAAGACATTCTGTAACAATTGTCTCATGTAAATACTCAAGATAATGTAAATCACTTGATACTTGAATATTGAGAAACTGATAATTTCATATTTACAAAAGCACATCAAGTACTTTACAAAGATTGTATAGATTTTTTAATTTAATTTGTGATATGTATTGGCATACATTTGTCATTATCAATTGCAAGTAGTTGAGATGAAAGAATGATGGCCATGGAATGAGATTTTAAATTAAAAAAAATATTTTTTCTATTGCAATGGTTGGATAGAAAGATTGATCCTTTGACAAAATACAAAATTATTTTACAAAATTAACAAATTTCATAATTCATAATTGATTCTATTCAATACAAAAATAAATGTAGCATATAGGGACAATGTAGATATTAATATAGATTTGAATCAATTCATAGAAGAATTTCCAATTGGAATTGCAATGATTAAGTGAAAATCTCTACTAAAGATTCTCTGTTGACAATGTAATCTCAAAATGCTATAATGGAGATGCCTTCAGATCTACTC
The DNA here is from genome assembly GCA_029204225.1 of Diphasiastrum complanatum. Lineage (NCBI taxonomy): Eukaryota > Viridiplantae > Streptophyta > Lycopodiopsida > Lycopodiales > Lycopodiaceae > Diphasiastrum > Diphasiastrum complanatum. The sequence goes on along the minus strand of CM055093.1, from coordinate 75,753,671 downwards.
AAAGTAACACATACTTTCATGTCTAGAATGTTTAAAATGGTACAATTTCTTATGGTATTTGTATGAATCACTAAGAACAAAAAATAATATGAGTCACTACCAAATTTGTACACTTATGAGCATACGAATGTGGCAAGCCAAAATGACACAATGTTGAGGTAAGTTTACTTACAAAAATGCATATGAAGAAAAAAATGCAATTGCTTGAGAAAATAAAAGCATCTAAAAGAGGAGCTTTATTTTATTCTCTCTTTCATTTTAATTATGAATATATAGTTTCATATCTAGTCATATATGAAATTTTTAATTTCTTGAATAGGTAATTGCATACGGGAATTTTATGTTTTGATGTTATTTTGCATAATATGTACAATTTTAGTCCACATGTTAGCTCAAGATATGCTTTATATATTGATGCATGACACTTGCAACATAATTGATTTTATTCCTAGTACACTTGTGGCTACGGGCATACTTGTGACTTTTTTGCCATATATTTGTAGGATTTTAAATATTGTTTTCAATAAAGAGAAATGTTGGGTTTCCTGGTAATAGTGCATGTCTAGCATGGTGTTGGATTTAGCTTCAAGGTGAAGTAATATATACTCTTCATAATCGATTTGGAAAGGTTGATGTACATAAAACTTGTAGATGAATCACATTTCACATAGTGCTCTAGTATCCAAAAAGATACTACAAACTATCAACTTCTTAAATATGAATAAAACCATGGATTTATAGTATATTTACCTTGCTAACATATTTTAAGATGTACTTTTGTGACTCATACATATGTTATATGATGAACATATTGCAACTTTGTACATTTTATATAAAACGAAAATCTATAAAGTTAGAATTTACAAAAAAGATATTGGATCAATGGATAAGATGGACAATGAAAATACCAAGCTCGTGCATTTGAAGGTGTCAAAATATTGATATATGTAAAAGCTTTAGGGTCCATACAATTAGTGGCTTTATCAATGTCTACTAGCTATATGAAGGCTAAGCCTTTTAATAAGTGGCTCATTCATAGTCAAAGACTAGAATTTCCAATATAAAGAAGAACATAAAAGCTCATTGTGAGTTTTGTACTCAATCGTGTGTGTGTGTGTGTGTGTGTGTGTGTGTGTGTGTGTGTGTGTGTGTGTGTATAACACCCCAAAGCTATGTATAAATCATATATTGTTGACCATATAAATTATGACTAGCTTGACGAGTTTAAATTTGAATGATAGAAAAGAGAACAATGGTGTCTACAAGTGAGGTGCACCTTCTCCACCTATGTCTTTTCTTTCTTGCACAAAATACTTGCTAATAATTGATCAAAAATAGATATATCAAATCCCAAAAAAGATATTATGAGAAAATAGTCACGAGGAGGTCTTCAATTGATAAAAGTTAGATACTATACAGGTCATATATTAAGGCACACCACAGAGAGATGCCATTATAATAACCACAAATTTACTTCATGAAGGATGGTCGTAATGATTCTCACGTCATGGTAGATCAAAATAATATATAAATGTATAAAAGACTATTAATCTCCAAAATAAAAAATTCATGATAGAAATATGATCAAAGTTAGAATAGGTAAGGTTGTAGTGATATAACCTTGTAATGTCTCTTTAATAGATTTGACATTCAATAACACCCAACTATTGCATCCAAATGTTTATTCTCTTCAAATATGACAGGTAGATTGTATTTCTCTTTACTTAAAGAATCAATTACCTTCAATGACAATATTCAATTAGAAACGCTGACAATATATAAGATACTCATTAACAAATATTTTTCAACAGTTCAATGATAGTTGTGGAAGACTAGATAGAAATAGTCTAGTCTTCCACAACTATCATTCTACTAGCTAATTGGATTATTCTCTCCAACCTATTTTATGTCTAGAAATATGACTATTCTTCTCTCCACAATAAATTCAATTCCATAGAGAAAAAATCTAGTTCAACAACTTCACACTTTATGAAAGTGAGTTATTAGTAGTTTACAATCCAATTGTTAATAATTTGTAATTTGATAAGCTATTACAATGCATTTTATACAATCTACAAATAATTACTTGTTCCATTCAAAACATAGAATGTGAATTATGCATTTGTTGTGGAATTAAAAGAAAAAATTTCAATAGCAATCTTATAGATAATCCTAGCATACACACATAAAAGAAAAGATTCATTGATGGACAATTTATTTGATTCTTTGTAACTATCTCCTTTTTTTTCCTCTTGAAGGAAATTGATTGTAGATTAAGGACTTTTTACAAAATATATGAAAGCGGCAGAACTTAAAGAGACATAAGCTTATCAACCTCTTTAAAAGGAGTAGAGGGGAGATAAACAAAATCATCATTCCCAAATTCTCTACTATTCCTATCTAACCAAATGTTCCACAATGTTGTAATTCTGATACATTGCCAGTAGGAATTAATCTTATCATCATCACATGTGATATCATTCAACAAAAGGTCTAAGTGGCTAAATCTCTTGAACCTGGCATGGAAGCGAGCAATAAATAAGTCAGTCACCAACTTCCAAAGAGGAGAATAACAATGAAAGGACAAGTGAGTCATCAAATATTATGCATTGAGTCCAAGGCTGGGGAAAGGTGAAATTGAAATAATATGTCTAAAACGAAGACTAAGGGAGAAGGTTGAGGGATCCAGAAGTCCAAGACCCCCCAGTTTTTTGGGGGCCGTGCAAATGTCCCATTTCAATAAACTAGCCTTGTTATTCCAAAAGAATTTTCGAAAAATTTTAGCAATAGAGAGGGCATAATGTAGCGCAGGCATCCCAATGGGAGCTAGGAACCACGACTTAGCTTCCCAGCCTTCAACGCTTGCCATCCAAACCCACTTGACATACAAGCAGCCAACTCGCCAACAACGATCAGACTTAACCAACTTGAAGTTCTAAAAACCAACATTGAGATCCAACCTGGCGCCATGCCAGATCGGGGGTCCCGATGTGGGTGACATCTCTCCAAGCATGCCGCCCGACATACATCAAACTTAACCAACTCGAAGCTTCATTACAAATGAGTAACATCCATTCCAGGCAAGCGGTCTAACTTACATCAGACTTAACCAACTGAAAGCTTCGTCATGAGCATTGGAAGCCAACCTGGCGCCACGCTAGACTGGATAGCCATAAACAGGTAACTTCCACAGCCGACAGGTTAGAGCCCATTCCCCAAGAGCTTAACCCATTCACGTTCATGCAAGGAACACTCAAAACCACAAGCCGCGACAGATATGGAGACAACCAGTTCCTAGACCAAATGGTCCCGACAGCATACCACTGGTGCCACAGACCGAATGGTCCTGACGGCATACTGCTGACGTCCCAGGATACGACCCTCATCTATGTGCCAACTTAAAAATCTTGAAGCGGCCTTACAACTGGCGCTTTTACCAAACACTGAAACCCAGAAGGTAATCAGAGTCAGTTTGAGAAAAATCCCACTTTATTGATAAACCTGAGAAGGTTACATTTCAAGTTTGTGAGCGACCCTAGTCTCCGGGGAGCTGACATGCCAAGGCGAGTGCTTGGACAACATTCCAGCAAGGGAGGCTGAGACTTGGTTGGAGCTCATCCTGAGTCGCAACCCGCAGTCCCCTATAGTATTGGTGGGATTCGTCATCCCCAGGCTTCCTTTAATCATGCCTAGATCGTGTGAGGTGATTGCACATCGATCTGAGCTCTTTGGACTTCGCTAGAACCGATCAAAGATTTTCAGCCATAGGAACTTGGCACCGGCTGGATTCTGGTCATAGTGGCGCCGGGAGCGGCACCAGCGCCGTTGGCGCCGGGAGCAACAGGGGCGCTACTGGCGCCGGGGACAATGCTGGCGCCAGTGGCGCCGGAAGTAAAGCTTGTAAAGGTAGCTTTACAACATCCACCCACCTTTATAAAATCTGACTGGCCACTTTTATTAACATTGAAGCTGGCACACCACAAGTCGGAGGCTCAGTTCTTTGTACCAAAAAATTACATAACTTAAAAATATCTCTTTGTTTGGGAAAAGCGTAGATTTTATATCGCTTTCGTAAAACCCAAGAACCTTATTAACTGGTGACAGAGGCCTTTCTTTGAAATGTTCGCCCTTGTCGCTTCTGACTTTCGACTTTGAAACTCCTTTGAGCTCTTGATTTGTCCTTGATGCACTTTGTGTTGAGCTCCCTGAGCCCCAGATTTGATCAGTTCTACATAGGTTTCAAGGCTCCTTGAGCCAAAGGATGTATCGTTTGATTGCCCACTTTATGGTCCACTCCATGCCTTGTTGCTTCTACACCTTGGTTTCTCTCCTTGTCCCAGCCTGATCTTGATACATTTCCTTCTTGGCTCTTTAAGGTAAGCAAAGATTGAGTACTCCGCAATGCACTTCTCACTTAGCTTGAAGTATCTCTTGGAATCAACCCAAATGTAACCATTGACCTCGTGGAGAGCCAAAGGGTCGCACCAGTTTGATCTGCATACGAACTATCTCTTCGCGTTTGTTTGAAGCACCATGTCCGTCGCGCAAAACTTGACTTTCACAATTCCATCACTAGTCAGTTGCCTCACAGTCAAAACAAGAAGTGTACATCGAGCTTGGCTTCAAGTAGCTCTCTTTGAATCAGACTCATGCACCAGAGTTTGCACTAGTCCGATCTCAACACAAACAGTCCCTTAGCGTCCATTTGAAGTACCAAGTCTCTCATGCAAGACTCAACTTTCACAGTTCCTTCATTGATCAGCTGCCTTACACGTAACACAAGCCAGCGTACTCATATGTTTCCTCATCATTGTTGGTCCAGAGAAAGCCTATAACAAACTTTCCATTCTGCAACAAAAACTTGTCAACTTATTAGGTCCAAAGTTCGCCAGTCTCCTCGTGTGAGTATGGCTTTGCCCCAAGAGAGAGGTGTGTGTGATAGTTCCCCTCTTGCTCATAATATCAGCTGACCGGACTTAGAGTAGAGTTCTTCGGACAAAAAGCCTTTCCAACACTTTGCTTCCCATTTGCTAGGATTATGGAATTGGATATCACCCATGCTCACTGAGTTTCAGTTCCGAAGGTGGCCGTCCCAAATGAAGACCAACTGATCCATAGAAGATCTCCCCTGAAATTGCCCTTTCCAACTTTTGACTTCCTGCTTGCATCTGGCGGGTGTTGTCACAAATGAAACTAACCCAAGAAATAGGCTAGTCATCCATCCTTTGCAAATATTGAGTCTGTAGTCCTTTGTATCAACCTACAAAAGAAAGGTTCCTTCTCAAGCTATCAGCTCCTTGTATCACAAGCAATCATGCAAACCAGGCAAAGCATGAGTACTAAGACTCACCATGAATACATACAAGCAAGACACTCAGGCAAGTTTACTAACAGGTAACAAAGACAAGGTCCCCCTTTGAGATGGTCCTGCCAATGGACCTTTGCCTAGCCCATACAAATCGATCACAGAATTAGCCCACATAGGACACCTCTCCAACTATCCATGCTTTCACCACTTTTTGGTCGATAGCCCTTATAGCTAAACGATCGATAGCTATCCCGCACCGGCAGCTAACCACCCGTGCTATACAGCATCTCTGTATCAATGGTTGACCCGTACAGTTCAAATATGTCGCCCCGCACCCCACAAGGCATAGACCATGCTTACACCAACCTAATGGCAGCACACTGCCTCATCTGTCCTATGTACAGATAGCGCCAGACCTGAACCGCGAGAACTAACCGTGCTTACACCTCAAGGGTAGCACCTTGACTCATCAAGTCTGCCGTTCTGCCGACCACCCCGACCGTGGACGCACCCGCGCTTACACTCTGGGCAGCACCTTGCACAATAGTTGTCTTGATGAACCCCAAACAATGGCCATTTCCGTGAGATCCGCATAGCTGACCGGCCAGTCGGCTCTGATACCACATGTAGCGCAGGCATCCCAAAGGGAGCCGGGAACCACGACTTAGCTTCCCAGCTTTCAACTCTTGCCATCCAAACCCACTTGACATACAAGCAGCCAACTCGCCAACAACGATCAGACTTAACCAACTTGAAGTTCCGAAAACCAACATTGAGATCCAACCTGGCACCATGCCAGATCGGGAGTCCCGATGTGGGTGACTTCCCTCCAAGCAAGCCGCCCGACATACATCAAACTTAACCAACTCGAAGCATTATTACAAACGAGTAACATCCATTCCAAGCAAGCGGTCTGACTTACATCAAACTTAACCAACTGAAAGCTTCGTCACAAGCGTTGGAAGCCAACCTGGCGCCACGCCAGACTGGACAACCATAAACAGGTAACTTCCACCCAAGCAAGCCATCCAACTCAGCCGACAGGTTAGAGCCCGTTCCCGAAGAGCTTAACCCGTTCACGTTTGTGCAAGGAACACCCAGAACCACAAGCCGCGACAGATATGGAGACAACCAGTTTGAGACTTGGTTGGAGCTCGCCCTGAGTCGCAACCTGCACTCCCCTATAGTATTGGTGGGATTCGCCCCCCCCCCCCCCCCCCCCCCCCCCCCCCCCTCATACCAAGCACTCTACCCAGGCTGGTAAAGCACCTTTTTTATCTCTCTAGAATTTTCTCTCTCTAGAAAGTCATTTTCTCTCTCTACATTTTATTGATCCCCAGGCTTCCTGTAATCATGCCTAGATCGTGTGAGGTGATTGCGCATCGATCTGAGCTCTCTGGACTTCGCTAGAACCGATCAAAGATTTTCAGCCATAGGAACTTGGCGCCGGCTGGATTCTGGTCACAGTGGCGCCGGGAGCGGCATCGACGCCATTGGCGCTGGGAGCAGCAGGGGCGCTGCTGGCGCCAGTGGCGCCGGAAGTAAAGCTTGTAAAGGTAGCTTTAGAACACATATGAAGAAGGAATGAACGGAATAAAGAGAAAGTGAATAAAATAAAAGAAAATAATATGTTTGAGAACAATGAGTGTGGCAGTGAAAGAAAGGTCAAAAGAAGTTCAAAAAGAGATTATTGAACTGATGTTGTTGATGATCCAGTTGAAATGGTCTTTGTTAGAGAGAGAAGCTCTCGACGGAAAACCAAGATATCTGAAGATAGGACCATGAGACAAAATGTTAAGACTAAGACCATGTAAGTATCTTCAATGTAATTGTAACAATATGCAACCATTTAAATGGATGTATCTTTAGTGCTAAAAGTAATGATTTTTTTTGTGATCCATTAAATATTAAAAAATATAATTTTATACTCATATTTCAATCAATAAAAATGATGATATGATCAATTTGAAATAGCTCAATAGTTTACAGCATAATAAATGATATTTTTGGATGATATTAAAGAATCTATATTAATGAGTGTTAGTGTTTCAAGAGACATCAAAATCTAGATCATATGTCAAAACTTCATTCAATGTAGTCAATGTAATTTTTCCACTATAGTACTTTCTTGGTTTTCAAGTTGCCAACATCACCTTCTTGTGTCTTTGCCACATTTTTTTTCTACAGTCATTATATCTCCCTACACATTTGTCATGAGTGCATCAACTTAAACCATTTCAATACAACACAACTTGAAGTTTCATCTTTGTTCCTTGATTAATGAATGCTATCACCCTTTTGAATGAACACCATGTGCAATTGAATCAATAAACTTCAGCACTATCAAATAGCAACCTTTCCACGAAGAGGACTTGCACTAGGGCTATCATGACAAAAATGGACAATCTTCTTATGGAGCTTCTCACAAGCTGGAATGAGAAGTTTGCAATTTCTCATATATGGTATATATAAGGTAAGTGTGAGCAAAGAGACCAAAACTCTCATTTGAAGATTTTACTTGCGCAAGATTTTACTCTCTCACAATTCCCTATTAAGTCTTGTGTTGTCCTTACAATTATGATATTTTGGTGTTATTCCCAAGCAATCCAATATATGAGATATTTGTGACCCCCATTAACAAATAATATTGTAGTTTTCTATTTCCGTAAGAAAAATGTTGAATTACATTTTTTCAAGGTTGACTAAATTTCTTTTGTATGTCCACACCACATAACAAAAATTTATTGGTGACATTCTTACTTTCTCTTTTTTATCAAAAGAAAATAGGCAGGAAATTTGAAATGGCGAGTCAAATGTTGTTTCACTCGCCAACTTCCAGAATGGTAGTTCTGAGGCTACTGGTCATTCTGTGCTGAGGGTTGTTGGATTTATCTCCTCTACTCTCCTAAATCCCATGATAATCTAGTTCCATTCATTGTTGCATATTTACTTGCATTGTCGTGTAGTTCAACTACTAAATACGAGTAAGTGAAGATGGTCGACATATCATAGTTGGACAAACTATTGGGTAAGCCCAACCGAGTCGACATATTGAAGAAGCCTAACTTATCGGCCTCCTCACACTCATCCTTTGTATTGTGCAACCAACTTGACAATGACAGCAACCACAATCTCCTCCCTGACGGCGCAACGGCTCCACGCCATCTCTTGTACACTCATCTGCATAAATGTAAATAGCACATAGATTATTTTAACTAATATATGTACAATTGATCAATAATCAAGAACATGGATTACTAAATCCAATGAGACAGATATAGTAGATGCTTTCATGCATTGATTCTCCTATTCAGATGGATCGTCAGTAATAAGCTTATATCTTTTATAGTTTGTAGTTAGCTTTGTGATCACGCAGTTTCACCCACTATTGTATTGTGCTCACCTGCATCATTGACTTGTATTTTGTTACAATCAATCTAAATAAAGTCATGTCTAGTTCTGCGCTTAGGTTCTGCCAGTATTTGTAATGTTTCCACTCTCTATCTGACCTTCTGATTGCTTTGTCTGATTGTTTGTTCTTGCTTCCGCTATCACTGCCCACCTAGCTCTAAACTTTCGCTATCACTGTGCACCTAGCTCTAAACTTAACTTCATTATTGTGTTCATCTATTGTTACAAATATTACATGCACCGAGGAGCTTTTCACACTTCCCCAGCATGGTATCAGAGCCATAGGTTACTATTCTATGATTATTTAGAGCTTTAATATCAGAAACCATCTGATCTCTCAAGCAGTTTTTATGTCAGAGCTATTTCTATAGCCTGATAAGCTTCCCATAGAACCTGATCCTACTAGTCGATAGGATAACTGTTTTCTTGTTCTGTAATTTAACACTAGATCCTCATACTTAAGTCATTGATAACTACTACTATCATCTAGACTAATCTTCCACATGGATCCCAAGGAAAATCTAGTCTTATCATAGACAAGCTTGATGGAGCCAATTACCACTTGTGGAAATTTAAGATGAGGATTGTGCTAATGACTAAGGAGTTGTATGACATTGTTATAGCTATAGAGGCAAGACCCAAGGCCGATGATGCTGCAATCTCCCAATGGAAGCTAAAGGATGGAAAAGCTTTTGCGCTAATCATCCTCAACATCTCGGACATGCAAATCGGCCATGTGTCCAAAGCTCAAACATCCAAGGAAGTTTGGGACATCTTGAGCACATTATATGAAGTGCGAGATATAACTTCCAAGCCACATCTCAAGAAGAAATTTTACTCCCACAAGATGGCAAATGGTGATTCCCTTCAGAATCACATCAACCAGTTCAAGAACCTATTGAAGCAAATGTCCGCTGTCGGATCTTTCATCGACAATCAAGACACAATAATGGCACTACTATCAAGCTTGCCAAACTCATATGACAGTTGGGTGATGATCATCATGATGTTAAAATTGAAAAACAATCCATATTGATTTCTTGGCTTGCTACAAATGTTGTACCATGCAAGTGTGTAGCTCATAAATGCAAAATGCCAAGTTTGGCCTAGATAAAACTCGAGCTACATGGTTATGTAATATCTAGATTGAAGAATACAACTTGCATATAGTTTGTAGACATAGAATTAGCAAAGTCATGCTTGTAGAAACTCGTGGCAATTTACATGCATTAATTGTAAGTGATCCATAGTGACATGCAAGGCATGCACAAAGTGTAATGGACACATGCATGATGATTTAGACATTTCTAGCTAGAACTAGTACACTTGTAAAAAGTTGGTAGAATTTCATGCATGGAAAGCGACAAATGTCACATAGACTCTACATGTCACTTTAGATGTCATTTTGTAATGGATGGATGTGGTTCTACCTCGAGCTACGTCAAAATCCATAAATATGTGTAGCTCTCCTCACAATCAATGATGAAGAACCAAAGTTTTGTAGCTATCTCATGTCATTTTGGATCTAAACTATTTTGCTTGTTATCTCTCTACTTTTCTCTCTCTAACTTGTGTTGAAGTTTGCTCATTATTGATTCATTGCTATCATATTCAGTTGCTTAGCATGCTAGATTGTGATTAAGCCATTTCTTCTGAACTAGATCTTGCTAATCAATCTAGAATCAGGTTATTGTGCTAATGACAAAGCTTAATTAGATCCATCATACTTGTGGACATTCCCCACACGTGTGAAATCTAGAAATTTTGTCACGTGACACACTGCGAAATGATTCTTTCAATGTTGTCGAAGGAACGAAGCCTCCAATTCCTCAAATGTTGACTCTCACGTCCTATACACCAGCAGAGGCTCGACTAAGCAGAAGAAAAAAGGCCTAAAGTCATCAAAGATAAAAAAGCGACACACCGTCACGAGCAATCAAATCATCCGACAAAGAAGAGACTGTTCTACAGATACTAAAAGCGTTCCAACCATGAGATCCAAGACTGTTGGATACTACAAGCAAAGAATAACAACAAAGAATATTCGAATCAAGTGGCAAATGTAGTTGTAGAAGCTCCACGACCTACTTAAGAATCAGAATATGATGCCTTCATGATAAACCATCAAGAAGCATCCAACCATAGCTCTTGATTTCTTGATTCTGGTGCCACACAGCATGACTAGCCATATCAGCTATTTCGAGTCCTATACGCCTTACAGTACCAAATGATATGCTCACTTTGGTGACAATAACAGTCAAGCTATCAAAGGTGAAGGTACAATAAGATTGAGCTTTGCCAATGATCAATGTAAGCTACTTTCAAATGTCCTTCATGTACCAAATCTATTTATAAATCTGCTCTTTGTTAGCAGAATTATAGATCTAGGACATAAAGTAGAATTTGATTCTGATCAATGTAAAGTAGCCGATAGGACATGCAAGGTCCTAGCACTCATAAAGAGACATGGATACTTGTATAGATTAAGTCATTGCTTTTTTGCCTCTAGTCAAACATTTAGTACTTCTATTCAGATAAATAAAAGTTTACTTTGGCATTATAGACTTGGTCATTTGAATCATGCTTCTATACAGCAAATGTCTAAGCAATCCATTGTTCTTGATCTCGACTATCCTGACAAGAAAGTCGAATTACCTACCTATCAAGACTATCTAGTCGACAAACAAACCAGACAACCATTTAGATCAAGTCATCAACATACTACTAGAGGATTACTAGATGTTGTACATACAGATATCTGTGGCCCAATGAAGAATCCTTCACTAAAGGATTCAATGACAATCAAATTATTGACAGTCTAAAGTTTCAGATGGATTCTCAAAGTAAAGTCGGTCTTATCATAGACAAGCTGAATGGATCAAATTATCATTTATGGAAATTTAAGATGAAGACCTTGCTAATCGCCAACGAGTTGTGGGATGTTGTTACAAGTATTGAAGTGAAGCCTGAAGATGACACATATGACTCTAAATGGAAATCGAAGGATGGTAAAGCTTTCACGCTTATTATATTGCAAACGCAATAACCATGAGACCCAGGATTGTCGAATTCTCAAAGCAAAGAATGCAGCCAAGCAACTGATCAACAAGCAAATACAGTTACATCATCTCCTAAAGTCGACAAATATGCAAATTCGATGATTCGTGGTTTCTAGATTCCAGAGCCACTCAACATATGACCAATCATCATGAGATTTTTCATTCCTATATACCTTACAGCACAAAGAAGTATGTTCATCTTGGTAATGATAGCACTCACACTATGAAAGGTGAATGTACTATAAGATTAAGATTCCAAACTATTGTCAAAAATCTTGTATGTTCCTGTACTCTCTACAAATCTGTCATCAATAAGTAGAATTACAGATTTAGGTCATAAGGTGGAGTTTGAGTCTGATCAATGCAGAATTATCGATAGGAGTAATAAGATCCTTGCACTCCGCAAGAGACATGGATACTTATATAGACTAGCACATTGTTATTCTGATTCTAGTCAAGTCTTGAAAACCTCTATTCTTGTCAATAAAGCATTACTATGGCATCATCGCTTACGACACTTGAATTATGCATCTGTTTTGAGCATGTCCAGACAATCCCTAGCACTTGATCTCAACTATCCTTCTAGAAAAGTCGATCTCCTTGTCTGCTATAGCTGCATCCTTGGAAAGCACACTAGGATTCCTTTTAGATCGAGTCATAGGCATGCAATAAAAGGTTTATTAGATGTTGTTCATTCAAATATATGTGGACCTATGCAATCTCCATCATTGCTAGATGCAAAGTAATTTATTACCTTAATTGACGAATATTCCAGAAGAACAATTGTTTACTTCATCAAGCATAAATCAGAAGTCTTCATCAAGTTCAGACAATTCAAAGGGCATGCAAAAAATCAAACTGGCAAACGAATCAAAGCACTGAGGTCCTGACAATGAGGGAGAATATATCTCTACCGAATTCAAGGAGTACTACCTTAACAACGACATTGAGCAACAATACATTACCTCCTATTCACCTTAGTCAAATGGTCTTATTGAGAGAAAGAATAGAACCTTAGTCGAATTGACAAAGTGCATGTTATTACGTGCGACACTTCCGAAGTCCTTTTGGGCTGAAGCTGTTCAACAACAACCTATATTCAGAACAGATGTCCTACTAAAGGTCTCTCAAACAAAACACCATTCGAAGTTTGGATAGGTGCCAAACCTTCTTTGTCAAACTTACGAGTTTTTGGATGTACTACTTATGCACAGATTCCTCATGATCTCAGAAAGAATCTCGACTTCCAGAGTATCAAATGTATTTTCATCAGCTACACTACTTCAGATCAAGCCTACAAATTATTCGATCCCATCGAGTCGAAGATATTTACTAGCCGGGATGTCATCTTCATCGAAGATCAGTTCATCGACCTCAAGGGAAAAGGCAAAGCCCATATAGCCGACTCTTCGGTTTCATCCGACATATTGAACTTCGAGGTTCCTCAGTCGACTATTCCTATTGAAGGTCCAAGCTCATCTACTTCTGACGAACAACATGTCAACGACGAATCTGAAGATGATGAAAATGATGAAAATGATCAACTTCCTCTATTCTCCATAAGATCATCAAATTTCTAGCAGACTACTTATCAGGTATATCGATGAGTCAACAGCCTACCTTCGAAGAAGCACTTAGTCAGCCCGATTATGATCTCTGGAATGAAGCTATGATAAAGAGTTAGACTAGCATTGGTTGTCAATAGGAAAGCTGATCATACAAGCAATATTTTTGTGTTACAAGCAAAATCTGTCAACAAAACATAAGACAAAGCATCATAAATGCCTCTACCCAGCTAGAGAGAGAAAATAGAAGGTACAAAACTCGTGGAGAGAGAGAGGGCACACAGAGCTTGTCTCCAAATTTGCATTACACACAAATTTCATCATTTCTCAATGAGAGTACATCACATATATATAGATCCATGGACTCTTCTCCTACTTTGAGTTGAATTGGAGTTGTGGATCCACCTCTCAAGCTATCTAGACTTATCCAAGCCACCTCACTATGTCTAATTGTGCCACAGTCTTTTCATGCATTAAATGTGGCATGTAAAGTACAAATGGCATTTCCTATGGTACCTCGAGTTTCTACTTCTACCTACCTTGAATATTTTATTTTAAGATGGGTCTTTACTAAGCCAAAAGAGCTCAATTCATCTTTGGCATTTTTAGGACCCATACAACATTAGATAGATTTTTCAATATTTTGATAAAAATTAAGACTCTTCGAGTTTATCGTATTGCTTAATGCTCCATTCATAAGTGTAACACTAACTCTTTTCAGCTTTTGTCCCTTTATTACTTTTGATTCATCTAACTTGAGAACTAATATCAATTTCTCAACACTTTCATTTGTGATTCCATAAAACTTTACAATAAATCTTAGTAAATGATTCAAATCTACAAATATATTGTTGGTGGAATCATATGACAAAGTCCCATGTTTTGAGTTATAAATTTCATTGATATGATAAGGAATCCCAATGATGTTTTACAAACCCCTTGTTTAACACATCCCTCTAATTTGATTTGAAATGGCCAGGGAATAGAAATTTTTTTATATGTACTTGTCCAAATGCCTCTTTGATAATTTTAAACATTATGTCATATGCATCCCTGCTAATACCAGAATAATCACATGCTCCTTGTATCAATTTTCGGTCAATAATCTTGCCGACTTCACCCATAAGGGCCTCTTCAATCTTGGACTTGATTTGAGAATATCGTTCATTTCCTATTAGACTCGTTATTGACTTGGCTGTAAGTACTGCACTCAAAGACTTTTCAATCATGTCCTTGTCTTTTAGATTTTGATTGGTGACTAAAGCTAATCTGCAAAATAAAAATAAGTTTTTGAAAAAAAACAATTCACAATCATTGATGTGCTAGATGAAACAAAACACATGAATAGTTTAAAACAAAATCTTACTTGAAAGCATAAATTCTTTTTTTCTGTTGACCCCCACTTGATGAAATCTCATCAATACCTTTTAAAATAACTCGTTTTCGCTTATTGTTTAGTATTTTCTTCTGTAATGTGTTTACTTCTACATTTATTTGACAATATGAGGTACACAATGTTTGTACAATTAGTTTCATATTGTCATGTTAAGGTTTAATATAATATTTTGCAAACAAGAATTATCTATCTTCATTCTCTTCTTTTGTTTGCAACAAAAGAGTTTTTTATTATCAGTAGTCATTAAGCAAACCATTCAACATATTTTCCAAACAATGGATTTTTTTTCATTGAATATTAATGCCATAACTTTTCAATCTTTCACAATAACCCAATCGACCATTGTGTCCTTCACAGAAAAACAGTATGAGTTGTGTGACTGATCTAAAATCTGGATGTTGCATTGAGCTTGGATCGATTGGATATAAACTTCCATCAACCCATAGATTACAATGTTTCATGTCTTCCGTCCTGTGATCCATGATTTGGTGAGTTGGTATGGTGGACCCTTTCAGATTTTTTTTCGACAATGGAGCATATTTTGTAGAAAGATCAATATGGAGATGATACTTAGACATCTTAATAATCGATAGATTAATCTAGTAGAAAACCAAATTGCAAGGTATTAAAACTCGTCTTAATTGGAAAAAGATTTCAATTGCAAAAATTTGAAATGACCTTGGTGCTCTTTTGGATCCAACACACTCCATGTTTCTTGCTTTATATGCAAAATCAAAGCTTTGCAGTTATATGCAAAATACTTTTTCAATAGATGTGTGTTGAAATTGCAAATTTTTGAATTGCAAAAGTTTGGAATAACCTTGCCACTCCTTTTGATCCAACACACTCCATATTTTCTAAATTGCAAAAGTTCACATTCACGTTGGCGCTCATTGTGATTCAAAATATTCAAAGTTTCTTGCCATGATATTCAGATCGATAAGACTATTTTCCTTTGATGTGAACGCTATGAGTAGATGGAAAGAAACTTTGATGTGCAATATGATTTGCATTTACATGAGAAGTCATGTTAGTTAATGGTAGAAAATAGAATCTTGAAGTATGGACCCCACACATTGCGGCTACCCAACTTCCAGTTAACTTAAACACGTTACTAGTGAGGTCAAGTCATCAAAGTTGTGTGGGAAAACCAAAAACTCGGTCAGAGTTTTAAAATCCGACGATTTTCTCTCTCTTATGTGGCATTTCTTAGACAGCCCTTTTGGGCCTTGGAACTCCAAATTCACATGGAATTGGTCAATTGTGACCTTGTAGAAACTCGAGCCACAATAAATGCATTATGTCCTAAGTTTCCATTGTGACATGCAAGGCATGCAAACACTCTAATGGACACATGCATGTGTTTGTACATGGCTAGTTGAGAAATTGCCATTTGGAGAAAGTAGGTGGAAGTTAGGTGCAATCTATGCATGCAAGCAGTAGGTGTCAAGATAATAGTAGTTTGCACTTGAATAGGTGTAGGATATGCATTGAGTGCAAGGAGTACCACAAATTTTGGCTCTCCTATATATGTACATATCATTCTCATTCATTTCTAATGAAGAATCAAGCATTGGTAATGTCATAATGTCAATTTTGGATCTGATTCAATGTTGCTTGTAATTGCTCTCTCTCTCTCTAACTCGGATTTTGTGTCTTCTTCATACATGATCAAGCTTGTGTACTTTCCCTATTTGTGAGAAATTAATGTAGCTTTGATCTGTAGCATTCTAGATTGTGCTCTAGCCATAGATCTGTTGGTAGATTGCAAGATTGCTCTGCAGGTGATCTGTGTGCCACCACAATGCATGGTAAAGATCATTCACACATTTCTTGTGGTTCTCCACATGTGTGAATTTGATAGATTTTCATCATGGTATCAGATCCATACCATGCTTTGAATGCTACTAACATTAGGTGTATGAAGAATTCTACGACAATTCAAGCTAAGAAGTTGTTTACCAATGTTTTGCTATCTATTCTTGAACAGTTTTTGGATGAATGAGGTTAGAACTGATATTTTCAGTCCAGAACAGAGGATGTATGGAATTCTGACTTTTCACATGTGTGAAAACCAGAATACTTCATTTGACTCTATTTCCTTGGTGCTAGATCCAAAGATACTGACATTATAGCTTATTGGAAAGCTAGAAGAACCCTCTTTCCACTGCAATTGTTTCATTCCATTCTGATGACCCTAGTAGGAGTTATAAGCTCTTAAAGAAGGGTAGGGAGTGACCCAAAATCCAAGTGGACGCTTTTTGAATTGACTATATTGCATGCATGATTCATCATTCACAATTTTTGGTAATCAATCTGAGATGGAGTTGGATAAGTCAAGATTTTGTTGTCATAGTCAGATCATTTCACACAAAGGGTTGTGTTTGAGTTGAATGTGTGTTTATAAAGTGCTTTTCATTCATTTGAAACTCGTGATAAAATTTGGCATCAGAATTGTAAGTGCTTCATCAGAAGATAGAGGCTAGATCCAAATTCAAAGTGATTAATTTTCTGTTGTGAGCAAGGACTCACATAACTGTAAACCTCTCAATCAAAGCTAAACAAGCAATGAAATAGAGGCAAACCATCATGTCTTAGACTACATAGCAAATAACCATGTAGTTGCCATTAAACTCATATCAAAATGAAAATCGAAAGGAGAGAAATTTCATTATTAAGAGTATGAAGTACATGGATGTTAGAAATAGCATAACTGTGAGAAGGCAAAGCTAGTCTGTGTTCCACCCAACCACCATCATAAGACAAAGGACAGAGAGACACCTGCATGCAAGCATATGTGGCAATGCATATGAGGGCTATAAATAGTCACATGCATGGCCGTTGAGAGCCATGCAGTCTAGCCGTAATTAACTGGGACTCATGCAGCAGTAATCATAGGCATGCATCATGAACAATAAATGGTAGTTAGGACTGCCACCTATCGCATGCAAACTATAAAATCCAAGAAAATATTTCATTCATTTACTAGCTAATATTTCTAACGGTTGTAAGACCTATCTTTAGATGCTCTACTTTATTGATCTAACACTTCTGGCCATTAGAGAGGTCCAAAATAAAAAAAAGACCCTTTGTAAAGATACTTTTATTTTTTTTTCTTTAGTTTCGACCGAAACTAGGCCTAATAAAAATGCATAGCTTTGAAATCTACATAACGTAGTTCAAATTAACTGAGAAATAAAAATGCAATATAGAAAACTTTGAAATTTGTGTTCGGACAGCATGGACGTATCCCATTGGTTTCTTCTTCCTGCCCGACACGTGCTAATATGCCCGACATCAATACCTCAAGTTAAATTAACTTGACTATGTTGGTTAGTATAATGAAATTTTCTAACTATACTAGTTATAGTTATAGAAATACAATGGTGTACAGTTACATAAATATGGTATACGTAGTAATTGTGACAATGTTGGCATTCACATTAGATTAAATGTGATACGAAAAATTGAAATTAAGTATCATATCAAAGAGACTTTTGGCGCCCAAGCTTTGAAAATAGCAATGGCAAGGAGACCCAGATCTACAATCGAGTCTGTGATTCTTTACAATGAGAAAGATGAAGCGGATAACTGGAAGCCAACAAAATATATGAAGAATTCATGGGTATTGTTGCGTCCATCATCAAAGGGCAATTTTTGACAATAGAAAAGAGCAAAAATGACTTACAAATCTTATTGGAAAGCAAAAATTTTGGAATTTAAGACTACTCCGGGAGGTCAATCGATATCAGAAGTTTAGTACAACATGTATATATGCATTCAGAAATCAAAGTACATGATATCAATCCTCATGATCATCAAAAATGTAATTGTAAGTATATCAAAACATATGCACTCTACAACAATCATAGGTGATTTTCTTTATTGATGCTCTTTAGATTATGATTTAAATGCCTCAACATTGTCTTTTTCTTTCAAATTTATATCCATCATGCATAAGTGAATGGGAGCCAGCACAATCACTTGCAAGAATATTGGACGTGATTCACTCTACTGTTGGAAAGCTGCAATATAGAGGAAGAAGTCCATAGGAACTTGCAAATTGTGGTATCTATTTTTATGAATCTTTATATACGCCACAAACAAATGGAGGTTTTGGCAAGCTCAAAGCAATTCCATTGCCTAGTTTTCATAGTGATGAGTGGCCTACTCCTGACAGTATTGTTTCTGAATCCTTAGATGCAAGCTACTCATTGATATTAGAAATGCTATGAAGATAAGCACATGCTCGAAAATTGTTCAGCTAAGTTGGTTTATCTCATTACATATATTTGTTGATTTTTTTTTGAGTGCTAGTGTTCGTAGGACACCAACTTTATTTGTTTGCAAGGATTTATTAGATGAGACTTTGTCAGATCTCATGGATCACGGTTGGGATAGTAAAACAAATAATGACATAGAATGCAAGATTAAAAAGTCTTCAAGGATCTTTCATTATCATAGCAAAAAACAAATGCTTAGTCTCACATTTAGCTATCAGAGATACAAGAAAATTGAAGGTACATGGCTACCACTGGATCAAGACTTTGAACTAAATAGTCACACAAATCTAATGGAGATAAGCATTATCTACAATGAGGAATATTTGACTATGGGTGAGGTGGAAGAGCATTGGAAGCTTGATTTTATCAGAACAGAGCTCATGCTATTACAAACCAATCTACCAACATATTTTAGATTTATCATCAACGGAAGACTCGTAAGTACTTTATGTTTATTGCCATTTCAAAATAGAACAAAATAATTGAAAATGTCATCATTTACAATTGCACATTCACTAATATTTGTCATGTCACAGATGCGAAAAAGACAGGAGTTGATAATGTGCTACAAACAACAATCACCATTGTGGGAGAACAATAGCTTCAAATAAACTTTAGTAAAAATTTGTGTATACACTCTTTCATTCAATAAATGAAAGCCCAAGTTGGCGATCAGTACATGTATTTTGTGCTCCCAAATTCATAAAATGGAACAACATTTGATATATCAATGTATATTTTTCTATGAATTCTATACATGTGCAATCTATTTATGTTCTATGCTGTCTGTATTTGTTCTATTCTTTATTTAGTATAATTACATCATCCTTTGCACCATCATCAACAATGGGAGGCTGAAGCCTTGCCCTAGCCAGTATGCTCAGGATAATTTCTTGTCTAAATCTGTACACCTGACTTGATGTGCACTTAGGTTGTGTAAACTGCAAGATAGAACATTCATGTATTAGTAATGGCTAAAAACATCAACAAAATAGAAAACTAATCATGATTCCAAAAATAAGTATAAACAGAATTTATTATCTTAGAAATATCAACATCTTTTTGAAGGTTGAACCACTCAAAAAATAACTTTCATTGTATTATGTGTACCACCCACAGCTAACTGAATCATTTTGTTGGGGTGACTGCAAAAAACTTCAGCACACAGGAAATCAATCATGAAACAGAATGAATTAGAATGAAACAAATACATTAGAATACTAATTTCAAAATGTTGTTAAGAAAGAAAGAATTTACCTCCAAACTAAGGATCTGCCAGTTCATGGAATGGGGAACATCTGTTGGAATATATTTATTTAAATATGGAAGGTATATATCTACATCCTTATGCGTATTGCTCGCCGAGTTCATCTTGACACAAAAACATTTAACAATATTATCTACAGATCTCTTAATAGAGATCATGTTTAAACTCCAATGGTCACTGCAAAATAAGATTGAAATTTCTTTAGCTGCAATTCTGAGAACTATTTCCATTGATAATGCCAATGATAAAGCATTGAACAACAAGAAGCATTTGATATATCTTACTTGGTATGATAAGGGACGAGCAAGTATTTTGTTGCTGGTGTGAATCCACTAGTCAGACACTGTGACAGTGTGTCATTATTCTCCTTAAAGGCTTGAAGCAAAAAGTTACTCAACACCAACAACTCATTGGATGAATCTCTTGCAATGTCATATTGCAAGAGTGTAAGCCCAGACTCTATCACAGGATCACTGATAGAAGACCGTCTATTTTTGAGATCCAAACAATCAACGACTCCATAATTTATACTAAAGTCAAGTTCCTCTACTCTAAAACAAAAAGGAGTACCAATTGTATCTACAACATCGGCTATGTCCTTTTTAAATTTAAGATAATCATCAAAATCTATGTATGTATAAAAATTTTAAGGAGGAGGAGGAGGTAGATGTGTAGTATCTACAGGAATTACAGGGGTATCCAAAATCGATGTAGCTATATTTACAACATTATCAAGAGCAGTGTTATCTACAATTGGTTCCGGGTTAGGCTTCGCAGATTCTGTGGTGTCTACCCTCCTTACTTTCTTTTTAGCTCTCTTGGGGACTGCCTGCTTCCTAGGATGCTTGGTAGGAAGATCAGTCCTATCTAGAGGAACAGGTCTGGGAGCAGCAGGCTGAGATACGTGTAACTTGCAAAATCTCTCCTTCATTCTCATCAGTAGCTGAAAGTCCTTGGGCATTATGGTGACTCTCTTGGAATGAATAGCAAGCAAAAAAGAATCTTAAAAAAAAAGACTCATATAGTCTTCAGCAGCTTCCTGAAGGCACTGAAGAGCAGTGGGTGTGAATCTAACGAGCTATCCGAGATCATTTCTAGTTATGTTTCAGATGGCACGGTAGAACGCAGCTCTGGGAATCAATAGAGTGGTTGATCTCTGATACTTACATATTTCAGAGAGCCACCTACTACGGTTGCACGTTCTAGGTCTAGCGGGAGGTGTAATGGCAACCGTAGGACCTGAGGACGAGCCAGTAGCTTTGTTTGCTTTCTCCTATCCATGGAAGTGTACTAGTGGATATCGCACTTGTGCATGACGACTAGGATGAGCAAGGAAGGATTATGAAGCCCTCGTAGAGGACCGATATGTACGGAAATAATGTACGGTATATTGGACCTGTGCGAGCCAAATATCAAAGAGATCGATTAGTATAGAAGCACAACTCCAATATGAGGAGACACATAGGCAAAAATATCGGACTTGTGCGCATGGAAAGCAGTAGGCAGAATATCGATTGTGAAGGAGACGCACAAGTGCGATATGCGGAGCGAAAAAAAAAGTGAAAAAATTTCATCGGAGTTTGTGATTTATATCGCGGTTCGCACGTGCAAAAGAACATCCTATCGCACGAGTGAGATTTGTACGGCCAAATGCGAGAGCGACATGTGTCAGGTTGTCATTTGACATGTGTGGGATTTGTACGGTCAAATGCGAGAGCAACACGTGTTGTCGAACCGACGAATGAACACGAGACACGTGTATTGGTGTCATTTCACATGTGTCCAGGTGTCACCTCACACGTGCCAGTGCCTGTAGTCCAATCGGAAGTAAACAGTGTCCATTGACCGTTGACCACACGTGTGAAAATTCAGTATAAAAGACACAAAACCTGATTAATTTTTTATTTTTTTCTTTCTCAAAATTCATGGCATATCGATCTTGTGTGCACGCATTGTTGTCCATTTTTTGCAATGATACCTACTTGCGCACAAGTGCGATATTCAGTAGCTACCTGCCGTACATATCCCTCTTGTGCCCGATCTTTAGAGTTAGTTTTGTTTTGTTTGTTCTCCCTCGCGCACAAGTTTGATATCTACATTAGTTCCATGGCCTCTTCCTCAGGATCTACATGAGATTTAGGCTTGAGTTCATTTTTTACTGAATTTGGGGTTACTGAAAATCCAGACTACCTCCACAGCCTATTCAGGCCATATTTACATGTTTTCAAGACTGCACAACCAAATTTTGAAGTATTTTATGAACATTATGTTAGATTCAGGAATATACTCAGTAAGCTTGTTATCTCCATAGGTTCACTCTAGTACATGCATTATACTGGTCTTGTCCATTTCTTCTCAGCTTTCAAACATAGACTAGATAGAATGTTCACCAAATTGTTTGATCTTTTAAAAGCAATTCAATGTGTTCTTATTGCAACAAGAAATGTCGATTGGTTGAATATCAAAGTGGTTTTGTATTTTTCCTATTAGTTCAGATCCCAGATGATGAGGAAGTTTCTGTTGCTAACCCTCCTATGGCATCATTCTTTGTTCAGTCAGCTATTAAGGATATAAGTCACTTCCTTATCGACACCCCTGATAAGGAAAGTGACTTTATTGATGTAAATATTGATGTGCTCCGGGATTCTTTTATTGGCCAAAATCCATCTGCTGATGAATCAATCCCTATAGAGGAGTCTAAATGTATTTTCAATTTGTCTGTATACTATATAAATGACGATGTATATTTTACTATAGCTAATTTATGTAAATTTTTTGACTATTGTGAAGATGAGGTTCTATGTTTATTATCTGGCACGATTTTCAAATTCTCTGACTTTGTAGATTTTGAAACAGATGACCTTGTTGCTGGAATTAATTTTGAGCTTGTGCACTTGCCAATGGATTCTAGATTGATTTCCAAGATCTAGATCAAAAAGCAAGGCATAGAGACAAAAGATGGATGCAATAGTTGATAACCAAAGTTCATACATATGAAGAGAAAAGTTTCTTAAAAAAAAAAGGAAAATTAAGCTCCTCTCCTCGCGTAGAGAGAGAATAGAGCTAATTCCGACTCATGTAGAGAGAGAAGAGACAACAAGAAAATCTCACCAAAAAGTTCAAAAACTCAACTTACATAATGATCATAAGGAGAAGTACATATAGAGTGTGTGGAGATCGCTCCTTGCATCCTACTGGACCCATAATCCTAGCTTCCTAATGCTATTGGATGAGTGATGCGTCCATCCTACAATTCTATTGGACCCTTCTTCAAGATTTCTCAATTCCTATTGGACCCCTTGACCAAAGCCAACATTTGAATTCATCACTCATCAAACTACATTAATACAAGTGTCACAATCCTATTTACTAGCCTATCTAGCTCGAGATTGCATCACTAATGGCTTTTGGCTCAATAGTGGCTTTACATGTGGATTTGACCAATTTGCCAACTATGCTAATTTTTGGCCCTATCACAAATCTACTCAAAGAAGCTTGTCCTAAAAACTTAGAAGACCCCTAAAGCTATGATAAACGATTTTACACGTGTGGGAACATGCTCCACACATGTGAAATGTACTTTTTGTTAGAGTTTAGCAAATTTCACATGGTTTTTCTTTATGTATTTGACATCTATCTGGATCCACACGTGTGAGGACCTATCCACACGTGCTAGATTGTAGGAATCTAGAAGGTCAACACAAAACACCAATGGATGATGTGGCAAACTTGATAGATCTTATCCAAAGTGGATATGGATGAGTACAATGAGCCATCCCACACATGCTGGATGTAGCTTAGAGAGAGATTATGGTGATTGTGTACTTGATCCATGATGGATCCATTGTAAACCTAATGATGAAAACATTGGTTTGTGAAACAATCTTGGTGTTTTCACTCTCTATAGCACTTTCTTTGTGAATGAATGCTTAGTAAATCATAAGTAAACTATTTCTCTGTTATTAGGCCGTACAATAGTTGTACTTCACACGAGTGAAGCCGTGGATCATCATTACTTGATTGTTCTTGCTTGGAATCACAAGAAGCTAGATTTGAAAGCTAGTCTTGATATAAATCAAGATCCCAAGCTACCAATCCCTCTTTGTGATCATTTGTAGATGAAATTTAGTCCAAAACTCTAAAATTTGACATGGTATCAGAGCCAAGTCAAAGAGCTTACTTGATGATCCAAATATCCTCATTTTGGTAAAAGCATTGGTGCTAAATTCATTTTGAAGGAGGAAGACCTTTACTAATAGTTTACTTGTGATGTTGAGGTTCAGATTTGTGTGTAAAGTTCAGATGTACTTCTCACATGTGTGAGAGGCTACTAGAGTTGTACTTTCACCAAAACTTTGTGTTTTTTAAATATTTTGTAGAACAACTGATCAGACAGATCTTGATTCTACCAACAAAGCGTGTAGTTTACTTAACAAAGGATGAGAAAGAAACGAACATGTACTCAAAACATTTTCTATTCATGACCAACTCAAAAAGATTCACGAAACAGTGTCTTGTGGAAGCTCGTGCTTTCTTGTTGAAGCTCGAAAGATTTGCGAACATAATCTTGTCTCAAAATTTTTCAGTTTCTTGTTCAAGCCTCAGATGTCACAAAATTGTCGCAAACAATTCGCAAAATCTTCTGGACTATTCTTCAAGCTCACTTGTCGCAAAACTATCTCGAACAGTTCGCAAAATAGTCTAGCTTCCTTCAAGCTCAAGAATTGTCATCTGTCGTGAACGATTTGTGAATGACAAAAATGTCGCAAAGAGACAAATGTCGTGAATAATTCACAAAACACGAAGCTGAAATGAGGATACAGACTGTTGTGAAATATTTGCGAACATAATTTATTCGACCCTAGAAACCAGAACGTTGTTGAATATCAACCGTCAAAATGAATTGGATTTTGTTACAGAAGGAAGAAGGCCAAAGGACTTATCCCATAACCGTTATAAATACATGTGCACTTGTAGTAATAACATACTCTCATATTCAAGCTCAGACTTAGACTCAGACTGACTTAAACTCAGACTGACTTAGACTCAGACTGACTTAGACTTAGACTGACTTATTACTAAGGAAGAATTTGCAGAACCTTTCTAATAGTTTCACAAAATCTTTTTTATAGTGATATCAGAGCAAATATAGTGATACACAATGAAATCTGATAGCCTTATGACCATCAATAGCCAAATCGAAAGATTGGAAGATGTCTTCGATCAACAACATTCAGTCTAAGATAAGTACGATCTTGGATGCATAAGTGTCTGTTGCTAAGAATCCTTTATGGGCTTAAGCAAGCACCTAGAGCTTGGTACTCTAGGTTGAATGCTTTCTTGAACTCTATAAGATTTGTTGTAAGTGCTTATGATATTCCTTCTTTGTACTTAAGATTCAATGATGGTAAGATCATCATTCTCATTTTTCATGTAGATGACATTATCCTTAGTGGAAATGATCATGATGGTATACAAGAAGTGAAAGTAGCATTGTCCAAAGAGTTTAAGATGGTGGACCTTGGTAATCTTCATTTCATATTAGGAATAGAAGTTTCAAGAAGCAAAGATTTGCGTTTTATTTGTCAATCCAAATATGCTTCTTCTATTTTAGAAAAGTTTGAAATGAAAGATTGTAAAGGAATAGAAACTCCTATGGAACAAAATGTAAAAATTTCTAATAGTGATGATGAAGCATTCTTTGAGGACATCACACTATATAGAAGATTTGTAGGATCCTTGATCTATTTTACTATAACTAGGCCTGATCTAAGTTATAGTGTGGGTAAACTAAGCCAATCTATGCAAAATCCATTGGTTTGTCATTGGAAAAATGCAAAAAGGGTGTTGAGGTACATCTCGGCCACCAAGAACTTTGGCATTTTGTATGATGGATCTAATCAAGCCTTGAGGGCATATTCGGATGCTGATTTTGTAGGTGAGAAAGTGGATAGGAGGTCCACAAGTGCTTTTGTTACCTTTCTTTGCAATGGCATAGTGTCTTGGCTTTCCAAAAAGCAAGACACAATTTCTCTATCTTCAACCAAGTCGGAATACAAGGCATTAACATCAACAACCAAGGAGATCTTATGGTTAAAGAGGCTTTTGGTGGAATTGCAAGTCACGGAGGCCAAGGAGTAGCCAATAATATATTGTGACAATCAATCAAGCCAAGCATTAGCAACCAATCCCACATTCCATGCAAGGAACAAGCACATAGAGATTGCTCACTATTTTGTGGGAAAAGGTTCAAGCAAAGGAGATCAAGCTACATCATGTATCTTCTTCAAATTGCCTTGCTGATCTACTCACTAAAGCCTTGCCAAAGGCTTCATTTATCAAGTTAAGATCAGCTTTAGGAGTTGTAGATAGATGTACTATAGATGTATCATGTAAAAATTGAGAAGTGTTAGAATTTAGCAATTTTCACATGGTTTTTTTGATGTATTTGACATCTATGTGGATCCACACGTGTGAGGACCTGTCCACACGTGTGAAATGACACTTGTAATATTCAGATCCATTTTGATTAGCTTTCATTTGAGTCAAATATGACATCTTCTAAATTATAGGAGTTAGGTCCTAGATTTTAGGAATCTAGAAGGTCAACACAAACCACCAATGGATTATGTGATGTCGTACTATACCAACAGGTTTAATATAGATTTTATAGTAAATAATGTCGTTCCCACAGAGGACAGCATTAGAAAGTTATGTTTTTGGTATAATTATGGCAAGTGGCTTCGAGTGTTATTATGGTGATCAACAGACATTAAAAAGTAACCAGTATTATTTATGTTTGGGATGGGTAATGTTAATAGATTCAAAACAAAAATCTGGCCTCTATTGAATTGGATGAAGCGCGTTCTACAGATGAGATGTTATCAAAGTAGTACAGTAGTACTACACTCTGGCTGATTAAGGTGTCAACAAAGAATCAAGAATTGTTCAATGTATTTGCGACTGTGCAGACAATTAATTAATCAAGTTTGCGAACTATTCCTTTCTAGACAGAAGTCCTCAACAACCAAAGCCCAACTTAATGGTTAAAGAATACGAAGAGTTTTAGAATACATTAGAAACTTATGTCAATGCCAATCAGGAAAACAGATCAGAGACTTGATTCTTCAGACAGAGACTGTCATCTCATATGTATACATACAACTTTATTCAGTGATCGTGCTAGACTGTGCTTTACGAAAACACATCAAACGATTGTAATGCACTAGAGCGTCTGTCTGATCAGAGAGTAATTCATGAAATGCGTTAGAGATTGTTAGCAGACTCAAGATCACTCACCCTCATCAGTGCGGATAATAGAGATAAAAGAGAATAACTCACAGAAACTCTATTCGCTTCTTCAATATCTTACATAAGCATAAACTCTTCTCTCTCGATGATCGAAACTGAAGTGTGAAATCAATATATGTTCTATGGGGTGAACAAACACACCTCTAAAAAAACAGGTGCGTCACTCTCGCGAAAGGGTCTAGTTAACAATTAGACTAAAAATACGTTCAACTATACCATAGGAAGTATACTTAACTATGAGTTAAAGTTACTCTAGTTTATCATGTCTTTTCGTATCTAGTCTTTTCGTATGGACGACCTAGTAAAGGTTATCCAAGACAGTGTCTTTTCCTTTTAAAGGTCTTGCCCTTAATTACAAGGCAAGTACTTAGGAGATATATTCCCAAAAAATGACTTAGGCCTCTTCATGATTTATACTTAACCGGCTCAAATCTTCATTTGCGAGTATATCATGACATATTTATGTTGATATTCAATTTTTAACATTTTTGTGGCATCACATATCCCCTTCCTCAAATGTGAAATGTCCTCGTGAACATATCATCTTCATTTTGAGGATTCTTCGAGAAACATTCTTGTTCGTCAGACTTTTGTTGAGTCGAAAAGATATTTCTTCGTGTATTTCGTCCCAGGTTGTTTTGAGTTGATCTTTGAATTGCTGATAAATACTGGAATCAAACTTCAAAACATCTTTAAGCTTCAAAAATTCAGCATCCCATAGAAACATCACCATGACAAAGACATGAATGAATATTCATGAATGATTCAGTTCTTCATATAGCTTCTGAGCAAGCTCCAAGTTCTGTTGAGCTTCGATCAAGAGCAAATCTTCTTTTGATTTTGTAAAGCGGCCAACTAGTAAGTTGCCAAATTCTTCTAACTTAACCGGGAGTAATGTTCCATTAACCTCTCATGGGTTAACTTGGTATCTTCGTCTGAATCACTATGTAGAGTGATTTCTTTATAGTAACAAGCTGAAAATCTCTTCACCACAAAGGTACCAAACTGCCAAAATGTATATGTACAAAATTGCTTATAACGGAATGACTTCCTTCTATCTTGCAAATTATGTAGAATCTCCGCAAAATATTCTGCAAGGTTTCGCTCCCAATCCACATATAGACTGAATAATTCCGGATAAGCCATATTTATATTTATCAGCAAACCGGCATCATCAAATGCACCTAAATCTGCAACCGCTTGTGGTTTGTACAACTGAAACTGCGACTTTCACTTCCAAAAATGTCGCTTATTATCTTCGTTTCGCAAAAATTGAAGTTCTTTGATACGGATATATTTGAGAGCATACATAGCCGAAGAGCCTATGTATAACTCTGCCGATCCAAAAGGTACGACCTAAAATTTACCCTGGATTATGCCCCAGTAGAGACATCATTTCTGTTCGATAGTGAGTTGGGCCCATAACCAGATAAAGTCGTCCTTCTCCCACGGTCGCTTCCAGTCGTCGAAGGCGATGCCTACTGCGTCTTCAACTGATTTTGCCGCATTTGCTTTGGCTGTGTAGATGTAGTTGCCAAATCCTGAGTTTGCAACTCAGCAACCAGCTTCTGATCTTCCATTTGTTGCTTTTGGTGCGACAGCTCCTGTTCGAGCTGGTCAATCTTCGAGACAGCCTCCGAGAATTCTGGATGGTCTGAGGCTCCGGTGCAGGCAGGCACAGCTTGGAGTTGTTGTGTGAGTTCATCAATTCGCAGCAGGGCCTGAAGATAGTCATCGTGCGCATCGGGCCCACTACAATATGGGGTGACATCACTAGAGAGCTCTTTCAGCTCCGCCAACTCTTCCTCATCAAGAGCCTTCGCATTCTCGATCGGTTGTAAAAACTCGACTCGAAAATTTTCGAGCATCTGGTCTTGGAGCTAGTTCAGCTTCGTGAGGTTGACAATGATTGACCCTGCAGTGGTGCTCAGAGACAAAGCAGCTTCTATCTTTAATCTTGTCATTCGTTCCTCCTGTAGATGTTTTTGGAGCGCGACATTATGTTGATTTTCAGTCAAAAGTTGCTGTTTCAAAGAATCATTTTGAGTCAGAAAATTGTCAGACTTGGCCTGAATCGTCTTATTGGTTTGCTTCAAAGAATCAACCTCTTTTATTAAAGTTTGAAGTTGTGTTTCGAGAGAACAATGTTGTTTGATCAACTTCGTGTTGTCTGATTCGAGCGAATCAATCTTCTCGAAAGACTCCTTCAAAGAGTCCAGTCATTTCCTCTCTGAGGTGATAAGCTGCATTGTGAGTTGATGGTGGTACTTGTCGAACTCATATACTTCGGCCACAAGATTCTTGGCTTTCTCTGTCATGGATTGAAACCACTGGGGCTGGTTGTCTGGTTCTTTGTCATCTGCCATAGGTGCCCCAGTGTTGCCTTCAACAGCAATTCGTCCCTTGTATGATGTATCGGACTGGGTTGCGTCATCCTCAGAGGTGGATGTGCTCATCTACTTCTGAGATGTGGAAGCAGATGCTGGCTTTGAAGAATTAGCAGCAACAGCAGCTCCATCAGTTTTCATTGCCATAGCTTCACTCTCCATAGCAGTTGTGGCTGCTACTTCGATTGCTGGTGCAGCATCGACTGAGCTCCGACTAATGAAAACTTCTTATGTTTGATCCATCGCAAAAAGGCTTTGTAAGTGATAACGCCAAAGCATACTGGATTACTCGCAAGCACATCTAGTATGTAACCAAAATTTTGTACTGATATTGTCACATCCGCATCCGTCAAAAATATGGCTTGGTTTGCGTATTTACAAAACAGTTTGAATGTGGCATTTCGGATCATAGAATTTTGTATCCCTTCATGGGTATGAAGCAATTGCTCACAAAGTGGACAGCTTCATCCACCGACTCTTTATTTGTTGCAACCAGCTTCCCATCCAATGGTAATCTGAGGGCTGTGCAAAACAAATCTTCAGAGACAGTGAAGAATTTGCCTCGTACATGAACTTTGAATTCCTCCTCCGAAATGGAATGGATAGAGTTCACAAACTCTGTACTTACTTTAGAGAGGATGATGGAGGGGTCCACTTTCAAATCACCCAACCTGCATCGATCCAAAAAGGACTAAATGGATGCCAGACGGATTCCTACGTGTGCTTTCCAAATGATATTAGAGTTCGAACCTGATCCGGAAGCCATTGTTCGAATGTTAAACGATAGCTTTGTTGATCGCAATAGTTCGCAAAAGAGTGTTTTGATCGCAAAGAGTGAGCGCAGGAAAGCATAAACTTCGTAGGCATAAAGTGTAAAGAAGAAAAATAGAAAATAACTCTGATAAGGACATGAATCCAAATGACAAAACAAGACTATTCTCAATTTGCTAGTGTATTCATGGATAGTGTCGCATACGTCTCTTTGAATGATGTTGGAGATGTTCTTGATCTGAGGGAGGATGAAATATTATCAATTCTTTCTAATTTTATCAAAGAATTCTTGGACTTCATAGATCTTGAGGGTGATGATTTATGTGCTTCTATTGATTACAAAGATGGAGATGATTGCTCGACGGGACTGAAGCCCTGTAGTTAATCATGTATAAAAGCAGGGCATACCAAACAAATTTGCCCAGTGAGGAGGAGTTTCTGAGAATCCAGAGCAGATATGTCATCCAGTCCTCGGAAATTAATCCATCCACTGCTTTGACGACCATAGTTGCTAGTCATAATCTACATATTATTGCAATTATTTACGCTGATGAGCGTGATCGGGTAAGTGAATTTGGTTTTATTTAAAAGAGATTTTTATTCAAATATAGTTATTTTGTTTTCAAGACATGTGAACCTTGTTCATATTTTACAGGCTACTGTGGAGGTAGATGCCTTTGCGCCAAGGCAGGGATATGCGAGGGAAAGCCAAGGATCATGACAAAGGGATTCATCCCTATCCGATTATTTGAAGAGCTTTGTAAGTAAAGAGATTTGCATTCATCATAGCAAATTTTCTTTAAATTATTTGACAATAATAATGGCAATTAAAGTATTATCATATTTTTTGAACGAGCATAAATACCCTCAGAATACATATAAAATTATTTTTGTGAAAAGAGACATTGTCATAAAAGTATTTGGCTATATAGCTGAGGAATTTCCTAAAAGGTCATCCTCCTTAGATATTTTCTCCGGATACATAGAATTGAGCAAAAGAAAATCTATTGATTTTCTAGATCCATATGATAGAAAAAAAAATTCATGATCGCACAACAAAGCTGATCATTAAAGATAAAGAGAAACAATGATTTTGCCATGCATTGTACCTGAAATGATGCCATATAATACATATACTCTTTTCATCTTATATCATGAAATTACTATGAGTTGAGTCTTGCATCAATATTATTTTCGTCATAAATTTGTGCGTCTTTTTGAATTTTAATGTGTTGCTCTAGTTTTGTATCAAATTTGAACACGTTTGTGAAACCATTGAGATAGCTGGATGACGTAATTATTTTTTTGAGATGTTCCACCGTGTTGTGTATTTCGATGAAATGTTGCTCTAGCTTGCCAATGTGATTTGTCCATTCCTTGTGATGACCAAATACTTAGACTACCATAAGCTTTTGCAAAAATGATGCATGATGTCATAAAATGTGTTGCAATATCAGAGATACAAACATTTTCATATTAATCATTTTGAATTTAGTATATGTGCAATGAAATTACAATTCTAAGAGTTAGTTACATTGAAAAGAGATTTACCATATAATTCGTAATATGATCTTCACCCCAGACACCTTTAACTGCATCCACAAACTCAATTGTTAATCTCTCAATTAGTAGGACATCGATATCAGACAGTTTATCTTTTCTAAGCAAGTTGATCATGTTGTCAAGCTTTGTCCAACTTCAACTTTTTTTATCCTTGTTGTTCTTTTTTCTTCAAAATCCTTTGTGGCATTGAGTACATCTATCCAAATTAAGTACTAGATTTTAATCAGTTTTCTGGAATGAGCTTTGGATCCTCCTATGCTTGGTTTGCATGGGATGTTTCCTGTTTTCCCTAAAAGCTTCTTGTCCTTTTGTATTTTAACGTGTCCTTTATGAAGACCCGCTTTTGATAGAACCTCCTCCAATCGAGCTATTGCTTTTTTGGCTAAATATTCCAAGAAAACCAAATATGAAAGTATATCAATTTTTCAATAATTCTAACCTCTCCATGTAGTGTACAAATGTGGACATTTTTAAGCGGAATCGGTAGTATAAGTTTCCAAGTCGGATCTTCTATATCCTTTGAAACTCTCGTGCTCTTCAACATGTCTTGTGTAGTTTTCATGCAATAGAGGCATGGATGTTTTGAATTTGCTCCATGTGAGACGTTGAACATGCACTTCAATGACTTCAGGTCTCCAGCCAAATGCCATTCCACATTAGAATCACCTATTCCAGGAACATTGAGTGGTGTGTCGCTCATATGATTCTTAATTATCTCTGGATAATCTGTTTTACTAAAAATCCAAAATAGAATGTCATGATCTTCTTTTAAAACCTATTTAAAACACTATTACAAAGTCTACAATAAGTTTTTTTTTTTTAATATTATTATGATAGTAATCTACCTATTTTTAACATCAAAAACATATTATGTTTTTCATTCATCAATATTATTCTAGTTTTCTTATCATATTTTGATTGTTAGATAGATAAATCATTTATATGAATCTTCATGAGTTTTTACTTCATAATAAAGGGACTACCCAAAATTTGAAAAAAAGACTGGACTTAAGAGCCCCTGTGCGCTCATTTAATATAAAGTTTTGTGAACTTAATGTAAGTCAAAGGATCTTTTAGGAATCAAAATTTTGTTATCTATCACAAAATGTGCTATGATTTTCTACCATTTATGTTATTGATAAATTTATTTTACATCATAGACGATAACATAATCTATGTGATTGTCTAGTATTTGTTGACTTATTCATTCTATTTACATGTTCTCATTAAATATAAACATACCTAATAACAACATTAAGACAAATTTAACTCAAACACAAGGCATGATTGAGCTTCCCACATTAGCTACTAAAAGTTGCTACACTTAAATTGCACTCTCTCCAATTACAAATTTATAAACTTCCAACTCTAGAAGAAATGGAATGCATGTGTATTCTTCATGTTAACAACTTGAAGAAAGGTCGAGAACAAATCAACCCCAAAAAAGTACATATTTAGGCCAACCCACCGGCAATTTGAACTCATTGGCATGATGGAAAATAATATCTAAGTACATTTGTGTGACCATGCGTATATTTATGGTCTTCATAGTGACACACATAATTTACAATGAATAAAGTTAGCATGTCCACAAACTTATCATTGATTGTAATGATATATTGAGACATCATCACACATCCACTATAAGCTAATAATAAACATAGGAAGACACTTGATGGCTATCAATTTTCATTCAGGAATTGTTTCATGAAGCAATCATAGTCAATACAAGTGCTTCGTATGATCATGACTTTGTGGAGTGCAATATAAGAAAGCTTATCAAATACTCTACCATGAGGAAGGTGATTTTGTTGGTTATTCCTCACCATGGTAATGATTGTGTTGGATTTGCTTAACATGGCTTAACCTTTGTGCTTTGACCATGCCAACATGAGAAGATTTGTTGATGATATAATGACCACGTACATTTTTTGGATTATTGTGACATTGTTTCACATCAACCAATTTTGCCTCTTAGAAAAAATCGTAGATAAACTTGCTATACTATTATTTAAAAATGTCATACCCAATGATACATATTATATAGCATTGGTATGGTCTTTATTGATTACATCATACTAATTGATGCATGCTATTAGAATATAGTTCAACTAATAGCTATACCGATGTAACAAGAAAGAAAAGTGTAATACCAAGATGGCAACTATTTAAAAGTTTTCATTAGTATTGTGACCTAGCTATATTATCCAATGACATATATATACACTTACATAAACTATAGCTATGTAATATTGCATACACTTTAAAAAAAATGAGACTATCATGTGGGCAATCCATGTATGTAAACACATGCTAACAATCATTACAGAAGTAATAGAACTAAGTACAATTAAAAATCTTACATTGCAACAAGGATTACATACAATGTCATACTTAGATTAGGAATATTTATGGCCTTTTTATTTCGCAAACAATAGTTAATGCAACTAAATATCATTATGTATAGCATGATGTTCACTTTACATCACTTAGTAGGGCCAACAAGCCACTCTTGCAATAGCTATAAAAGTCCAAAAGTCCACTCTTGCAATAGCTAGGATTGGAGCTTGCACCTACATGGGCACAACTCAACTATTATCCAACTTGACTTCTATGGAGTACAATATTTATATACTTGGGATGCCAAACTACCATGGTGGTTGATGATTGTTGTGTTCTACTTCATAGCCATGTAATCACGTGACATCTTCCATGGTCAAAAATTGGTAATCACATACATATACATCACTTTCATCATTCAAGAAGTAGCTCTAAAACATTAGTCCCAATTAGGCATAGACTAGAAATTTTGCTACCACACAAATAGACATTTGCAAAGTTGTGCTCCTTGGCTATGCTTTATAATGTGATGTGTTGCAATGTATGTATTGTGCAATAATATGATAGTGTGAGTAAATTACTTGTGACAAAAAAAAAAATCTCAAAATGAAGGATGTTGTCACTCCTTTCTCCTAAAGATAATTGAAAATGTTAAACTACCATTTTATGGCAGTTATAGAAAGTTTTGGTACTAAAATGTGTATGTGGAGGGCGAGTTTGAAAAAGTATGGACAAGAGGACCCTACTAGTGTCATTTGATTGTCTTAAAAGACCACCATTTTCAAATTTTCCTAAAAGGATGTTACAATCAAAATGCCAAACTGGCATATAAAGCATCAATAATTTTGAAATTTCTATTTGACACCCAAATTGTTGGATTCAATATAATATATCCATGCATGGAAGTCACTTCTTTTATCATCAGCTCATTGAAAGGTTGGTTTTTGAGGGAATTTTTTTAGTTTTTGGCAAGGGTAACAAGGAAGAAGAAGATCATTTTTACCCTAGAGAGAACATGGTTGATGTGAATCTAAAGAAAGCATTAGACAAAAAGGGCATACCATGCACAAAAGCTACAAAATATTTAAATTATATTGATAAGGATAAAAATGGTTTAGTGGCATGTGTGTTCAAACAATGTGACAAGGAAAATGGACATAGAAAAGCCATCATAATTTTTTACATAGTATAAATGGATATACTTGATTAGGGTAATTGGGTCACTCAATCCTAGTGGAAACAACTTGGTTGATTATTTTTTAACTCTTTAAGAAAATTGCTCTCAATGATTTAATACCTATACAGTTTATTCTAGCGATACAGTAATATTCACGACCGCCGAACTGATGTATTCATACACACAATAACAGAAATAAAAGATGATGAAAATATCCACCATTGGTGAATCAGAGTCAATAATTAATTAGTGGAAGCGTGAGTCAGAGTTTCTCTATGACCTCCATTGTACCAGAGTATATGATTCTATAGAATCATAGATTATTAGAGAATTAGAGATACTATTTAATCTGTAATCAGCATAGTAGGATCACAACACATAATGCATTACTATTGTGAACCATTCTCGGACACAAGAACGTGATTTGATCATTGTTATTACAACAGCTAATACACAGATTCTCTATTTTATTAACATGTGTTTGCACTGATGAATGCTTTTTGATAATTTCTTTCTCTATCAGTGATACTCGTTCCTACGACTCATTCTAAATATCTAACTCGAAGGAAGCATGGCTGTCATAGACGCCTAACTATATCGCTCCCTTCATGATTGCCTCAGACACCTACAGAGATGTTTTTCTGATCTAAGAAATACTTTGAATCAATATTTTGTGTAGATATTGTTATGATTTAAAGTTGTGTTTTCTCTTCTTGGGACCTCATATTCAACAAGAGTGGTATCATAATTGATGAATAATTATTTCTTAAATGCATGTACCATCCCCAACAAGTGGTATCAGAGTTATCAAGCACACCATTAGAACCCAACAATATGCAAACTCCATAAAGATTTGTATGGTTTAAAGCAATCATCCAGAGCATGGTTTTATGATCTTTACCATGCTTTGTGGTGGCACACAGATCACCTGTAGAGCAATCCTGCAATCTACCAATAGATCTATGGCTAGAGCACAATCTAGAATGCTACGGATCAAAGCTACTTTAATTCCTCACAAATAGGGAAAGTACACAAGCTTGATCATGTATGAAGAAGACACAAAATCCGAGTTAGAGAAAGAGGGCAATTACAAGCAACATTGAATGAGATCCAAAATTGACATTATGACATTACCAATGCTTGATTCTTCATTAGAAATGAATGAGAATGATATGTACATATATAGGAGAGCCAAAATTCGTGGTACTCCTTGCATTCAATGCATATCCTACACCTATTTAAGTGCAAACTACTATTATCTTGACACTTAACTGCTTGCATGCACAATCGCACCTAACTTCTGCCTACTTTTTGCAAATGGCAATTTCTCAACTAGCCATGTACAAAACTACATGCACGTGTCCATTATTTTGTTTGCATGCCTTGCATGTCACAATGGAAACTCAGGACATAATGCATTTATTGTGGCTAGAGTTTCTACAAGGTCATAATTGACCAATTCCATGTGAATTTCTATATGCATGTCAAACTAGACATTGTCAACATCATTGCATGTCATACTAGACCAACTAGACTTTATGCATGTTATTGAAATTTGATCTACCTAACCCAAACTCGCCCTATTCTACAGGCTATGTGCTCAATTCAATACCTTGGATATGTCAAAGTATTTACATGGGTACGATCCGAATTCCATAGAGGACTATCCACCAGAGATGGTCTCCCCATCCACCAAATAGGCTCGATTTGATAGATATTCTAGGATGAAATCCCAAGTACAAGAGACATCCACCAACCCATTCAATAGATGGGAACCCATGCGTTATGAAGCTCCATATGAACGACCACATGTTCATGCTGCCAAATCTTCACATGCATGAGCTCACTTAAACGGAGCTTTTGCAAATAATGTTCCACGTACTGAAAAACGTACCCCAAAGCTAGATTTACCTAAGTACGATGGTAACATTGATCCTCAAAGATTTTTTCAAGTCTTTGAGAATGCATGTGATGTCTATGACGAGACATCACCAGACGCCATGGTACAGCTCTTCTCGATGACCATGATCGATCGAGCACGAGAATGGTTTTTTAACCTTGATCGTGAAGATAAATGAGACTAGTCACTCTTGAAGGAGACATTTATCAAACGATTCAAGCCTTTTCGCTTGATCAAAAGTCCTTTTGTCAAACTAAGTAACATAAAAATGACAAAAGACGAGAAAGTCTGTGACTACATTGAACGATTTAAAAGATTAAAAAGTTAGGTACAAGAACAACCTACTGAGTCTATGCTCATAATTTGGTTCCTCGTTGGACTCCCATGATGGATACGACGTGAACTTCGTTCCAATGATGAATACACATCATTGAAACAAGCCATGTCTGATGCCATTCGGGAAGAAGATGAAGGATCAGATGTCGATGAGCCACGTGAACGGAGAGCACATCGTGTTGTTCAAGAAGCTCGACCAAACGAGGAAACACGAGAACAGTTGTGGAAAACACAAATGGAGTTGCTTAATCAGCAACACCAACAACAAATGGAGAAACTCACAAAAGAGTTTCAAAACACTCTTAAGTCTATCCAGAGTTCAATGCCAGGTCAGCTACCCACTGGCCAAATCCACCATAGATGAGAGAACACCTGGTGCCCTCACTGTCGAGGTGCACACACTGGCAATGAGTGCTCTTCATACCAACCCGTCCTAGATACTTCATTGATCAAATTTGACATCTGCGACTTTATGGGACATACATCACTTTATTGCTATTATAACCCGAGGAACCAGCCTCACAATCAGTCAAGGGGATATTATCAACCTCCTCGACAACCGTTTGTTTCACAGAACCAACACACGCACTACCAACCACGAAACAACTAAGTCCACATACAAGAGTTGCCTAGACAACCTCGACATGAACCCCAACCACAACTGGCGCTCTTAGGACCACCTCCAAGAGGACAACATGATCTAGGAGCACAAAAACATAGGAAACCTCAAGAGTCTGCACAAGCTCACATGGTAGAAAACTCCTACGATCAATCATATCATCATGATACAACACTTCCATCACCTAGTTCTAAACTATATCAAACTGACAACTCATGCTCGTGCAAACAGGATGAGTATTCCACACTACCAGAAAATCCAGCACAGTTAGCCATCCAAGATGGTTATGCTATTGCCACAAGCCCAATGAGCAACCGCTGCTTTATTTGTGGTGATACTGGACACTTCATGGTTGACTATTAAGTTAAAAACCAATACCATGCGGAATGTCCAGACTGTGTTCGCAAACACAGCTTCAAGGATTGTCCTAAACAACCTAACAGGATTCTTCCAGCACGTCATATATCATCCGAACCTGTTAGAGTTCTCACTAGAGCGCAACGCCAACAACAAGAACAACAACAACACAATAACAAATCTGCTGACCTATATGGAAGCCACTTGACAGCTTCCACATTACCAAAAGATTATCTAGACCCAAAAGTGGAACAAAGGCAATATAATGAATTTCGAGATGAGTTTTTGCGAGAGGAAGAACATACAGAAATCCTGTTATCAACTCAAATCCCCGAAAAGGAGCAATCCCTACAGGGACTTGAAGTATTTTCTGACCTCCTGCAAGCTCAACTCACCATGTCGTTCCATAGCACAAAATCTTTCACCGGACTTCAACGTTATATCCATCGAAGTTTTCAGCTGCCTACTATTCTTGATGAACAACGAAAAACAGAAGAGATTCTTGAAATTCCCCAGATTCCTATGAAATTGCTGAATATAGGTGTTGCTAAGGGGACTAGCATCACCTTGCCTTTGTCCTATAAAGACTACCTCGCAGTATCTGCTATCCTTGATAGCGGATCAGGCATCAATAT
The DNA here is from genome assembly GCA_029204225.1 of Diphasiastrum complanatum. NCBI lineage: Eukaryota > Viridiplantae > Streptophyta > Lycopodiopsida > Lycopodiales > Lycopodiaceae > Diphasiastrum > Diphasiastrum complanatum. Next base: position 75,713,986 of record CM055093.1, on the reverse strand, counting down.
AATGGCTTTGTCCTTGGCAAAGTCATGGGGCTTCCATACCCTCGATCAACCATGATATAAACTTTGCATGGCTGATCAACGAGTTACAAATAGCCCCTGAAGATAAAACATAAAATGGCCTTTGCAACAGAGAACGGGGTTTATGCTTATAATGTTATGCCTTTTGGCTTATGTAATGCCCCTTCAACGTTCCAGCGGGTCATGCAACTGGCCTTCCAAGATCTGTAACACCAAATTGTGGAGATTTATCTCGACAATTTGGATGTATATTTCTCAACACCTACGCACCTTGACGCACTGGAGAAGATCTTCATTCGCTGCTGTAGATTTGGAATCTCACTACACCCTGATAAATGTCAAATATGGGTCACCCATGGGGTCGTACTTGGGCATAATATTTTAAAAGATGGTATTTCTATAGACCCATCAAAAATCAAGGTTATAATCGAAATGCCCTTACTTGCAACAGTGAAGGAAGTATAGGTCTTCCTCGGTCATACAAATTATTATCGTATCTTTATAATTGACTATGCCGACAAGGCACATCTCGTTTATATAGTTGTGGTAGATCCTTGCTGGACCGAAGAACGAATTAAAGCCTTTGAGAAGTTGAAAATAGCCCTGACCATGACATCCATACTCCGCTCACCAGATTACACGAAAGAGTTCCATGTGCATACTGACGCCAATAAGTATGTCGGTGGAGGTCTTCTTGCACAACCAGACGAGTATGGCAAAGACTTCCCAATACGTTTCTTGAGCAGGCAACTGGTGCCTGCTGAAGTAAACTATACAACCACTGAGAGAGAAGCATTGGCTATGGTCTATGTTGTACAACAACTAAGACATTATTTATTAGGCCAGACCTTTGCGTTCTACATCGACCACTAAGCCCTATTATATATCGTTAATAAATCCTGTAAAACAGGACGTATAGTTCGATGGCTATTAATATTAGAGGAATTTAATTTTCGCATAGTCGTTAGGAAAGGGACCCAACTTTCATGGCGGATCACCTTTCCAGGCTACCTAATGCTGAAAAAACAACCGCACCAGTCAACGATGATCTCCCTGATGCATGCCTTTTTCAGATTGATGCTACACCCTTATGGGTTGAGGAGATTACTTAGTTCCTAACAACAGGTAGACTTAAAGAAGGCCTGAGTACGGTGACAAATTTTTTTTTTTTGCTAAAAGCAGCGCCCTTTCAGTTAATAGCGGGACAACTTTACAAAAGGGGAATTGACGGTATAATTCGATGATGTGCTTATGAATCTAAGATATGACCTATCATATCTCAGGCTCATGAGGGCATTGGCAGCGGCCACTTTTCTACTGAAGCCTTATATCTTACCACGCACAACTGGTTAACAAACGACGCCAAAAGGCCTGGCATGACCGTCACCTATGCAATAAAGATCTACACTTAGGTGACCAGGTGCTTCTTTATACATCAAAGAAGCACCCCGACAAATTGAAATTCCAAAGTGAGGGACCATATGTTATTAATAAACTCTTTTCTAATGTGCAGTCCAGTTGCAAACACTTGACGAAACTCCTCTATACTGTCGTCAATGGTGGTCATCTACGGCGGTATTACGAAGAGTTATTTTTTGTTGACCCAATTTAACATTTTTTTCTTAATATATGTTTTACATTTTTTATTTTCTTATTTGTAATTCTCATTTTGCATGCCTATTTTTAACCTCGTTCCTTGTTGATAATTCATATCATTACTTATGTACTTTCTATGCATTTTCTTTTTCCTGTACATACTCATGGGTCATGGATGTTCTAGGTCAACAAATGATAGGCTACACCATATGAAATGATTCTCACGCTTTTAGCCACCTCATTTCTGTTTGACTGGTATCTCAAGCATACAATCATTCCTGGAGATACACCTTTTTCCATAAGAACTTCTACTCTGAGCCACAGTCATATTTTTCCCCTTGAAGCTCTTCACTTGCATCAGACAGGTCCATTCCTTCATATTTGAGTTTTGTCAAATCTCAACTGACGGGTTTTGTCAAATCTCAACCGACGGGTTTTGTCGAATCTCAACCGACGGGATTTGTCAAATCTCAACTGACGGGTTTTGTCAAATCTCAACCGACGGATTTCTATCCGATCTTGACCGACGCGACTCACTCAAATCTCAACCAATGATTTCTGTTAGATCTCAACTGACGACTTCTGTCAGATCTCAACTGATGGATTTCTATCAGATCTCGACCGACACGACTCACTCAAATCTCAACCGACGATTTTTGTTAGATCTCAACCGACGACTTCTGTCAAATCTCAACCGATGGATTTCTATCAGATCTCAACTAACGTGACTCACTCAAATCTTGACCAAATTCAAACTTCAACAAATAGACACGTCCCATCACGCCCGAACCCAGCCGACGGCGTCCATAAATGCCATCACCTTGATGCCATTCGCACCTCAGCGAAGTGCGAATTCTGGAGTTCTCTGGCGACGATGTACTGGCGATCTTTTTGCTCTCGTACACGATCCTGGCGCTCTCTCGTTCTATGCATCTATCATCGCTTCCACACCATGTCCACAGACTATAAGCCATCCTAGTTTGTTTACGATTGAGAGCGCCATCACAAATTATTTCCAAACATAACATCGCCAGTGGAAGACAAAACATTTGAAACTTTTTGCATGTTGAGGGGTAGTGTCACACAAGCATTCAACGAGCTTCCGTTACACTATTGAATATCACATCATAATCATAAACACTTGTTTTTCATCATCACCATCTCCATACATCCGTTTCCATAGAAATCTACCTTCCTTACATCTCCATCCTTGCCCAATATCTTCACCTCTTTCGCTTTCCGACGTCTACATTCCTCTTCTTCACAACCATATACTGACACCTCCGTTTTTCCAAACTTCTACCTTCCATCGTTCTTATCCCACCTCATTCTATTCCCACCCTTTTATTTCACACCATACTTCATTTAACACACATCTTTCACACCATTCTATCACACACACCTCCGCTTTCACACACCTTCCCTTTCATATCTCAGTCCTCCACAACCATTTCCTTTTGCACCATCCCTTCCTACACACACATCTTCCATTCCAACAAAAACCCTGTCTTCCATCTCAGCCGACGCCCACCGCTCAAATCTTAGCCGACGCCTTCCATTAAATCTTGACCAATGCCCTCCGCTCAAATCTCAGCCGACGTCTTCCATTAAATCTCAACCGACGCCCTCCGCTCAAATCTCAGCCGACGCCTTCCATCAGATCTCAATCGACACCCCTTAACCCTGTCTGAAATCTCAACCGATACCCGCAAAAGAACTTTGCAAACCCAGGATCTACATCAGGCATGGAGGAGGCATATCAACATAGTGGCAAATTGGTGGAAATTTTTTCAAGGCCATTTGGAAAAGATTTCTATTAAAGAGATCTTATCATGGATTTGGTAAGCGTGCTGCTATGATGGATTATTTGTTCATATTCACTTCAAATGCAAAGCAAAGAATCCACACTCAAAGGATCTTCATCAACATCAGATAGATATATTTTAAGGAGGAGTGTTAAAAATTGTAAAACATCTCTATCTTATATTTATTGATGTTTGGGATCCATAACAACTTTAGAGTACCTTAGGATTGTGAAAATATGCCTCTTGGACTCGTTGGTAATGTGTTCGGAATGCAGTTGCTACAGGTCCATGGTGGATGCTAGTGCAATGCAACCAATTTGTGGTTGATACGATTGAATGTGGTGGAACAGTTGATTGCGGGCTATTCATGGCAGTTAATATGGTGGAATGTGGTTGCAGTTAGAATGCGACTGATTGTGGTTTAGTGCGGGTAGGATGGTTCATTGGAATGGCAGGTGGATATGGTATGTTTTTTTGTCGCTACGGTGCAAAGAGTGAAGCAAATGGGTGTTGTTGAATATAGTCCCTACGGCTCAATGCAGTTCCCATGGTGTAATGCTATCACTATGAATCAAGGCGGTCGCTACTGCTGTAAGGCGGTCAATGGTTGTAGTGCGATTGAACACAGTTTTGACGAATCAAGGGCTGGTGTGGTTGGTTGAGAGCTGAGAGACAGCTCTGGTCGAGATCGAAAAGAAGGCATCGGTCGAGATCGTAACGGGAGCTATCGGTAGTTCTTGGTTCCTGGATTCTAGAGCCACTTAGCACATGACTAGTCTAATTGGCTGTTTTTGAGTCCTATACACTTACAGTACCCAAAAATTCATTCACCTTGTCGACAATAGCACACAAGCTATTAAAGGTGAAGGAACTGTAAGATTATGCTTTGTAAATGATCAATCTAAGCTACTCTCCAAAGTTCTGTATGCACCTAAGTTATCCACGAATCTGCTCTTTGTAAGCAGAATCACAGATCTAGGACACATAGTAGAATTTGAATGTGATCAATGTAAAGTAGTTGATAGGATAGGAAAGATCCTAGCACTCAAAAAGAGGCATGGATACTTGTATAAATTAAGTCATTGTTTTTTTGCCTCTAGTCAGGCTCTCAGTACTTCAATTCAATCAAATAAAGGTTTACTTTGGCATTATAGACTTGGTCATTTAAATTATGATGTTGTACAACGAATGTCTAGACAATCTATTGTTCTTGATCTCGACTATCCTCGCGAAACAGTCAAGCTACCTGTCTGTCAAGACTGTCTAGTTGGAAAATAGACTAGGAAGCCATTTAAGTCAAGCCATCAGCATGTTGCTAGAGGATTGCTAGATGTTGTACATTCAGATATTTGTGGCCCGATGAAAAATCCTTCGTTGAAGGAAGCCAAGTATTTTATAACCTTTATTGATGAATTCTCGAGAAGAACAATGGTGTACTTCATAAAGAAGAAATCAAAAGCCTTCAACTACTTTAGAATCTTCAAGGAGCGTGCAGAAAAGGAGACTGGAAGGACGATCAAGGCCCTAAGGTCAGATAACGGTGGAGAATATATCTCTGTCGAGTTCAAGGAGAATTGCCAAAGCCAAGGCATTGAACAACAATTCATCACTCCTTATAGTCCTCAGTCTAATGGCTTAGCTGAGAGGAAGAACCGAACTCTGGTCGAATCTGCTAAGTGTATGCTAGCACATGCATCGTTGCCCAAGAGGTTCAGGGCTGAAGCTGTCTCCACTACAGCTTACATCTAGAACAGATGTTTGACCAAAGCCCTCTTAGACAAGACACCCCATGAGGTGTGGACAGGCTCCAAGCCTTTTTTAAAGAAACTAAGAGTGTTTGGGTGCATTGCCTATGCGCAGATCCCAAAGGACACAAGGAAGAAATTGGACTTCCAAGGTCTAAAGACCATCCTGATAGGATATACTTCGTCTGATAACATCTACAAGCTGTACGATCCTAATACCCAACAAATCTTGTATAGCCGGGATATAGTCTTTATCGAGGATCAGTTCATCGACCTCAAGGACAACAATATTGCTTTAGAAGAACCTTCATCACCTGCCATTGACACGACAATCCAAGCTTCTAGCTCAGGAATGTCTATCGTCGACCCACTTCGAGACAGCGAAGCAGACGAAGATGTTACTGCTACCCAGCAACATATCCCAGGAGCGGTTCATCAGTCGAATCCTCCCAGAGGATCAAGCCGATTGCGCACACATCCCACAAGGTATACTCCTGAGTCTGCCTATCTTTTAATGTAGGAACCGACGACAGTCGAAGAGGCACTTAGCCAACCAGACTCTGATGTCTGGAGAGAAGCTATGGACAGAGAGTATTCCTCTCTGATCAAGAATCAGACATGGTCATTTGATTGGTCTGGGCGAAGCTCACTTCTGTCTTGGAATTCAAATCCACAGAGACAAAGCAAATCGACTGATTTACATCACTCAACAAAGGTATCTTCATAATGTTCTTAACAGATACAATTTGATGAATTGTAAATTAGCTCACTCACCAATGGATCCAGGCCTTCATTTGTCAAATGACCAATGTCCCTAGACAAAGCAAAAAGAGGAGCAGATGAGAGAATACCCATATCGATCGATACTCGGATCTCTCATGTACGCAATGGTCTCTACAAGGCCAGATATCTCTTTTGTTGTCAGCTCACTCAGCCAATACATGGCTAATCCTGGAATTACCCATTGGAAGGCTCTTATTCGAGTCATGAGATATATTCGAGCTACCATAGACTAGTGCATCTGCTATGGAGATGTCAGCAATGACAATCTTCATCAGCTTAGTGGATATTCTGATGCAAGTTGGGGAGGAAATGCAGACCATCATAAGTCCACATCTGGATTTACATTCTTCTTCAATGGCGGTCCTATTTTGTGGAACAGTCGTACGCAAACCTCTATCGCTCTTTCTTCTACTGAAGCAAAATATATTGCTGCTTCTCAATTTATTAAGGAAGCGTTTTGGTTGAGAAATTTGCTGTCAAACATCAATCTGTATCGGTACAGCCCTACAATTTTGTTTTGTGATAACCAAAGTGCTATTGTCTTATCGGCCAACCCTAGATTTCATTCTAGGAGTAAGCACATTGAGATAAGATATCACTATATCAGGGGCAAGGTTTTCGACAGAGAGGTGAGCTTAACGTACTGCAGAACGTATAATGCAGGACATGGTTGCAGACATTTTTACGAAAGCACTCAGTGTTAATGCACACAACAGATTTTGTGCATTGCTAAGTATGAAGATCAAGGCATTCACGGATCCAGATTAAGGGGGGGTATTGGATTTACTCCTCCTATTATCCTAAATCCCAAATTTAATCTGCCTCCATTCATGCTACATATTTTTCTAACATTGTCAGACAGTCTGTATTTTTTACACGCAAATTCGCACAAACGAAGAAAAGGCGAATGAATCGCGACACTGTGTTCTTACATAGGTCATGGTGACAGGCAAAAAGAGGACACTACCTTACTGAATGCCAAAGGTGCCCTAACAGATAAGGCACCCTGTAAATCTTATCCTAAGGCCATTCGTAAGAGTGACACACTTTTGTGTCATCACCAATGTTCACTTCAGTATTGGCTGATGTCGCATTCTTTTTATCCCATGCAGTTGCGCTAACAAAATGGACAACGATTGCAGCCACCCACGATCTCTTACAGACAACACATCCACTTTGTACTTTCGCATCTGCACACCTATAATATTATGTATATATATCGGATATCATCTACGTATTCTATGATGACGAATTCTGATGAAGCAAGATAAGTCTAGAACAAGTTAAGGAGGTTTCATTCCTCATTATAGACATAAATAAGCTTTGTAGAGCACGTGGTTTCGTCCGCTACAGTCTTGTGCTTTACCGCATTATTGACTTGTATACTTTATATACTTAATCTGAAACAGTTCATTTGTTCTGCGTTTTAGATCTATTAATATTGCTATGCTTATTCTTCATTCTGTCTGATCTTTTTTGTTGCTCTTTTTGGTAACAGACGATTAACTTTTAGTCTTGTCTTTCATGAATAATTCGCAACTAATTATCAGCTGAGCACAGTCTAGCTCTTTCGCGAATCATTCGCGATAGATTGTCTTGCAATTCACGACAAAGTATTCATCTAGCGCTTCATTCATTTAAATGTTTGGCTACGTAATCTAGAATAACTGTGATTTCTATCACTAAAGTTCTGTTCATTTTGATAGGCGTAGTCATGCTTAGGGAGAGAGTCATTTAACTCATTCTGTTGTGCACAGACATTTTCTGTTTGAGTTCATTTCTCATTCGTGTTTGTCATTTATTCTTCCTCTCTCTCTCCCAACATCATGCACATCTAACTTGAAAATGCCTCCATATCTAGATCCAATTGCTAGGATGTCATCACCTTTCTTTATGAAACAATTATTGACATTGAATTCCACTTCAAAACCATCATCAAATAACTTTCCAACACTAATCACATTCTTTGTGAGATTAGGAACATAAAGTACATTGGAAAGTGATAGACTCATAGAAGATGCAAGATTCGAGGAACAAATTCCTACTCCTTCAATTGAGGATTTGGTAGTACACCCAATTGTTTTGGTTCCTATAGTGAAAATGAAGCAACACACTCAATTCCTATAGTGAGAAGTGTAGCAAACATATTGTTGTCCATTTACAAGAAGTCTTCACATACATGGCATCTTTAGGAGATTTTCTCTTTGAAGCTAGTGAGAGACTAGATACCTCCAACTATTTAGTTTGGAAGGATAGGATAGAGTCCTTGTTGATTCTCTATAGTGTAATGGACATAGTATTAGGAATTGAAGCTGAACCTGAAGCTTATGATGAGGCTCAGAGATTCAAGAAGAGAGCGAGGATTGCTCTTCATATCATCAAATTGAACATCTCTGATGAGATGTTGAGAGAAATAAGTTCATGTACCTCAGCCAAGCAGACTTGGGAAACCATTAAGAACAATTATGAAGCAAAGACCACATCAAGAGATTTTTACTCTTAGAAATCAGATTTTTTCAAGTTTTCAAAGAGTTGATGGAAGTCCTTCACGTTTTGTAATGAGAGTTAAAGATCTTCACAGAGAGATTGCATGCATAGGAGATACTCTAGAGAACGGTCAACTTGTTCAAGTAGTCCTTAATGGACTTAGAGAAGAGTATGCAAATGTTGTGCAAACTTATGCTCTCAAGGAGGAGCTGCCATCTATGGAGGCTCTACATGATATTCATATTGCTAAAGAATGCATGCAAAAGAACAAGCTATCGAAGATCAACACACTTTCAAGAAAGGATGGTGGTTGTGGCAAAGCTCACTTTGCCAAGATCAAGTCAAGAGGGAGGAGCAAGAACAAATTTTCTCAAGCGTTCACCAAGGACAAATCAAAGGATAAAGCAGAGGACAAAGACAAAGGAGGAGTAGAAGATGATTCAACTCATTCTTCTATCTTCAAGAAGAAGACTCAAGAAGATCAAGCCAATTTTCCCACAAAAACAACATATAACTTGTCTTGGGGATAGCTCTTATGTGTCCTACTTGAAAGGCCTGTTGTTAGGTTACATTAGCAGTAGATTTTTGCACATGTTCTCACGTCGCTCAAAACTGAATGGCCCTACTACCCTTCCCATAATTGTGTAATGCATAATACTAAATAAAAAATGCTCTATGACATATTGTTAGTAGCTTTGCAAACAACTTTGGACCTCTCTTTCACTTCATTGACTCCCTTCCCCCTACTCAACCAAAACATCTTTTTGGTGGTTTAGACACATTATTGTTGACAATGTGTGTGGTATTTTGCAAGTTACATCTATTGTAAATCATTTGGATACAACAAAATTGTCATGGTTTTTGACGAGAGCCCGCCCCCTAACACTGTAGGTCTTGGATCAATTGCCCATGTCACTGGGCTATCATAATCAATATGGTTGACCTCTCTTTTAGACTTGAGTATGTGTTATATGAGTGCCAAAGCCCTAATTGCACCTTAGTTCTTTATTTCAGTTCATCTAGTCGTCTTGGACACATTATCAAATCCAAAGACATCCTTGAAATGGTGAACGATGCGACGTCCTAACCCTTATCTTTTATACTACTTATAGCCCCTCTTGAGAGTGGGGAGATTGTACATTATATGGATTATAAAATCTACTCCTTTTTTATTGGTAAGAAGAAAAAAAAAGATGAGTTTGTCTTGTGTGCCAAAGGTCCAATTTAAGTTTTTGTCTTTATCCTTTTATAGAGTAGAGCTTCATAAATGCCCTTGCACAAGCACACATTTGTGTTCTCCATTGAACCGACAAGCTTGGTGGAATCCAAGGCTTCCAAGACATCACCCAATTGTCATCAAAAGGCATCTTTAATATATGATTGCAAAAAATCTAACACTACACTAGATTTTATTTCTCTCTCTCTCTCTCTCTCTCTCTCTCTCTCTCTCTCTCTCATTGAATGCATAAAAGATATGAAGTTGTTGAATCTAATGGCCTACTAGCATGGATGATGTAGTCTTAGTATTATTGTTTGGAAAGGCATGAGTGCAACATTGAAAAAAGCAAAAAGACTCGAGAGTCAAGAAAAAATAATGGAAATTTTTTAGTGGCCTGGCCTGGCCTGGGCTTATTGAAAAGTAGAATGATGAAGGGTGTGGAAAAGATGATTATTAAAGTGTGAAGGGGGGCGAATGGTCAAAGCACCTTTATAATTACAGAATGTGCAATGCGTGCTGGGGTCCAATTTTGACGGCCTGCCCTGCCGCCTTGTCTGCCTGTCCCCACTACGGGAAATAGGATGCGCCCCCACTGCCGTTGGATGCGCCACCTCATCCCTCCCTTGCCTTCCTTCGCACTTATCTTCTTCTTCTTCTTGCTTCTTCTGCTTCCCTTCTGCTTCTGTTGCGAGGAATCAGAACAGATATATCAGAACAGATCACGATAGCTCGAGACCTTTCCCTTTCGCTGCTTGCAAGATCGCCGCAGGTGTGAAAATGGATACAAAATGCCATGCGTTTATGTAGTTTATTGGTGATTACGTATTTTTTGAGGAAGCAGGCGTTGTGTTTGACTTGTTAAGAGCTTTTTATAGATATATCACCGTCAGTGTATCGATATGTACTTGTGAATTCTAAAGGAATTTCTGATTCACGTCTTTAGATGTTCTGATCTTTGTTTGTTTTGATTGCTACGTTTGTGAGGAGGTGGTAGGTGTGTTTGGCTGTGTTGTAAGTCGTTAGAGGACTATCTGTGCAAGAAGGTATGATTTGAGTTTTATATTTGGATCTGGGATAATATTTATGCTGAAAATGCTGTCGGTGGATCGTAACGATACGAGATTGAGCGATGTGATTCAATCTGATGTAGACATGCCGAACTTGGAAACAGAGCTAGAATTGGATGTCGGTCTGAGCATTGGCATTCGCAGAAAATCGGGCGTGCCTAAGAATCTGAAAGAGCGTCCACCAGTTCAATTAGATCTGCTTCCTCTTCGGCCTTTGGCTCGTGAAGTCGTGGCAGAGCGTGATATCGTTTCTCTAGCTCCTCCTGAATTGCGAATTTCATGGCAGCCTCTCTACCAAGGATCTCGAAAGGATTCGTTTCTTGGTAGGATCTCTTTGCTTGATATCGTCCTCTTTTTTAAGCTCCAAGATTATGCAGTCCTACTTTAGAATAATATATAGTTGTTTTCAAGAACAGATCCTATCTATGCACGGTCAATATCTCAGTTTATGGTGATTCGCCGGCAGGATTCGATGTCAATCACAGACCTGCTACAATAAGTTCCGAACATCCAAATGTTGCCTTCACAGACGACAGCATCATCTCATTCTTCCATTCTGATGCTCCACGAAACGGAGGTAGTTTTGTTAAAAGGGAAAGAGAGGCCGTGCAGGAGTTCGATGCAGAGCATGATCGAGCGTTTGAGGTGATTTCTAGTCGGGCTGGCAGTGATGAGGAAGAAGGAGGCAACTCACGGAAAAAGCTTAGATTGTCAAAGGAGCAGTCTGCACTTCTCGAAGAAAGCTTCAAGGAACAAAGCACCTTAAATCCGGTAGATATTGTATGCTTTTGTGTATCACCGCTTTCTTCGACGTTTTCTTGCTAGTGTCTTGCCCTTGCTCCTTGGATGATATGGGAAGTTGTCAAGATTTTTGATTCGATGAATTGTACTACTTCCTACTACAACAGAAACAGAAGAATGCACTTGCGAAGCAGTTGAGTTTAACACCTCGTCAAGTGGAAGTCTGGTTTCAAAATAGAAGAGCAAGGTATAGATCTCTTGGACGGAAAAAGAAACTAATCGGAGATGATTTTCTGTCTGGCAATGATATCAGAAATTTATAGTTCTGATTGTAGAACTGAGAGGAACAATTCAGCAATTTCTAATCGAGGGTGTGTTGCTTTCTTCAGAACAAAACTTAAGCAGACTGAAGTCGATTGCGAGCTTCTCAAGCGTTGCTGCGAGAACTTGACCGAGGAAAACAGGAGGCTGCACAGAGAGCTGCAGGATCTACGAGCTCTAAAAGTGGCGTCACCATGCGTTATCGCTCATGACTTCCGTATGCCACTACCTGCCACCACTCTGACAATGTGTCCTTCATGCGAGAGACTAACACAAGTCGCCAAAACGTCTACTGGTGGTTTTCCTAATTCAGGCTTCAGACAACATGCTCAATCTTCTGCGGCCTGCTAGATTGACTCGTTCTAATGGGACTGGAATATTCAAGCTCAATACAGCTAATAAGCTATAGTCAGTCTTCAGGTGCCCCTAATGGCCTAAAACCTAACATATCAGGATTTCTTGCCTATGCAACGTAGAATGCGTGTTATGTTAAATCTTTGTAAATCTAGGAGTACAGAGGTACACCATAGCTAAGCGTTGCTTTCATTATGGATGCAACAGACTGCAATGGGAGAGTGAGTGCCTCTTAGAGGCTTTGTTTCCATTGCTTATCTTAGAAAGAGGATCTTAAGGTTTGGGTTATATTGTCATCGATCTGTCACAGAATGTTGAAATGGCATGGCTAACATACAAGCCATGGCAAATTTTGTAGTAAAAAAGGATTTAGCTGGTTTCTCAAAACAATCCAAGGCCTTGTAGACAGGATTCATGATATATGCACTTAAAGAAGCTATGGTCTGAAAGATGGTGATTATCGTAAAAGACTGGAGATTGTTTATGGTTGAGCTATTACAACGATACTCCATTTATTATGGCTAATTCTGCTGATCTTTAACCCTCGCGAATGCTGATTGCAGAGAAGAAACATATTCTTTAAGAAGTATGAGAGGCTTTGAACAATTCATGTGAGGTTTAGTTTGTGAACCTTGAGGTTGTACCTTCGCTTGCTAATTCTCTCAATATCATGAAATGCAACTTTTCTTTCATCTTTGTAATCTTTTTGGGGGACCTTGTGCAACGAATATGCTAACAAGCCTTAAAAATCACATCAATGTAACCCTAAAGAGAGAGAAGAAAGAAAGAACTTTCAAATTACTAAAGGGATCATGCAGGTTAACTCAACGAAATCTATCAAGAGTTGTGATCATCAAATCTATCAAGAGTTGTCATGTGTCCTAAAGAGTACTTTCACAAAGATCATCCACCAATAATGGCATATCAATCCTAATAACTAGATAGTAATCTATTATAAGAAAAAGTCCACTATAGATGCCTCAACACATTAGTGCAATGTGGGCCAAGAGGTTTCCCACATGATTAGTCATTAGTCTCATAGAAATACTGAAAAACATTATCAAGCAATAATCTAGCCTAGGCATATTGAAGAACTACTCAATGCAACATCGAATTAAGTATGCTCCCCACATAATTAGTCATAAGTGTGATGGAAATAATAAAAACTCTATCATGCAATTATCTAGCCTAGGAATTGTGAAGAATCAACTATGTGCTAAATTGGTAAGTTACTAAGATAGTTAAATCTAGCTCAAGAATGTGCATGAACAAAAAGAGACATAAATGCCTTACTTCTGCTCCATGAGATCTCTCCCCCTAAGACATAGGATGATTTTTCAAATTAGTTGGTGTTGGACTAGAGATCATCATAGGCTAATATGTTGTTGCCATCTCTAATTAGCTGGCCAACCATCCTACAACACTTCTTAGTGTTATAGATGATGGATGTGTGCTCCCTTTGACTCCTCCTGGTGTTGTCTTGCTTCTAGCTTTTGTTGTGTGTAAGGTGTGCCCGTTCTCTAACGCTCAAATATGTATCGATGGAATAATAAGTCTCAAGAATTGGTCTACATATCTGTGCAGGTTTGAAATGACCATGTCTAGGAGATAGGGAGGGGTGTTAGGAAGAGGGGGAGGTTCATGGGCCCGTGCGTGCGAGAGAGAGAGAGAGAGAGAGAGAGAGAGAGAGAGAGAGAGAGAGAGAGAGAGAGAGAGAGAGAGAGAGAGAGAGAGAGAGAGAGAGAGAGAGAGAGAGAGAGAGAGATTAGATTCATTAACGTCTTTTCCATGCCCTAAGGCATATAAGACTAAAGAAAGTACATCAAAAAGATGGAACAAGGATGGATCAATGCCATCAAGCAAACTAACTAAATCAGCTAGCTAAACAACAAGAGATTTAAGGCTAGGAATATATGGTATGAAGACCATTTACAAGTTCGACTGGGCCTCTCTTCATTTCTCTAAATCTGATTCCCTCTCAAAATTCAAACTCTCATTTTCATATTTAATTAGACAGCTCCTTTTTTCTCTAAACTTTGCTCTAACTCAATCGAAGCTACACTCTCAATATTAGCTTTTTGCTATGTCTCAATAAAATTAATGTTACCATCTCTGTAGATCAGTGTTTGTCTATATCATTTGCTTCCCGAAGTGCCTTTTTGTGTTCCACAACTTGTACATAGGTGAGATCTTCATCTAGAAAGATCTTAGTATCTTTTAGTTTAGATCGGTGTCGTAGCACATCTCACCTAGACTCTAGTGAAGTGAAGCGTAAGACAAGAGTATTAATGCCCTTCTTGGTATGCCAAGTTGTGCCCAAACCTTTGCTATGGTGCTTGAGGTTTTCATCCAAAAACTTTTTGGCTTCTCGAAGAGCATCTTGAGAGTCAAGGATGCCTCTTACATGGACATTGAGGGCCGTTTACTCTTGCAACCGGCTCTCAGTGAAAGTCATGGAGATGAAAGAGATTGGGGCACTAGATTTACCTAGACGTTTTCCCTTGAATCCTCCTTGTGGTGTTGTTCTTCACTTTCCTGGACTATTTATGTGGGTAAGGCTTTCTTTAACCTTTGTGACCTCATTATTAACATCTTCAATGGAAGATTCTAGTTGTTGAATATGTGAAAGTAGATGCTGGATAGTCATCTGCTGAGCATCAATCATTGCCTTATGATATTCCACTATACCATATAGCTTGTGTGTGTCTTTACACAGTAGAGGAATCAAATGGGTCAAATGAGAGAGCTCATTTTGTTGGAATGGATGGAGACGACATGGCAGGGATAGGATTTTGCAAAGGGGCGAACATCATTGTAGATGCTTGAATAGGCAGCACTACAACTGTAACAAGAGTTGATGCAACAACAGTAACAACATGCATTGCAGCTATCTCAAGCCCTTTCCCTTTATGTGGAGCCATCTCTTCCCTTTCTTTTCCCTCAATGTTGATAAGTGGGTATCAATAGATTAGCCTATCCACCAACAATGTGGAACATGATTAGATAGGAGCGATCTAAAATAGATTATAGTGCGGTAGACTACACAGTCTGTAGGGCATCATCTGTAGCAACGTAGCAGCACGGCCAATGACCTACAACATTGTGCACCTAGGGCACCATCACAAGAGAGGCCACCATAGAGAGAGAGAGAGAGAGAGAGAGAGAGAGAGAGAGAGAGAGAGAGAGAGAGAGAGAGAGAGAGAGAGAGAGAGAGAGAGAGAGAGAGAGAGAGAGAGAGAGAGAGAGAGAGAGAGAGAGAGAGAGAGAGAGAGAGAGAGGTTCACTACACTACCAGCAATTTATCATAATTAGTCCAATCGGTCCCTACCATTATTTTTCCATGTCGTAGATCTTGCCTTAATATCACCATATTAGGGCATCTACCATATTGATCAGTTTTAGGCAAGTAATCTTATCATTGCACTACAATGGTCTAACATCATCCTATGAAGTAGCCCTAATCATTCACTAAAATGAAGAAGATCTGGTTTGGCCATAGATGTCGGTGTCAGGGCACATCTTTTCCATACTAAAACTATTGGTCCCAATAATGGACTTGGTAGCCAATGGACTCTATGAAACAATGCTTGGGAAAATCCATGCCATTCAAGCTAACCTAGGAAATCCATGCCATTCAAGTTTACCAAATCCAAGACCGTCGATCCAAACTAAACAGATGCACAATCTTGCAAACCACTTAGTCTATGCTTTCTATAGTCCATATGTCTTTTTGTAACAAGTAGGATGTGGTCGTTCTCGTCGGTATCAGGGTAAATCCATACCATCTTGACACGTAAGACTATCAAGTTGTCTTGTATGAGCATGGAACAATTTGAGCATATCCACCAACAACCCATCTTACTTGTAATCAAGTGTAGAAACAACTTACTTTTATGTTCTATAGGTATATGGTTATTTCTTAGAGTCCAAGCATTACATATAAGTCGATCACTATTATTTTTTCAATGTAGAAACCTTAATTTTCATTATGCTAATTTGAAGATGGTTTTTTCAATATTAAATTCAAACAAAGAGTAGTATTAGGTTGAAAGACCTAAATAATGCTTAAGAGAAAACTGAGTGTTTTCGATTTATTAGTGCCCAACCAACTCTTTAGAGTTGTAAACATAGTAGCGTATGCGTCAAGGGGTATGTCTAGTATAATACATGCGTCAAGGGATATGTCTAGTAAAATACATGAATGCACACTGAAGATTCTTCCTGAGAGGTTGTCATGATCATCTTTCTACCTTGATAAGCCGCAAACCCTTCTAGTATATGTACCGAAGAGCAATGTATCATGTTAACACCACAATAATTCATATAGTAATGTACATATTTTTTTCTAGACCTTGTCTATTGATTGTAAGAATCAAGGATAGCATATTACATTCGAATAGGTAGTGATCTTGTTATGCTTCATTCAATGATACGGAGCTTCGTAACTTTGTAAATAGTGGAACATTTAGTAATTTGCAATGAGTTGAGCTTGAAACCATACTATTTTACAGCATACACCTACCTTTGATAAGGGTTTTTACCCAAAATGGTTGGGGCACCAGCCCGATATGTACAACAAATGGCCACTATGCTTCTACGAAAAATGCGAAGGGGACTGAATTTTGAACTCCCTTTTGAACTTGGCTAGTGTGAAAAGTGTAAAAACTACTAGAAAACTTGTAGTTCACACTCCTTGTTGAACTCAACTTTTACGAAAAGTGTGACAAGCTTTGTAGTTCACACTTCCTCTTGAACTTGACTTCTATGAAAAGTGCAAAAACTACCGTGAAGGTCATATATATGGGCACATTTCTACCATGGACCAATGATCTTTTGTTGGTTCCTACCTTTGTTCATATGAACTACTCTTTTTTATTCTATATTCCATAATATGCCTTGAAAACTCTAAACTGCATATCAAAACCACTTTTGAGAACTATACAATCAAACTAGAGGTTACATACCCGAAAAATGATATAACAAAGCTCCAAAAGTCAAATTATCCTTACGGACCAACGCTCCACTGTGGGATGTGAATGAATTTGTTCGTATTGGATTCCTATGATTCTCTTCATCCCTTATCTCACTATTAATCCAGATCCATTCATTTGTTGTGTGTAAATACATGTATAGTCACATACTTTACAAAAATGCACTAGTTTTCTAACACTCTACAGAAATACAAAGGATTCGATGACAATATGTTGACATGGCCGAACTATCAATCTAATCATCATCATCTATACGATAGTCATCATCGACTATTTGGCCACTATTGAACTATCGAGCAGTCACCATCGACTCTTGACTATTCGATAGCTCAACACTATCACGCCTAGAAAGAATCTCTAACGGAATCAGATTTTGTCCGACAACGACTGCTAACAGCATGTAGTGCCTTAATCCTATTTGTAAAAGTACAGATTAAACATTCTTTTAATCAAATAGCCATGTGTATATATTTAATAGCAATCCATGTAAAGAGTTTACTCAGTTATTCACATTAATTATTCATCGATCAATTGAACATCTATTCAGAGCACAAATATTCGATCTTTCTCTATGTTACTACATAGTATTGTCTCAAGAAGATCAAAACTCTATCTACATTTAGACTTGTACACACTTTGACTAAATGTATTTGTTCCAGTAATCTAAGTCATGTTGTATTGTGTCAAATGTATGTATTATGTTTCGTTTGCTTCATGATGTGCTAATAAACTAATTTGTAAATTAAATAATTCATTTGATTAATAATCTGTGCCGATTGTAATGCTCTATGATTTGCTCTAATATGCTTCCGCAATTAATCTAATTTGTGCATGTCTATAGAATCGATTGTATCAATCCCAGCGACTTCGAAGCTAGGATCAAGTAGAGCGATTTTCAAATTATCGAAGATAGCTTGAATCTGGTAGACGTAGATTCATGCACCAAGGATTATCAACTACTTCACAAGATCCCAACATGACATTAGGGCTTAATTGTTGAACAGTCAGTTAAGTGGAGCACAGAGTATCAGAACGATTGTTGTAATACAAAGTAAACACTTAATATAATTATTTGATAGTCATATAATCTACTATTTGCATACACTCATCTCGAACTTGCTAATGGGTTTGCAATTGCAATCTGCTCTAATGGCAGACAAACTTGATGGTACGAATTATGAAAATTCATGATGTAGGTTCTAGTAATGGCCAAAGAATTATGGGAAATAGTCGTAGGTATCTTTCACTCAAAATGTCAGAAGGTGATTCTGTTTAGAATCACATTAATTCATTTGTTGTATATAATTATTAGTATAGTCACATAGTCTACATAAATACATGAGATTGTTTAACAATCTATCGTAAATCTACAGAATCATAGAGTTGAGCTCTGATACCATGTAGGATTTTGGTGGAAACGTGGTCAACAGTGGAAGTGGTGAGCGGATGGAGATGGATTGCAGGTGCGGCAGTTACTAGCAAGACAATTCAAGATGAATCGAATACTCAATCCGATATGATCCAGGGTTGAAGATGCCCGGATAAATTAGACCCGGTCCGATCTGATCCAAGTTCGTGATCCAGGGTCAAAGGTGCCCGGAAAAATTAGAACCGATCCGACTCGACCCAGGGTCAAAAAATCTCTCTGATAAGAATGACATTGGGTCAGAAAATATGCTTGGGTCGAAAAAAATTTGATCCTTAATTTTTTGATCCTTTGTTGAAAATTCGAGCCTTTATAATTTTTTGTGTTTTCCAAGAATAAGTATATACAGATTTTTCAGAATGCTCATTACCCAATGGAAGTGGGCTTGGGCATAGAATTTCAACACTCACCCTTAATGTGGATCTTGAAAAATTTCGATTTCAGATTTAATTGGCCAACTCCATTCTATTGAAGATCTTCAAGTAGTTTTGGTGGTCAAGCATTGTACGGAAGATTTTTTTTACTTTGTTGGTTTGGCAGTGTCAAATTGAGTTCAAACATTTTTCGAGTAAATGAATGCAACTTTTGCAATATTGAAAACTTATGCAAAAGTATTACTTTTTGGGTATTTGAAAGCTCATAGAACAATTTTTTTATTATTTAAAGAACAAGTGACACACCATTTTGTTATTCTAGCATTGATTTGCTATGAAAAGTTTGTAGGTCATTTTGGCGAATCTGGACCACGAGAAATAAAAAAGTATTTATGAAAAAGCAAACACCAACAAATCCAAAATCTCTCACAGTATGAAATAAAAAAAATATTAAAGCTTTCCTTGACAAATACAAAATTTCTTACCTTTAATTCATATAGAAAGTAATGTGATTAGAATATATATATGAGTTTTGTTACCTACATACGACCTGAAGGACTCAACTTTTTAGGTTAAGGAGAAATTTTATCATTGTGAGAGAAAATTCTATAAAAACTAAAGGATTTTACATATCTAGTTTATTCTATGATGAAACGTACTTTAAAATGTCAATTTGATCTCTTTTACTAATGGTGGACTAGTGTTGCCAATGTGTTGCAATTTGGAGTCATCCCTAAGTTTCGGACTTGAATAACAACTCTCATTCTCACACTGATGGATGGGTGTGGTACTAGTTGCTCCACACGATACTCTTGATATTATCAAGTTGTGGGATCACAGAGTATCGAACTTGGGTGGGCGAGCCAAATTCAAGCATGATACGTCAACTCACCATGTGTGGAAAGATCACTCCACACAATAATGTCTTAAACAACTTAATAATGATTTAGCAACTAAGGATTGGCTTAATTCCACTACTAATTGTGATTTAGTCATAAATAGTGTGGTACCTAGCAAGCAATCAATAAGAGTGATACATAAAAAATGATCACTCAAAAAGGAAGTGCACACTCAAAAATTGACAAACTTGTGCAACAATGCAAAATCAGTCAAACTTCAATATCTTCGTTCACATACTCAATTTCTCATGAATTCTTAACTCAATGAGCTTCTCGACCTCTTTCAGAGGGTTCGAAGATGAGAGTCTGACATTAGTTGTATTGAGAATTAGATTGAAAGATTTAGAGGACAAGGCCAAAGCCTTGAATCTATAGAGCAACATGATCCTATAATTTGATAGGAGGAGGCTTGACCGGCCCGCTGATCAACTAAAGAGAGTAGGATCTTTTTGGAGGCTCCAGCAGATTTACCACAACAATAGGTTGCACTTATGCAGTGGAGAATCTGCTTCCATAATTTTGCAAGGCCTTTATCCTAGTCTCATTGTCTAAGCATTTGGATTTAAAGGTGCTGCTGCTTGTTGATTCAAATTTGTTTGAGAATAAGGTGTCCACCTTTTTTAGCATGGCCTTGTAGCCCTACGCAATATTGTTGGGTTTGTTTCATGATGCATTTTGTAAAATTGTGCTTTGTATAATGTATTTGGAAACCAATTATTAGTTTTAGCCATACAGAGAGGCATATAAAACCCTTCTTGCATGTTGTGAATTTGGATCGAGTGCAACAAACATGTCCCGAAGGACTCGAATGGGTGCTCTCCATAGCAAGTTTAGAGAATGAAAGAATGAGTCTCTAAACTATGGTGAGCCAATCAAGTAGTCACAAATCATGAGCTCAAGTCATGGCCTAGATAGGTCCTGGGACACATGTTTAGGAGATGAGCTGATTCGACCAATCTAGAGAGCTTTCAAGAACCATGACCAATAGCTTGACTGATTCTGACAGGCTTGCCAGACTTAATCAACAAAACAAAATATTATATTCTAGGACTAGGGGAGCACAAAATTACAACATAACTATAAGGAAAGATCGCAACAAACACAACCTTGGGCAGGAATCCAGTCGCCATGTCTTAGCTCCCTCTATCAACACAGGCAAGGCACTATGCCCAACATGTGTTGTTGGCCCCAAGATCAGTCGGTCAATGTATGAATGTAACCTCTTCTAGATTTAATAAAGTTGATCCTTGTGAATGATTAAGAATTCGATTTTGCCTCTTAGACTAGTTTAAGTGGAAGGACTCTGAAATCTTTTTGCATCATTGGGACCTAAGTGTTGCGAACAGGTTTGGTTTGTATCACGAACGTATTTGTTTCTATGAATTTTCTTATGCAGAAGCTTACAGGATCCTAGACACACGACTACAAATCACAGAACAGATATCATTCTAGCAATCAAGACAACTGAAACGGCTAGCAATAATGGAGAGTAACTGATTAGTTGATTAGCGTTAACTACTCTTGTGATTCTCTGTGTAGCTATCTTGTAAACTCCACACAGTGGAGATATAAACTATTTTTCTAGATCAAAATATAGACAGTGTTTTGTCTTTGAATGGAAGATTGGATCCTGGGACAGATAAATGGCACTCTGAGAGTCCATCATCATCGTGCATGGTCCTCCTTGTGGTATCGCAATTGCCTCCAGCATCATCTACAACCACACTACCTCGTTCGCCACATTTGAAGCTACAATGTATTCAGCTTCGCAAGAAGATTGAGCTATCAAGGTTTGCTTTTTGCGTATCCAGCTGATTGCAGTTCGGCATGCTATTGTACATCCTCCAGTTATGGACTTGTTGTCATCTTTGCAGCTCGCCCATCTTGCATCACTGTGGTGGTGCAGCTCGAATCCTTTTCTTTTGTTTTCTACTCTGTAGGTTAATCCCATATTTTGGGTACCCTTCAGATATTGTAGGATTTGTTTTGCCATTTGCCAATGTGCCATGCCAGGATGGGAAGAGAATTGGCTTAAGACGTAAACAAAGAAAGCTAGATTAGGTCTGGTACAAATTGTAAGGTACATCAGACTACCAATTAGGTTTTGGTAGGATATACCTACCATCTTCCATTCTTCTTCTTCTATTTTTGGGCAATCCTGCTTCGTCAGCTTGGCACCAGCTATCATTGGTGTGGCCTTTTCTTCGCAGTCCATCATGTGATATTGCTTGAGCACCTTTCTGGCATATTCAGACTGACTCAAGTGCATTTTTTCTTTTATTCGATCTCTTCTGATCTCCAGCCCAAGGCATTTTGTTGTTTCTCCTAGATTTGTGATTTCATCAGAAATCTGACTCTTCGTGTCTTTGATCAGCATCAAAGAATTTTCTATAATAAGAGAGTCATCCACAAAAATAGTCAGTATCACACAATCTTTTTCTACTTTTTTTATGTAGACATTATAGTCTGGTTGTGTAGGATTGAAGTCTAGAGACTTCAGAAGACTATCGAGCTTCTTGTACCAAGCTCGTGATGTCTGTTTTAGACCATAAATGCATCTCTGCAACCGACAGACATATTGTCGATTTTCGGGGTCTTCAAATCCTTCAAGCTGCTTCATGAATATTTCTTCCTCTAGATCTCCGTGGAGAAAGGCTGTCTTCACATCAATATGGTGAATTTCTAGATTGTGTTGTGTAGCGTATGCAAGGAGTAGTCGTATGCTTGTCATTTTGACCATCGACGAATATGTGTCGAAATAATCAACACCATACCTTTGTGTATAGCCCTTCGCGACAAGTCGTGCTTTGTAATGGCCAACAGTGCCATCTGATTTCATTTTCTTCTTGTACACCCATTTGTGGTCGACGATCTTTTTGTTTTCAGGAAGTGGCTCTAGCGTCCATGCCTCGTTTCGCCTCATCGACTCGATCTCTTCTGACATTGTCTGCTTCCAAAATTCTTCCCCTGGACTCTGGACAGCTTCTTGATATGTTGTTGGCTCTTCAGTGAAGCTACAATACTCGAATTGCGTGTTTTTGCTCCATTGAAGATTGTCAGTGTAACAGTCTGGTTTGTCTTGTTGACCTTCTAGGTTCGTTTCGTCGCTGCTCGAACGTTTCTTGTTCGTGAGATTGATCTTCTACTTCATATTGCTCTGGAGTCTATGGCTCAATTTTCTGATTTGATGTATGTCCTCGATCTCCCTCTTGAATTGGCAGTAGTGTGAAGATCTCATGGCCTTTTTCATCTTTTAGTCCAGAGAATGTGGATTCATCGAACTTCACATCTCTACTCGAAAACAACCTTTTTTGTGGTTGGGTTGTAGAGTCTGTACACTTGCGATCCATTCGAGTACCCGACCATGATCATTTGTTCTGATTTATCATCGAACTTGCTTCTCCTTTCTTTTGGAATGTTCTTGTATCTTGCACATCTGAATACATGTACATATGATATATCAAGCTTTCTACCTGTCCACATCTCGTACGGTGTCTTATTTTCTAGCAATGTCGTTGTTGATCTGTTCTACAAGTGTACTGTTGTAGATATTGCCTCAGTCCAGAATTGACTTGGAAATCGAGCATGTGCCATCATGCATCTGGCTCCTTTGACTAGCATCTTGTTTTTTCTTTTCGCGACACCATTATATTTTGGTGTGTACGCAGGAGTGAACTGATGCTCGATCCCTTGTTCTTGGTAGAATTCTAAAAATTCTTTGCTCTTGTACTCACCTCCATTGTCAGATCTGATGATCTGAATCAATCTGTAATCGTATGCAAAGTGCCCCTTCTTCTTGCAATGCATGCAAGGTATTGTTGGATTGAACCAGCATTTGTTGGTTGTATGGCCTGGTTTGTGACAGTGATCACAAGAAGAAGATTGTTGATTCAAGGACTTCATCTTGTCGAATCTGGGTTTGTTCTTGTTTTTCTTCCTTCCATTCATGAAGAGGGCATTTTCTTGATCACTGCTTCCTTCTCCTTCGTTCCTCATCAGTCTCTCATAAGCGACAAGACTGATTGCTTTGTCGAATGTCATATCTGGTAGACTCAGTATGAGCATTCTCAACGGCTGATAGGACGTAGGTAGAGATTTCATGAAGTACATCAACTGTTGTGGTGCTGGGACCTGGTGCTCCTGTCCTGATGTAGCAAGTTGAGCGAAGATCATCTTGATCTTCTCAACGTGCTGGTCTAACTGGTTGCCATCCCATCATATGGAATGTAGTTGATTGTGAAGATGCATCACTGAAGCTGTAGTCCTCACTTCATACTTTTGTTTTAATCTTTTCCATGCTGCATGGCTGCTTTCGCAATCTTCAATCTACATAAGTAGATCTTTGTTAATGGATGAAATGATGATCGCCATTGCACGCTCATCCTTTCTGATCCATTCAGCTCTCCTTGGGTCTCCCTCTGGAGGCTACACCTCTGAGAGTTCGGTCACCGGCCAGATGCCTTCGCCCTTCAGAAGTGTTTTGAATTTGAATTTCCATATCCTGTAGTTTGTGCCATCTAGACTGATTGCTACTCTTGTCTGGATCGTTGTAGCCATATTGTATTGTCCAAAAAATCACTGCTCAGATATCAGTAGTGATAACCTGTAGGCTCTGATACCATGTCGCGAACAGGTTTGGTTTGTATCGCGAACGTATTCATTTCTATGAATTTTCTTATGCGGAAGCTTACAGGATCCTAGACACATGACTACAGATCACAGAACAAATATCATTCTAGCAATCAAGACAGCGGAAGACAAGGGAATGCACGAGATAGAGCAACCATATTATCAGTTTAAATTTTTAGAGCGACATTGGTCAATGTCTCGCTCGTTGGCGGCCTGACACTCTGCTCTTTTTCGTTGTGTTCTGCTCGTTGGCAGACTTTCATGCACAGCTGTTTTGTGTCTATTCTTTTTCTTTTCTGCTCTATGCACTCACACTTTCTGTCTATATTTTGATCCAAAAAATAGTTTATATCTCCACTGTGTGTAGTTTACAAGATAGCTAAACAAAGAATTACAAGAATAGTTAACGCTAATCAACTAATCAGTTACTCTCCGTTATTGCTAGTCGTTTCAATTAGGCGTGAAGTTTAAGACTCCACGCCCATTGACATTAGAGAAGTTCTAAATCCAAAAAAGACCCTTTGTAGAGATTCTTTTTATATTTTTTCTTAAATTGTTCTTACACATGGACCAATCAAAACACTCAAATTTGAAATCTACGTAACGTAACTTTTTGAGTCCACATTTTGATTCCACACTAAAAAAAAAAGGCATAACTTTTTAGTGGTAAGTCCAAATTTAGAGGAGTTTGGTGCATTGGAAAGCGCTCAACAAGAACTTTCCAATGATATGTTAGATGACATACTTTTGAGCTATAATTAAAAAGTTATGGCAAGTCAAAAGTATTAGTCTTATAATATTTTAATAATATAAAAGACATCTTGCACGAATTCTTAAAGGGTCTTTTTGGAGCTCAAAACTCCCCTAATGGCTGCCAGCTGGCAACGCGAAAGATTTTCTTTCGTTTCGTGTCGTGTCGTGTCTTTCTGGTTCTGGAGGCATGTTTGACTTTTGCGCATTGTTCGACCTTTGAGGTTCGCTTCGCTTCGTGTCTCAGGGTTTTCGAGGTACGTTGACTTTTGCGAATTGTTCGCCATTCGACCTTCGCTTCACTTCGTGTCGCCACAAAGTTGCAGGAGTTCACCATTTCTGACACTAAGGGCTTGCATCATCAATATCTGGCCCACCACTATGTTATTTGGTTGGTTTGGCAATCACTCTGCCTTGAGATTTTCACATGATTTGTTGTTGCCTTTGTTATTTTTTGAGATGGACTTCAGGTTGTCTTTCAGATTGGTTGAGATTTTTATTTTCCTAAGTTATGAATGGTTGGAGGGGTTACCTTTTCTTAGTTGGTTTGTTATGCAAAAATGTGTTGACTTAAGCGCACGTTGGGCAAATTGCTCTAAGTCCCAACAACCTTTGAGGCGCCAGAGCAACACCATCTGGAATAGGCCCTTATGGTTGGTGCACGGGCTTG
Source organism: Diphasiastrum complanatum (assembly GCA_029204225.1). Classification (NCBI taxonomy): domain Eukaryota; kingdom Viridiplantae; phylum Streptophyta; class Lycopodiopsida; order Lycopodiales; family Lycopodiaceae; genus Diphasiastrum; species Diphasiastrum complanatum. The sequence continues at coordinate 75,688,111 of CM055093.1, read as the reverse complement.
TCACCACCTTGCATGCTGTAATGGCAAGTAGGACGCCAGTTCCAAGTTACAAAAAGTACTTTTTTCGTTCTTTTACGATCTTTTTTGAAAGTCATCAAATGTTGTAATTCCCTCATAGTACGACCAGGGCATTATGCCCAACAATGTCCACGGGCTTTACAAGATGTAATACCTTGATACCAAATACCAAGAAAACACCCACTCTTACACCATACATGCATTGGTTTTTACACTTGACCCTTCGACTTTCTTGGTTTTAAGAGCCTGGCCAAGGTATGGGCCCTGAAAAGCATGGGCTTTAAGGGCCCAATGTCTTGATAAAAGAAAAACCGTTCAGGCATCGATTCTTACGTCGAGGAAATCCTCGATCGTACAGCCTTTCCCTAGATGCGCTCTGAAAACCGAAATATGTCTATTCTACGTCGTCAGAGTCGTACGATGCGAGAAATTGTTTTTCTTTCATGTTCGATGCGAGAGATTGACAATAGATTCACAGCAGCGAGCACCGAAATTCAAATCACCGTGCACCTTTGATCTAAAACAAAATTGAAGAACACTTTGTTTTGCTTCGTGCTAAAGTTTTGTTCCGTACTCATCGATGATTGTACTTTCGAACCTAACTGAGACTGCGTTAAATCGGCAGCGGCAGCAGCAGCATCATGAGTTGTGCAGAAGAGGTGCCAAGTTTCGAGCTCAATCGCGGGACATCAATTCCTGCAATCGGTCTTGGCCTTTTTGATGTTAACAATTCACCTGCTTCCAAAGTTCCTGCCGCTATTCTGCATGCGATTAAGGTATTTTTCAGACTCTGATTTATATCTGTGTGCTAATTGCAGTGAAATCGTACAGATATGCTCTGTGTAGATTTGACTTGAAAAACGTTCTCGATATTTTAAGCTAGTTTGCATTGTTATTCTGCAAATTGTAAGCTTCAGTTCATAGATAAAGTAGTTATTCTCGATATTCTGGACTTGTTTGCGTTGTTGTTCTGCAAATTGTAAACTTCACTTCATATATAGTTTGCTAATAGCTCACGAAGTAAACTGGCATTTGATTTTTTGATAAGTACGCTACGTCTGCCCTTTATATCTGCAAGCTTGTTGGAAATATCTAGTCAAAACATTCAACCATGGTTGGATAACATAAGCAATCCTCCAATAATCCTTTCTGGAGTAGAATGACGCTGGTGGAATATGTGAATACAAAAGAAGGTACGACAAAATCAGAAGCCGCTACCAAAGTTTCTTGTAACTTGTTTTCGTGAAACAATAAAAATGTGGTTTGTTTCTTGTTTCTTGCTCTCTTTGTAGTTTACTGCTCCGTTGTTTTTTTTTTTTTTAGCAGCGTTGCTGCAAATAGAAGTTGCTAAAATCATGATCCTACGGAAGAGTTTTCTTCTACTTTCTTATAGTCAGTAGTTGTTAATCTAATTGGTTGCTGATGTACGCCAAGACTTATATGCCGTATGAAGAGCTACATCCTCTCTTTGTTGATCTGCACATTTGTATTATTTGCTTCATTATCAAAACATTGCTTTCATGGTGGTGTGAAAGGAGTCAAGAATTGAACAGCAAATTTGAAAAGCTTGTCATTGTCCTCCTTGAACTACTTATGCCAACAGAGATATGCATTCACCACTCTCGAAAGGAAAGAGAGAGAGAGAGAGAGAGAGAGAGAGATATGCATTCACCACTCTTTGGAAGGGGGAGAGAGAGAGAGAGAGAGGGCAATGTGTCTACTAAAAGTTTAAATTCTACATCAATGAGTGGTCCACATTGAGTTTGGGATCACCATTTCCTAGGGCATAATACTAAGACCTCATTATTTTACAAATTAGGTTAGTTATAACTTTTAGACCTCAAAATAGAAAGTTATCATAGATGGAATCTTGAAAATACTTGGCCCTATGGATAAAATCTTGAAAATACATAGTCGTCACCGATGAAATCATTAACAAAATCTTGAAATTGATTTTTTGGCCCTGCCTTGCTTGCAAGGAGGACTTAGCATTCATTTCAAACATTGACCTGCTTGTGTCTTGGTTTTAATTCAAATGGCATATGTAATGTGTTTTTTTTTAATTCCTTGGTTTTTGGGAGTTCGACATCTGGCATTTAAAATTAAATTGCCTATTTTTCTAGGTTTTTGGGTTACCTATTGCTTTTTCTTTTTCTTCAGTTTTTGTTAAAATATTTTCCTTTTTCGGATTTGGGCGTGCTTCAATATGGAGAGATTGACACATGGGTTCAGGTTTGTTGTGATTCTTGATTACGGTTTCGTATTCCATTTTCACGTGACTTGCCATTCTCAGGGTGGCGGTTGTCACTGCATGCATGTGATGGTTTCTAGATAGCTTTTTTGGGGGGGTTTTGTTTCTTGATGTTCTGACAATCGCCTGTTCCTTCTCTTGTTCTTCGAAATCAAAGAGGCTGCGATGGTTCATTTTTGTTATGTTCAAATCCATGCCAGTGAAGCGATGTTCATGTCACATGAACGTCAATGAGTCTGGGTGAGGCTGTCGTGCTTAGGGATTTCATTCTGTTCAAAATATTGTGAATGAGGTTGCGCTTCTGCGGTGGAGACCGTGTGAACGTCTACTGCATTCAAATCAGATTCTTGATATTGTCGTCCAGCATAACTACACAAGTGGCGATGGAAGTCTTGAGAATAAAGAATGATATCCAACTATATCTCCCTTAGATAATATGCAAAAATTCCTTGGCAAAGTTCATTTATACCATTAGGATTTGTTGTGAAAGTCTTGAGCCTGTGGATGCCCTAGCGGAACTCTATAATTGGATTGTTCTACCAAACAAAAAGATCTATCCATGGTTTACATATATATATATATATATATATATATATATATATATATATATATATATATTGTAGCTAAGCCTTCACCTACTATCCGCCACTACCTACCTCGATTGCCAGATCTCCAATTTGTAATGATCATATAGTGGTTTCTATAGATCCTATCTCAAGTGTGGCCTATCTAGTCAATAGGATGACTAGGAAAAATTGTATGGGAATAGATATAAAGACCATTCATTATCTATCAGGAATTGTGAGGCTGTGATTAGCCCCTATATCAAGTGTTGTAGGGCTAGAGCTGGTGATAAAGACATGGCTGTAACTACTGTTGGATTTCTATCCTCTCCATCCCTTATCTCTTCACTAATCTAGATCCATTCATTTTCTGTATGTAAATACATTGAAAAGTCGCACAACAGCCTACAGAAATACAAGGAAAGTCAATGACAGTATTTCCTTGATTTTTCTGACATCGAAGTGTCTGAAGTGTCCCCCGACGATCGCCGAAGGTATTATTCAAAATAGAGCAAGCTCGACATCGAAGTCTTCAACGTCGAAGTCATCGACATCTTCTCAAGAGCTAGACCGACATCAAAGTCATCGACATCTTCTCAAGAGCTAGACCGACATCGAAGTCATCGACATCTTCTCAAAAGCAACTTGACATCGAAGTCTTCAACTTCTCAACTAAATTGACTTAGCGATTGATAATAACAACATGGTGCCTTAATCCCATTTTGAAAAGTACAAACCTTAATTAGAGGTCACTAACAGAGCAAGGCTTATTCCAGTAATTTGAATCGTCTAGTACTTGGTCCAATGCATTATCATTCAATTCTGATTCATTGATTTATGCCATGCAGATCAATTATTCGTAAATAAGATATTTATATGACTGATAATTTTGTGTTGATAATAAGCTCTAGCTTTTGATCTGATAACGCTTCCGCAAAGCGCATTTTTTTGTGTTCGCCTACGAAACCTTTACTGGTAGACGTTATGCACACATCGAGAAATTTGACATTGGTCGATTTCCAACATGGTATCAGATCTATAATTCCTATAGTCTCTACTATTTGATATTGTCATAGAGCTTATATTGTAAACACAAATTATAATCGTTTCCAGTCATATAATCTCCTATCTGCTTAATTCTCTGACTTTCAAATGGATTCACAATCACAGTCTGCTGTAATGGTAGATAAATTACCACCTTTGAAAGTTTAAGATGAAGGTAGTTTTGATGGCCAAAGGACTATGGAAAATAGTTGCTGGAGTCGATTCCCAACGTCGATGAGCAAGCCATGTTTAAATGGAAGCTTAGGGATGGCAAGGCTTTTGCCTTGATCACCCTTAACATCTCCGACACTTAGATTGGCCATATCAGACAAGCTAAATCTTCAAAAGAAGGTTGAGACATATAAAGCACAGGTGAGAGATGTCACTTCAAAGTCGCATCTGAGAAAGAAGTTCTTCTCCCTCATAATGTCTGAAGGTGATTTTGTTCAGAATCACATAAATCATTTCAAGACTCTACTAGAGCAGATGGCAGCCATAGATTCATCAATTGAAGATTCTGATGTTGTAATGACTTTATTGTCTAGTCTGTCATCTTCTTATGAAAACTGGGTGATGATTTCCACTCACTCAGAAATAACTTTATCTAGAGTCATAACTATGCTGCTGCAGGAGAAAACTCGTAGGAATGGAGCGTCCTCGTCCTCCATCAATGACTCTCAAACTCTATTCTCCAAGAAGAAGACAAAGAAACAACAGAAGAAGAACAAACCTTTGTCTAAGGCCTTTGTGAAGATGTCAGCAACCATCTTCTTCGTTCCAATGAAAATAGTCTGCAGCTTCTTCTTTTCGATCAAATCTCTTATGAAGTGATATTTGATTGCAATGTGTTTCGTCCTTGAGTGAAACACGGGATCCTTTGTCAGATGTATTGCGGATGTATTGTCCATCTGCAAAATCAGAGGTTCATTCCTCGTCAAGGAACTGTTTGAGCCAAGTGATTTCATTGGCCATCTTCGTTGCTGCTACGTATTCTGCTTCGCAGGATGACTGAGCTAAGATGGTCTGCTTTTTGCTGACCCAAAGAATTGATGCTCCTGCTACGATGGTACATCCTCCTAAGACACTTTTGCAGTTGTCCTTGAGAGATGCCCAGCTAGTATCACTGTATGAAAGCATCTGAAACTCTGCATCACGAGAATAACACAATCCAAAATCCTTCGTTAGTTAAGGTATTGCAAGATTCATTTCGCGATCTTCCAATGAGTCGAGCCTGGATTTGTGCTGAATTGGCTCATCCTGAACATGGCATAAGCAATGTCAGGGCGTGTGTTATCTGCAAGATACATTAGCGATCCAATTAGCTTCCTGTATGGTGTATGCTCCATCAATTCATTTTCTTCTCAGTCTTCGAACAATCTTCATTCGTCAGGATTGTTCCTACAAGCATTGGAGTATTTGCTCCTTTGCAATTCATCTTCCCGAAATTTTCTAGGATTTTCTGGGTATATCTGGACTGATGAAGGTACAATTTTCCTTTGTCATAGTCTTTGTCAATCTGTAAGCCAAGATAACATCTGGCTTCTCCTAGGTCTGTAATCTCGAAATGTTTCGAGATGTCATACTTCACCTCAGCAATTAGTTCTTCAATTTTGCAGAGTATCAGGGTGTCGTCCACATATACAGCTACAATGATGATTTTCCTATCTGTAATTCTTACATAAACGTTGGAATCAACTGTTAGTGGCTTGAATCCTAAGGATTTTAGGGCTTGATCTTTCTTCTTATATCATTGTCGCACTGATTGCTTCAGACCGTAGATACTCTTGTGCATTCTGCATGCATAAGTAGGAAGTGAGTTTGAAATGTAGTTTGGAGGTTGATCCTTAGGGCTTGATCTTTCTTCTTATATCATTGTCGCGCTGATTGCTTCAGACCGTAGATGTGCATTCTGCATGCATAAGTAGGAAGTGAGTTTGAAATGTAGTTTGGAGGTTGATCCATGTAGACTTCTTCGTCTAGCTCACGATGTAAGAAGGCTGTCCTCTCATCCACGATGTGAATCTTGAGATCATAAGCAACTGCATATGCAAACAGTAGGTGTAGGGACGAATGTTTCACGACTGGAGAGAAAGTCTCAACATAGTCGATACCATATTTTTGAGAAAAACCCTTCACTACAAGTCTAGCTTTGTACTTTGAAATATTTCCATTCGGTCCATATTTCAGCTTGTATACCCACTTGCATTGTACAGTCTTTCGCTTTTCTGGTAATGGTTATAATGTCCATACCTCATTCTTCTTCATAAATTCCATCTCCTCGTTCATGGCTTGGATCCATTTGTCCTTGTCTGGACATTCAGTCACATCCTCGAATGTTTGTGGTTCTCCACTGAATCCACAAAACTATTCAGATGTAGAAGCTGAGCTACCTGGCACAAATCTTGTTGGCGCTCTTCGTTCTGGACAAAAGAATGTGAGCAGGCTTTTCAAAAGTTGAAAGTAGCCTTAGGAAATGCCCAGATCCTGAAACCGTCAATGTATGATAGGGAGTTTTATGTCTCACTAGCATCACCGACACATGCATCAAGTACCGTTTGGTCCATATATGAGATAAGATCTACCACCCCATCACCTTCATAGGGAAGAAATTTAACAAAGCCGAGCTCAATTACTTCAAAGTCGAGAAGATCTATCTAGGGATAGCTTACACTGTCTCAAAACTCTAACACTACTTGCTACATCTTTTTATAAAGAGCACAACATTACCTTGATGATGAACAAACTAGAACCCCTTGAACATCTAATGAAGTGGATTATATCACTTCAAGAATTTGACTACACACTCCAAATAAAATGACCTAGATTGCAAGGGTTCAATGATTGTATATGCAAGCTTTTCAAAGAAAGATAGAATAGTGCCAAAGGTGTGAGCCTATGAGGGGCAGAAGGCAAGCTATCAACGTAAAGTTGACATAACCAAAAGAGAACTTTTTAGAGTTGCAACATCAATTGTAAGTCCAGCTAAAGAGGACTGTCAAAGTTTTATTGCTTAGTCTAAAAGGACCTAAAACACTTTATAATGTCCAACCATTTTTTGTACATCATCATTGTAAGTCTAGTAGGTCTCACATTTTTCTCTTGTGATCATTGCACTTTTGTACATTTCTTTCTTGTGGTTCACTTGGTCTTCAATAAAAATAATTAAAAGTCAGCTATTCACAAAAATAATTTTTTTATTTTCTATAATTGGGCCAAAGCATGCAATTCATGCCCAAATAAATGAGATTTGTCTTTGATAGGAAGATATTGAATATCTGATTTTCATTTCACATCTTGCTTCAAAAGTTCCATGGCATATGCACATCATATCAAAATACATTTTGTCTTATATTTACGACAATGTATCATTTAGTCATGCAGCTTGACAAATGCTACTCAAAATTTGTTGTTTTTTTTTGTTTCACAAGCATTAGTAAATTTGTAGAATAACTAGATTGAAAATTTAGACATGTAGTTTGAAACCTTCATAAAGAATTAAAAATATATAGTCTTTTACTATATAAACATCTTATTGAAATATAATGCCTTTCTAGTCTGTTACAATCGTCTTAGTCAATACGTGCATTGTTGCCTTTCCAAACCACTCTATCTATATGCTCAAAGTATAATGTTCACATATACCAAAATGGTTTGCCCTCACTTGCAAATGTACATCTCAAGTCATTCATTTTGTGTATCATTATGTTTTGGCTCTGATTATATCAATCTCAAAATAGAAAACTATTCGTCATGTTTGAGCTAAAATACAACTTTAGATACAAATGTTGGAGCTCACAAATATAATCACATGCCAGTGATGACACTAATAACAATGTGCATTTAGGAATTGAGAGGAACATGTCACAAGCTACTACACATCCATTTGTAGGCGAACACATCACCAGAGTTACTTCAAGTGACTAAGAAGAATCATCCAAGTCAAATGAGCAAGAAGACATTACACTCACCAAAAGACACAATTTAATGTTCTGTCTCTATGATAAAGAAATCAAGACACATTGACTATAGGTACTATTTAATCATTTACTAGGTCGTCATATTTTTCTTAAAGTTTTTGGTAATTATTTTTTTATGGTGATATTAATATCTTTCTTAATGTTTTATTTTAAGATTTTATATTTTCATATAGAGTAAAAAAGATCCTCCACTTATGCCCCTCTATTGTCTCATAGTAAAGAAGGCTATTCACATAGTTCAAAAGAATGTAACACACATTGGTAGCATGTTTCATGATATGGGATACTCTAAAAAGCTAGGTATTTTTCTAGTATATGTGAAAAGTATTGAAGATCTAAGGTTGATGTTACTCAGTATAATTTTGATGATTGAGGTATAGTGTGGAGAGGTAAATTTGGAGTTTGAACAAGAACTAATCTTAAACCTATCCAACAAAAAATAAAATATTGGATGAAAACCATAGAGTACCAAGATGGATTAGCATGCTAAAACAAGGTAAATTTGTTTTTGCATGTTTGCTACATTAAAATCTAAAGATGTTTGTTAATGTGCTAATTTTACAATGTTTCTTACACATGCTTGGTAATAAAAATTTAGCATAGGTATATGCAAGTCACATTTGTTCATGCTTACTTGATTTCAATCATTTACATCTTGTTTCATTCTTGATAGGTTGTTGAGCTTTCGATTAAAGATAACGATTCAATAATATATTTTATTACCAATTTTGCAAACAATGTAATATTTTTCAAAGTCTTGTTTAATTTTGATTTGTAGGCAAAAGTTTAGTAGTCTAGATTGAGGTAAACTTTAGATAATTGCCTTGTCTAGTGTTGGGCCAATGAAATAGGTATACATAATTTTATGTCTCAAATGAAATTTTAATGTTATATTTTAATTTTTTTAACATCGTTTTTGTAGAAAGAAGAAATACTGGGCATATTGGTAGAAGCAAATATATACAAGACTTGCTTTTGTTATGCATGAGAACAAAAAGGATTTTTGAAAGTACCTAACCAAAGAGATCTACTAGTGGCACATGATGGAGACGGCGAGAGTAATGTTTGTACCTCTATTAACTGGTCTTAGAAAAAAAAATTAAATATATTTTTTAAAAGATAACGACAATTTTATTTTGCTCAAACATTCGGTGACTTAGTGAAAAATATAAAAATAAATACACTACAACTCACATTGTTTGCAAAGAGACTTTCATATAGATGTATTTCACGTTGTATATGTAATGAAATGTTAGATATTGTTTTGTAATCTAATATTTTGCATTGTTTATTTTTAAAGAATTGTTGGATTTCATAGATGGTTAATATTAATTAAGAAAAAAAATGATTGACAAATTATCATTAGAGATTATTGATTGACAACTCGTCGACAACACATCATCCATGTATTTTGTTTAATGAAAAAATCGACAACACATCATCCATGTATCTTGTTTAATGAAAAAAATTTAGAATCATGCAATGGGAATTGGCCATGTGCTCATGGTGGTTGGACTACCCTAGAAGTGCGAGACATCCTTTTGAGAATTATTTGTTTTGACATTGTCAAAATTTTATTTTTAAAAAAAGTCAATTGTTTTTAAAGTTATTTTTTAGGACTCTACCATAAAAAAATCACTCGAAAAATATTTACAATAAAGAGAGTTGAGTTCAAAGAAAAGACGAGATATGGATGAGATCCTAGACCAAACAATAAACTATCAATTAGTTAAGAAGGAAGAAGTCAAAGAACTATCAGCAAAAACACATTCGGTAGAGCACATCGATGAAGCTTGTGGCACAAGTGCAAGCACATAGGTTAATTGTTTCATTATATCGTCATTATATTATTATTATTTTAAAAAAAAATTGATAAATGATTCTTTTGGTCTTCATGGAGTTGCATGTTTGTTATTATATGATGTTATAATTGCGAAAATAAAGATGTAAAATCTTTTTGACACTTAGAGACATTTTGTTTCAAATCTATCTATATGCGATGAGCCTTGTGAGTTACTTGTCAAGGTTGTATATTCAGATTTTTTTTTTTTACCTCCTTGGATTGCTATATGGTGGATGAAGCATTTGTGTTTATGTAGAATATTTTCACAAAGGACATTTGTTATAGTAATTGTTAGTTTGCTAGTCTTCATGTTGTTGACTAGGGTTGGTTTGTGACCACATCATTTATAGAGCATTTTTCATCGATTCATAAATCCACATTTGTAAATGGAATCAAGTTGCATCGATATTTAACTATGATTGTTGAGAATGGCTATGTTTGAAAAGACTCTTTTCAAGAAGTGGGATTTTATAGTATATACCAAATGCATGGTAACATTTTATGAATAAGTGCACTAATGTCGTTATTATTATTTACACCATCTTGTTCCTTATGTTGATATATTATTGTAGTGGCTTTTCACGTCCCAAGTTTTTAGTGTTGTGTTGTCATCGAAGTAAAATCCAAATTATTGAATTTTTGACTTATACTTTATTGGACATACTTTGTTTGTTGATCTTTTATAAAATGTCATAAATAACAACCATAATTTTCTTTGTTTGACCATTGGTGTTTGGATGGAATGTTGCATTCAAACATAGTTTGGATTCAAGCTTGTCTATGATGTCCTTCCAAAATTGTTAAGTAAATTGAAAATTCATGTTACACATTATTTTCTTTGGTAATCCACGTAGCTTGAAAATGTTCTTGTAGTCGTGCCACATGTGGTACTCCATAGATAGTTTTATATGATATGGTGGACATATTTTGTCAATTAGTCCACCACCGCATAGGTTTCATTGTATCTTTTTAGAGTTGTCAGAAGAGATGAGATGAAATCCATACTAGTGCTTTTTCACCATTATGAAGAGATTGATAAATTATTATAATAACTCAAGTTTTTGCACATATTTTGCTTTGTTGACCTAGCATGATGTACATTCGCGAATTATTGTGTATGGATTCATCCCTTGTCATTTGAACAGATTTTTGACTTTTTGGTAAGTTTTCAAAATACCAAAATAATCAACACAGAGAAGAATGTAATTCATAGAAAAAAACTGAAAAATTGATTTCAATTTTAGCACAAAACTATTTTTCTATTGTCATATATTATAATTTTTTTCTTAGATTGATACCAAAAATAATCATTACATTGGATTCTATAAACTTTTTACGAGTTGCATCTTTGGCACATTCATTCATAATAATCAATTTTTAAAATATTTTTTTTGAATAAAATGAATGTATTCAACATGTGTCTTTCCATTCAACGTGCGTTTTTCCAACATACAACATATTACCTCTCTATAAAGTTCGATGTTTTGTAGTATCCAATTTTTTTCAGTCTCAACGCCTTCATTTATAAAATATTATCATATATTTGGTAGATCCTATATAAAATTTTCAAGATAAAAAATCTCGCTTGTAAAAGATAGCTTTTTTAAATAGTCATTCTTAACAATCAATGCAACTTAAATTCATTTGCAATTGCAAATGTATTAATGAATAAAAAATGCTCTGCAATTGATGTGGCCACAAAACAACCATGGTCGACAATACACAAGGAGATGAGAAAATTTGTGTATACAAGTTTTGATAGTTGCTTCACATGACTCATCTTTTATAGCAAAATTCAAAACAAAATATATTTTAAGAAAAAATTAAGTCTCTTTGAGGTTTTACGTAATTGAGATAATCAACTCACATACACTTGTGTTAACAAATTCATCGATGTGCTCTATCCAATGTAATTTTGTTAACAATTCTTTGACTTTTTGCTCTTTGAGATTTTACGTAGTTGAGATAATCAACTCGCGTACCTACACGTGTGTTAGCAATTTCATCGATGTGCTCTACCCAATGTGTCTTTGTTGATATATTTTGACTTTTTGCTTTTTAATCTATTTATAATCTATTGCTTAGTCAAGGTTCTCATCTATTTCTAATATTTTTTTGGACTTCGTTTTTCTTGACTATAAATGTTTTTTTTTTTAGGCAGAGCTTTGAAGAGAAATTTTAAAAAGAATTGATTTTTTTTTATAGCTTTTTTTCATTTAAAAAAAAATCATTCTCAAAAGGATGTCTTTCGTTTCTAGAGTAGTCCAGTCACCATGGACACATGGCCAACTCTCTTCATGTGATTCGAAGATTATTCCATTCAACAAGATACATAAATGATGTGTTGTCAATGGCCTATAAATCAGTAACATCTGTTGGTAGTTTGTCAATTATTATTTTTTAAATAGATATTAATCATCTATAAAATTCAAAAATTATCTGAATAAAAAATAAATAAATAATTTAGTGTATGGACATTGTAAAATTTACTTGTATACAGTCTCTTTGTAGACAATGTGACTTATGGCTATTTGCTTGCAAAAGCGGCATTTCTTATGTCTCTCATTAAGTCTTCAAAGCTTGAGCAAAGTAAAGTAGTTGTCTTCTAAAAAAGTTTTTTTTTATCGAAAAGCTACTCAAGACTAGTTGACAAAGATGTCAAAATTGCTCTCGTAATTTCCATCATGTGCCATCAATAGGTTTCTTTAGCTATGTATTTTTAGAAACCCATGTTGTCAGAATTCATACAAAGCGAGTGTCATGTGTATCTTTGTATCTTACAAATATATCTTGTATTTTGTTTTTTACAAAAATAATATTAAACAAATCAAAATATAATATTGGATTTGCATTTGAGTAATTAAACTTAACGGCCAAATTATATATACATACAACATTGGAGAAGACAATCATCTGAATTTTATCCTCGATCATTACTAGCTCTTTTACTTTCCAATTGAGATTAATTAATATTTGAAAAAATCCTATACCATTTGTAGGATTGTTCTTAAAAGACATTTTGGAAGTTTTATGTTTGATTAATATCTTAACAACCTATTGACAAGATTGTGAACAAGTGTGACATTGCATATACCAACTAGAATTTATTATTAATATTATTAACAGTACTTATATGTGTAAGAATAGTGTAGAAATTTCATGCTATTATATTTGTCCTATGCAACTCAATTAAACGTGTAATTTTGTTAGCATTGAAAATAATGAAAATGATTAAATTGTAATATTTGTACGATTTCCTATAATATGAATCTATAAAATCAACTGAACTAATATAACCACTGAACAATTGAACCATAGCTTATAATTTTTTCATTTCTGGCTTTTTATTTTCACTTCCATCCATTTTTTATCTTCCAAAGACGCGTCTCAAAAGTGTTACCTTGTTTGCTAGACCAAATTTTTGTAACATATATATGTCATGTGCTAGCGTATGTGGCACATGAATCCTGGTTAGTCTACAAAATATATATCATGCTTGTAAGTAAATGGGTTTTATATACACAAAACTGAAAGAAGAATTTCATGAGCAGTCAAAACCTTAGTGATTAATAGAATTCAAAATCAGTAGCAATTTTCTTTTTTGAGATATGTTCATGTTTAGGAACCTACACTCTACTCTACTATTCAAATGTCAAATTTTGTTTATAGGAAAACTTAATTGTATTAAAATATGTTAATCTTTTTATCTTGTTTTATCATACTTGTGCTTTTTGGTTTTTCATTTCATATTATAAATTTGTTGTTTGACAAGTGAATTCAATCTAGATAAAAACTAAATTTTTACTAAAGTTTCAAAATTTCAGATTCACTTCTCTCCACATTGGGCCCTAGTCATCAAGATCATATTGAGCTACTTCAAGTTCAAAATCTCCAATTTTTTTCAAAGATACTAGAAAAATACCTACCTTTTTAAGGTATCCCATAGCACAAAACAGATATTGCTTTTTCCATAATAAAATTGTCATGGAAGACATTATTAAAAAGAAAACAATATAGTAGATGATCAAATGATACCTATAGTAAATCTATTTGGATGTCTTTATTGTAAGAGACGAAAGACAAAAGCCAAAGATTGTGTCTTCTGGTGGTGTGGTGTCCTTTTGCTCCTTTGACTCAAATGATTGTCTTTGGTCACTTGTAACAACTTGAGTAATGTGTTTGATAATAAGTGGTGGCTGCATATATATTCGCCTCAGTTTCTCTATATATTTGTGTCTTCGTCGGTCTTTGATTGTATTTTTGAACTTTGAAATGTTGTTCTTTAGCCTCGACATGACAAATAATTTTTTGTTGCAGGATGAATGTAATCAAATTCAAACCATAACCAATTATCTCTTGCTAGACACTAATATATTTATGTTACACATATATTGCAAAAAAGGCCTAGATAGATAGATGTGTGTGCTACAAAAACAATTACTCACAAGACATTATAAGAAAAAACCAGCTTTTTTTATAAAATATGACTATACTAATTATACCATAAGCAACTTTGTCATATTTTTAAGACATATGACTTAAACAATAAGCAACAAACCAATATAGAGAATACCACAGAGGAGGGTACACTAACCTGCATCCATCCACAAAAAAAGTCGAGTTAGTACAAGATATTCTCTGTGGGAACTGTGTGTATCTTTGCATACCCTCAGTTGTTATCCATGTCACTGGGTAATTCTACCATAGCTGTTATACTATGTCAAAGATGGTTTTTGGTGATGACCATTGTAATCTAAGTATTATAATGTTTATTAATCATATGAATTGTATTCAACACAGTGATATCCAACAAATATTTTCTCAAAAAAATTTAGGTCATATTGTTGGTAGTTTACATGTACCAACACCAAAGAGGGACCTTTTTTCCACCCATGTAAATATCACAGGTTTTTGGGTCCTATCCATTGACCAACCATACATACTACCTTTCTTTTTTACAGTATGTGTACTTGATTGTAGTAAATGTCCTGTAAAAAGAACCAGTCTATGATAGAAACCATTTATCATCAAGATTGTGCTCAAGTATTATCATTGGTAGTCATTATGTATTCATCCAACCTTAAAGGTATTCTAGGAAGAAGATCTTACACACATACTATTTGTTAAAAAACTTCTGTAGATCAGACCAATTAGTATTTGTCATAGAACATCAGTGGGCTATTTATCTTTTTGAGTCAATGAAAGAACACCAAAATACTCATTATATACCCAGCTTTTATACCATTATAATAAAGAGTTCTTTTTTAGAAGTAAGCATATATATATATATATATATATATATATATATATATATACTAATACTAGTGGGTAAGCCCGTCGATGATGGGCAGTTGGAGGTCAAAGGTGGCAGAGAATGTGTTAGTATGAAATGTGTGTTTGTATGCAATGCAACTCGTCGGTTCTAGACGTCGGTTTTAGACATCGGATGTAACTCGTTGGATGCGACGTCGGATGCAACTTCAAATGCAACTCGCTGGATGTAACTCGTCGGATGCAACTCGTCGGATGTAACTCATCGGATGCAACTCGTCGGTTTTAGACGTCGGATGCAACTCGTCGGAACCTGTGGCAATATTGGAGCTTAGAAGATTTTTTGGGTTCTACATGCATAATGTTATAGAAAGAAGTAATGCGAGATTCGTTCTTGTTGCGGTATACATGTTGTTGATCATGCCACATGGGAAAGCTATGGAAGCATTAATGGTCTCCCCCACAACATGAGAGCCCACTTCAAAACCAGTCAGAATAGACTGGAACCAAGGAAGACCCAACAACACCACCAATGGGGGATTTTTTATGCATGGACGAAGTTGATGAATACATAAATTTGGCACTTTGATATTTAGGAGCAGAGTAATGCAATTTGTTGTTATAGATAAGATTTGAAATGCAGCACCGATGTCGCTCAAAAATATCCAGCCATTTCATGTTTACAATCGAAACATGGAAATGCACTAGGAATAGCGTTGTGGTGATTCCACTATTTGTAGTGAAAGCAATATATCTTTGCATCTTATTCAGATCCTTTCAGCGGTTTTATCTTGAGTTTCACAAAATTAGTGACAAGAAACTACCCCAACCACATGAAGCCCTTGCAAGACTGCATGCCATGAAATAGTAGAAAGAAAAGACGTTTGGGATTTGTTGATTCCGTGGGCACTTTCTATAGCTATTAGTGTTTTCTATGGTGGAAAGATCATGCAAACAAGCGAAGCATGAGCGATTCATTTGACATAGTAGCACGCTACATAATTCATTTGTAGAGACTGTTGTTCAAGTGTCCGGTTTGCTCTGTAAGGTATTCCATATATAGTAGCTGTAGTCGGCAGCCAAGAGCTTCATAGTGGATCACATTTTGACATGCAGTTGGTGCCCATAGCATGAAGGAGAAGATTGCTAGAGTACACACTCTAGCGAGAGAGAGAGAGAGAGAGAGAGAGAGAGAGAGAGAGAGAGAGAGAGAGAGAGAGAGAGAGAGAGAGAGAGCTTTATTAATGTATTTTCCATGCCAAAAGGCATATAAGACTAGTAAAATACATGTCAAGTATGTGGTAACAATGGGAGCGCATAAAACGTCTCCGAAGTTGTAATAAAAAAACATCTAGTACAAACTGAGATAAATACGAAAATGAGAGAGCATGTGTCGCAATAACTTTTTTTTTTTATGTCATGATGTCAAGTCTGTGTTGATGCTATAGAAAGATGTAATGTGAGCTGCAACAAGAGGAGGCGTTGGAAGAGATGGAGCCCTCTGACGTCGTCTGTGTGCAGTGCGTCTCTACATAGGAGGTTTGATGATCCTGGTAATAGATTGATGCTGAGAACTACACTATCTCTGATCTCTGTGAGTATGTAAATGACCATCCACCTCATCATTGTCATAATCATCAACATCGTCGTGCACACTGTCTCGTGATGTCCGCCTGGTAAAAAAAGAGGTGATCAAGGGCTGAGAGGTAAAATGCTGAGCTGTCCCACATAGATCTCGCCTCAATATGAACATCTCTCGTACAATAATAGTAACACATTGGGGTCCTCATGAGCTATGAGAGAGCGTAGAGTGGTAGGCATGTCTCGAAACAAGCCGCTGATATCTCCCTCTGATCTCATAGTATACAGGACATCTAAAGATATAATGCTGCTCGGACTCCACCTCATCTAGAGAGCATAACTGGCAAATCCGCTCCTCTCTGGAGATGATGTGGAATCCCAATCTTGATAGCTAGCTGGTGAGAAGACACCTTGAGCTGTCCCAATGTGAATCTGAGGCAAAGTGATAGTCTTGAGTCCAAGTAATATGGCAGGACTGAAATCTCTGCCGCATCGGGCTCCAGAAAGTGGGTCCGATAGAAAGTAGGCTTAACCCCCCTAATTTTGATTTTTAAACTTTATCATATACATCAGTTTAATCTTCACAAAAAGTTCAACATATTATTGTCTTATTATGTCATGAATGCCTTCCAATGCCCATAATGCTAAACTTATTGGATTAACAAAAATTAAAAATCCAACAATATGAGCTAGGCCCTCATCGTCGTTGTTTAACCATTCTTTTAAGGTTTGATCAAAAAGTGCAAGGAAGGGCAATTTAAAAGTGACAATCATATATTGACTTCAACGTGTGGGCCTTGGTGTCACTAGTAGAAATAACCATTATTATTCCAAAGGCTTTCCATTGTTGGAAACCTTTCTAAAACTTTTTTGATTTTTTAAGGATGGCCCTCAATACATGCCCTTTACACATTATTTTATAACCTAAGAAAACCTACAAGTTTTTGAGCATGCTCATTTCGCAAAAGTAGTTGGTGGTTCCATTCTTGGACTTGAGGACTTTCCCCAACATTGCCCCTCCACCCCAGGAAAAAAAAAAAAAAAAGAGTCAAAGCAAGACAAAGAGCTTTCACGAAAAAGCAGCAGCCCATTTTCTTATGGCTTCTATTATGTCGTCTTTCCGTACGATTTTGTACGAACCATACGAGAGCTGAAGCTTTTTTCCGCTTTTGGGGATTGCTGGAAAAGCTTGGCCAATCCTAGCAAAAGACGTTGTTGCAATGGATTGACTGATCGGGTGCGATTGCTCTGCGTGCACCTCAATCTCATGCCGGCTTTTAGGGGCTTTTTAGCTGAATAACAGACAAATTGACAAGGATTTGTAAGCGATTTCTTTGATCTAATCCATAGCAGCTGAGAAGGAGGCAGTGTTGTTGGCACAATGCTTCACGCTTCTGGTTTTCTGTTTATTGGTGCAAATGGCAGTGAGCTTTGGGTAGGATCGGAATCTAAGCAGGAGTCACTGCTTCCAAAGCACAATAATTGTGTTTAGGATTGGTGAGAATTATATCTGAAAGAAAAAAAGTTTTCCCCAGGTCTTGGACGATGGGCGAGAGCTTCAGCTCCAAGCGTTCGGGCATGAAGTGCCAGGTGCTGCAGAGTCTATGGGCTTGCTCGCCACCTCGCCATCAGGTGACTGCAATTTTGGCTACTCAGAACCCTCCTTTTGTCTGGACAGGAGCCTCGGACGGAGCAATTATACGTTGGAATATCTCCTCTGAAGATCCTTTTATTGAACAGGTCTGTTCCTCAGTTTATATTTTTCCCTCTCGTTCTTAGATGAAGAAGATAATGGCCGATGAATTTTATTAGGGTTTCAACTCAAGTATGTACTATCCAATGTACTTAAAGGCTTGATGTGAATGGAGATTCATATTCTTCTCATGAATTTGCTCCAGAGCAGCATCCCGACTACGTTGAGGGCTAACTCCTTTTAAAATGTTGCCTGGAATTATTTATCGAAGCAAGATTATGAGAAGGCGTATAGCAACCAATATAATTTGTACATACTACAAACATAGCTTAGAGCAATTGATCACCATAGCAGGAGGACATACGTAGATCCAATAAAAACGTAATCCCAACCATAGAGTAAATGAACTGTTCCACTATGGTTCTCAGAACCGTACTGTGAACCGTACGGTTCACAATTTTTTTTAAGGAGAACCGTGTGAACCATGGCATAATTAATCGAGCTCCATATATGTCAATGAGCCTACAACGCTCCAGAGCAGGCATGTGTGGGCAAGGGAGGGAGCCTAAGCGTCTGGCATCACCCTTGACAGCACCAAGGAGATGGCCTTTCAGCCTAGTGAGAGTGCTGACAAAACGAGCATGACAAAACCTACACGACCATCCACGCGTCCCAGACCAAACGTCAGACCTAACGAACTCGGGGTCTTGATCTACCTCACTCCAGAGCTCAAGCATATCTCCAGCAGGCATGGTGTGAGATGGTAAAGGAAATAAGGAGTACGGACGTGAAGTACAGAAGAAGTGCAAGACAAGACAAATGCAAAAAACCTGATTTTTGGCTCCAAAAAAAACCCTAACCCATAAACCCTATCCTTCTCTCTCTAGATGAGCTGGTACAATCTCTCTCTAGGCTGTCCCAAACTCTCTCTATGATCTTAAATGCCTAAACCCTAAAAATAGACCTATTTGCATGAGGGAATGTCCAAAAACCTGATTTTTTAGCCCAAAAAACAACCCTACAACTAAATCCTAATTTTCACTACAGTCTTTCTCTACCCTGCCCTCTTCTCTCTCATCAATCTGAGCAGCACTCTCTCAGAAACCTCCACCTGCAAAAATGAGAAATGAGGGTCAAAAAACGAGCTATAAGGGGTTTTGGGGGGGAAAATTAGGATATTAATTATTAATTAATTAATTAATTTTTTAGGTGAACCGTACCACGGTTCAGGGAACCGTGGTACGGTTCCTGCCACGGTTCCCAGAACGGTTCTGGGAACCGTGGGTTCTATGATCCCAACAAGCGCAAGCTATATTTGGAGGATCTCCACTACAAGGAAAATTGTCAAGTAGGGGCAGAAAAATATCCTAAAATGCCAATGAGTAGGGCTAAGCTACTTTTGCTTTTGTTGAAGTTTTAGGTAGACTGGCTGCAACTCGCAAGATTATACGTGTTGTTCTTTTGATGACTATCAATATTGCTGCTTTAGCTCTGTATTTCAATGCCTACGTTAAGGCCATGCTTTGACAAGGACTTGCAAGAATTTTGGTTTTTTAGGGTCCTAATTAAAATAGGGATGGCAAAGTTCAGGTCTTGCTCTGGTTACTGATGTAGCATGAAAGGTGTTATGTAAAGAGATGCATTAAAATCTGGGTTGCTTCACAAGAGACAAATTTGTAGCTGCTGATGGTTCCTTTTGGATTCTGGAGATAGAGAACAAGCTGTTGTTATCTATGCGGGTGACAATAGAATTTGAAGCTATCAATTATCATTGTTAAAATTGACTTATTAGTTAGTCTTTTACTCACTGTAATAATGTGCATGTATCCAAATGACTGAGAAATGATTGGGAGACATTGATTTATACATAAAAGTTTCTTTTGAAATGCCACCCCAAAAGGGGAATGGGAAACGATCCACTTCTAACTACGAGTCCTTGGCTGTCTAGAGGTTTCAGCTTGATTTTTTCTCTTTTTTATGTGCAAATAATTTTGTGGACCTTTCAAAAAGCCTTTTTGCGACGTGTTTGAAATGGGAAAGAATTGGCTCTGTTGGGAAAGAAACATCGAAACATTTTTAGGGTTTTTTTTTTTGCTTGATTTATTCTCAGCCTTTTGTTAAAGGAAAACCAAGTGCTGTTTAACTGTCTAGATAGTGATTATAGCTCTATACAATGGCAATATAACAATTGGTAATTAACACAATTAGATGACTGAGGACTCAATGAGACATTAAGATACATATTACAATGGACATGCACAAGATATTCATAATCCTACTATTCCCTACTGAGTTTTAACTAAAGTTTTATATGCAGAACTTTCACACACTAAATTTAGGAGGGTTTTTTTTTTTTTTTGGCTCTAATTTAAAATCCGTCCGTTTGAAATGGACTTTTCGAAACAGAGTTTCATTGAATGAAACGTGATTCATTGAAACATAAATTTTATAAAAAAATAGCCCTTGCATTCTTGATTTGATTTAATTTTCGGTGACGTTTCACTAATGTTTTCACAATAACAAGATAAAAGGGAACTTTATGAAAATGTCACAAATGTCTCCATGATAAAACCTTCTTACATATATATAAAGTCTCGGTTGCTTTTTGAAGAAAATTTATCTAGCATAGAAGAAGTATGTGAGTATCTGGAGGGTTCTGATTCTAAGGTTAACTAGGTAGCTTGGCTATCGTTGTATTTATTCTTCTGTCAAGAAGGATTTTTTTGGTAGTTTTTGCTTTTGGCATGATGCAGTTCCTTTTAAGTGCTTCCCTATGTGCTTTTATTTTGTGTGCTGGCTTCTTTATTGCTATTCGGTTCATTAGGTCACATTGCATTTACTGACCTCACCATCATGCTTCCATGACTTTGATGGAATGAATATTATTGCTATTTGAGGACTATTTAGATTATAAGGACTAATGTGAAGTTGAGATAATGTCTTTGTTATTGGCATCTTTTTTTTTTTCTTTTTTTTTCCCATTCAAGGAATATCAATCATTTTTTCATGCCAGTGCTCTTTGTAAGTTTGAATCTTCTACTTGAGCCCCTTTTCTCATTCACAAAGGCTGCTAGCCTAGTCTGTATCAGCAAATTTGTGGGCTTCCCATATTGGACCAGTCATAACACTTGTAATCTGAAGCTCCACAATATGCTGAATGCTTTGTTAGGATGTAATGTGGATTGGATACAGGGAACTAGATGCTTCACAGAAGCATTTTATGATGTGTATTTGTATTGTCATCTTACACTGGTTCGTCTACTTAGCATAATAGCTATCATTGCCTTGATGCATATAGTCTAGGTCTTTTCAAGTTGGATTGAAACATAGCTTTAATACTTTTCATAAAAGATGAGTGTCTGTGGAGGTTCAAGAAGGTGAAGGCTGCATTTGAGGTAAGAGGTAAGTATGTGCAGATTTGCATCTATAATAACATGGTATTTTGGACGTTGAATCAGCTGGCTGCAGGTTTGCGTTCATCTGCGAGCTCAGTGTTCCTGTACTTTAGGTTCGTGTTTGGAATGTTTACTGCATGTATCTGGAAGATTCATAAGACACCAATTATTGGTGGTCTGCAATCGGCGTGGCTTTCTGAATACAGTGATTTGGGTGCATAGCAGGAAGTTCAGCCAGCAGCTTTGCTCTGTGGACATGCTGCTGCTATTGCTGATTTGGAGTCGTGCACCCCAAGCAGACATCAGGAAGTGGCAGGTGAACAAGATCGGTGCAGCTTGCTTGCTGATAGTATAAAATTGATCAATTCGAGTTGTTGCTCCAAGAGTCCTGAGGCTGTTATTAGTGCATGTATTGATGGGAGCCTGTGTGTATGGGAAAGTCTCACTGGTCGTTGCCAGCGCCGAAGAAGGTTACCCCCCTGGGCGGGTAGTCCCTCTGTGATTGCATCCTTGCCTATTTCAGCTCGTTATGTTTGTATTGCTTGCAATGTTGATTGCTCGTTACCTGGTCAAGTATCTTCCATTGACACTCCTGAAGGTGCTAAGTGTGGAGAGTTTAGATCAGATTCAATGGCTTCCAAGTTGGGAGTCAAGGCTATTTGGAAAGGTGGCGTTCTTATCTTTGATACAGCTCTGCTTGCAGTTCTACAAGTTGTATACCATGGGGTCCTTGGAATCGGTTCAATAAGGAGCATGGCTGTAACTTGTGAGGGGATTCTGAATCAGCTTGAGTTCTCAGTGTCAGTTGCTGATTCATTCGGTAGAGTAAGAGCCTGGTCACATATCAGGTTGGAATCTCATGGAAAACAGGAAAGGGGCTTGCCAGCAAGTATGAAGGATGCATTGTTAGGGATGACGTTAGCAAAAAATGATGTCACTCAAAATAGCGCATGCGCGCAATCTGTGTCTCTTTCATCAGATGGAAAATTGTTGCTAAGGGTATTCAAATGGAGCTGGGTTTTGAACATGGTGATTGATGGTAGCATTTTGGCTGAAAATTCCTTGGGACAATTTTCCAATGCAAATGAGTACACCTCAAATAGCAAGGATAATGAGGACCTCTGTTACTTTGTAAGTGGATGTTTTTTGGGTGGTATTCATGAAGCACATTCATTTCAAGACAATTCAGAAAATTTTCATACAGCTAGTTTTGCAGTTTGTAATTCAGAAGGCGCACTTCATTTGTACTCAATAAACACTTTAAATCATAGAAGCTCCATGGAGGTTATATATAATAATCTCGCCCCAGCTGACTCAAGAGGAAAGTGCATAAGTACAAAATGCTGTATGCTTCAAAATATGCTTATCCGTTCTGAATCTGGAATGGTAGCTGGTTTTGGGGCTTCTCAAATATTGGATACGCAACTGACAGTTTGGAGTTTGGACATAAGAACAGTACCTGGTTGCAAAGCTTCTTACCTGGATTGCCTACAGTCCAGAAATGAAGAACCAAAAAGTTATTGTTCTGAGAATGAGCACCCTAATGGTTTTCTAAAAACATATGAGGACCTAAATAATCCATCAGCTATAGTTAAATCAGCTATTTTCAAGGGATCTGGTAGTCTAAAGAGTGCATGGCTAAATCTTACTTTGAACACGAAAGAAAATGGCCTTTCCAAGTCATCTGTGGAAGAAAACGATGGTGTAAATGTAGCAGATACTGTTCTCAGAACAGAGAATAATGCAGCACAGTCTTGCTATGTGAAGCTCTTGGGGCATCAAGGATCTGGTGAAAAGAATTACTCAACTCTTTCTGATATAAGTAAGTTTGTGACTGCCACATTGTTTATACCTTCTCCCTTGCAACTTCCTCGCTTGCTCGTCTATGGATATAATACAGGGGAGATATTAGTAGTGGACCTTGAGGGGGAGATCATCTCGAAGAACAGTAAATGTAATGAAACAACAGAGCCTTTGAGACAATTCTTGTGGCATACTGGGCCGATTCTGTGTCTTGCAGAACATAGCATGCGTGCTTCAGAATCAGCAACTGAGATTATACAAGTGCTTTTATCAGGTAGTGCTGATTGCTGTGTCTGTTTATGGGATTTGCATCAAGAAAGTAGTTTGTTAGCTATTTACCGTCACCATGTTGGGCCCGTTCGCCAGCTTCTACTTCCCCCACATGGAACATATGTCCCCTGGTTGTTCTGTTTTATTTCTGTTGGTGATGATGGCTGTGTAGCAATTTCCTCACTTGAGACCTTGAGGGTAGAAAGGATGTTCCCTGGACATCCGGGTGCTCCAAAATCAGTGGCCTGGGATGGCGTCAGAGGTTACATTGCATGCTTGTGTGCCAATCCGCTTGCACAAACAGTTGGAAATGATATACTATACATATGGGATGTGCACTCAGGTGCACAAGAAAGAGTACTGCGTGGTACAGCTGCTCATTCTATGTTTAGTTACTTTTGTGGCCGAATTCGGTCAGATTTGGATTCAAGTAAAGTTTATTCTAGCATTGCACCGTATACAGCATCTTTTCTTCACAATTTGGAGGAGCAATCGCCTCGGGCTGCTGTTGCTGAGGGTGAGAAAATGCAGAGCCAGAAGTTGCAAACTGAATTGGCTTCTATTGGTGGTACAGTAGGTTTGGGCTCTCACAATGTTCCCTCAGATAGCAATCTTCCAGTCATTAACACTCCTCATGGGGCAACTCCAGTTCATGCAGATTCTACCTCACAAAATGTGATGGGCAGTCTTGAAAAATTCTCAATAAAAGTGGTTCAGGCCTTTAGCCAGGGTCCAAAAGCTGGGTCCTCTAAATCAATTGAAGGTTTGAATGTGAACATAGAGAAACAAGACAAGCTTTCTAGCCCCACCGCATCTCAGCGCACCTTGAATCATGTCCGGCTACCTATAAAAGGGGGCTGCTTTATTCCTGGTGTAGCTGCCTTGCAGTTTGATATTTCATTGTTAATTTCTTCAAAATTCCAATATGTTTCACCTGCTGTTGGTAACAATGATGGAGACAAACAACGAGAGACTGGATCTACTTTGCTCAACGAGAGAGGAAAATCTTCCGCCTTTCTCTTTGGCAAAGCAGAGAACAAATTATATGAAAGGAAAACAAAAATTGCTGTTTCTGACTCTGATGATCTGTCAATGTCAAGTACCAGAGCAGGTTTTGATAAATATTCACATCAAATTGGTTTTCCAGACACAGTGGAGGGACATCTTTTAAGGCAGTCCTTGTCTTTCTTACACTTCTGGGGTGTAGATTTTGAGCTGGATTCCTTGATGGAGCAAGAGCTCCATATTTGTCGACCTAAGCATGTCTTGCTTGGTGTGGGCCTTGCTGGAGATAGAGGTGCCACAACATTGGTGTTTCCTGATGATTCTTCAACATTCAAGGTCAATTTTCAGTGCTTTTGTGTTAGTTATGTTCAATGTAGTTCTATACCATAGTTCCTACAAGTGGAACAGAACTGTTCCTAGGAATGATTCCGTACTGTTCCTGGGGTGACTAAGGAACCGTTCCTAGGAATGATCCTTAGGTAATTTTCTTTTACAAAAGGAAATATTCTTTTCTTCATTTTTAATTGTAATTTCAGACATAAATGACATATAAAGAAAAATTCAACTCTTCCTTCCTGTAAAGAATGCACTGCAAAATCATTCCAATCTCTGGACTACATAACAGAAATTCTGCATGTAGATTTCAGAGAACTGGGAAAAATGACCACCAATTCAATAGGTACAGTAGACCACCCAGAAGAATAAAGGTCTTTTAAGTCCTGGCTATTCCAACCAACCAAATTAGCCACTTTTCACTATATTGTTACTCAATGTTAATCAGAAAAGAGTTCTCTGATGAAAAGGTACTTTTTGTAAAACACAATTTGACTTCCATAGATATAACATCTCAGAATGTGAACAAGATTTTTTTAGGAACAGTTTCTAATGAACTGTTCCCAAGGGATGGTTCTGTACCTGTTTCTAAAAACCTTAGGAACTGGTACCTATGATCTATACATATTTTTAGATAGTCAATTGAGTCTTGTCGCTTAGAGTAATCTGTCTGAAAGTAAGTATGGGTTTTGGCAGCTATGGAGAAACTCCCCAGAGTTTTGCTCAATGCGATCTTTGACAATGGTATCTCTTGCCCAGCGTCTGCTGTTCATAAGCCCTTCCTCTTCAGCATGCAGGCATGATATTCCTACTTATGCTAATTAGTTCCCAATTTTTTTTTTTCTCAATAAGATAGAAATTCAGAGAGTGAAACTTTCTCATCCTGTATCCAATTTTGATGTATTGTCAGATGCTGTAATCATAAATAGCTTACATCTACTCTGACTGAGTTCATAGATGCTATGCCCTCGTTTGGTAGCTTCATGGTTCAATTAGGTCCTCCAGTATTGTATAAATAGAGAAGTTGCTATTGACACATTAGCGCATGATTTGGTCTACTCTTGAGTTCATTGTAGGTGACTCATTTGAAGTGCTTGTATGGTTCTGCCATTGATGTACATTCAATATTCTTAGTTGGAGATTGCTATTTTCCATTAGGTACAGTTTATTGTTCTTATGTGGTGCCATAATTCTGGATTGTTTTTTCATAACTTGGTATAAAAGCACTTTCCCGGGATTGTTTAGCTCAACCCATTCGTTCTTATTCTTTTCTTTCTGATAAGAGAAACGAGTAATATATGTGCCCCGATGGTCATAGGTGCACGTGTAGTCTCTGTCAGTTGTCGCACTGACATTAATATCCCTCTCTAACATGCATGTCTTGTGAGAGTACGTTTGACACCCAAACCACTTACATCTCATCCTCACTCCACATTGCTGCGTCCATTGCTTTCCCCTACCAAACCTTACAAACCAAATCCTATTTCACCTTTCTAGCCAACACTAGGTATGGTGCACTTCCACCTTTGACCGATCTCTATACTTGGACTCAATACGCCACCACTCTTTGCTTGGTTGTATGTACCATCCATATCACAATACCCTGCAGACATTTAGAGTTCTCTCTATTCATAGCACAGATGGTTCGTGATGCTGTTGATAGACCGAAACGTGACTGTACACATGATACGGAGGACCTTAAAGCTAGGCTACTCATCCATGCAGTACATTTTATCCCTTGTAATTGCCACTCTTTTCAATACCTTCACCTTGGGTTTTTCTTTTGCCTGGTGTACTAATTTCATATACCCCACCCATAGGAGTGGTGATCCCATGGGGCCAACAAGCTACCACACCATTATGCTTGGACATGTTATGGCTAAGCTCTACGAATCTATCCTTTGAAGAACAATAAGCATAGAGGCAGAGGCAGTCAAGCACATCAACATGCTATTGGTCAAGCGGGTTTTAGAGCACATCAATCTACGTCACACTCAAATCATTCATGGAGGAGAGCAGATTTAGGAGGGAGCGGATTTAATGTTGCTTTGTGGATTTCAGGTGTGCACTTGACTCAGTCCCTCCACTTAGTCACTTGGCATATGTATATTGAGAGGTGGCAAGACTTTCACTTCTCATAGGATATTGTATTTGCCTCATGACATTATACGAGAGCAATGGGATGTTTTCTTTCCCCTCAGGGTATATTTGAGCTAGTCACTAGCACTATTGAAGCGATGGAAGGCTGATCGCTTTCTTTATGCTTTTTGATCTCTACATTGATGAGCTTGAGGGAGTCATTGGTTAATATGGTGGTCAAGGGTGAAAACTTGGGTATGTTTTGTTATCCATTTTATTTTATGTAGATGATGTGGTCCTGATTTCTCCTGTCGAGGAAGGCTTGCAACAACACATTGATATATTATTTACATTCTGATGCGACAGAGTTTTGGAGGTAAATGTAAAGAAGATGAAAGTTGTGATTTATCCTACTCCTTTATGTAGTGCCGTATTTTCAATATGGATGGCCAACCTCTATAGACTTTCTTATCTTTATCATAGTACATACCTGGACTTTTCTAAACCTATATTCAACATGAGACATCCTACCACATGTCGACCAGGGAAGGCCTCATCTTGGAGCTTGACTAAGACCACTTTAGATCCATAGATAAATTGCATTCCAGAATTTAGGGTCGTTTCGGAGTGGTTGGGTTTTTAATTTTTAATATATTTTTATTTTTATTTTTGTTGTTTACTTGGGGTTTTCTAAAGATATTTTTATGTCTCTTATGGAGTAAAAAAAGCCCTAGAAAGTTTTGAAAAAGACAGTAATTTACTGGGGTTTTAACAAGTTTCAATCCCTTCAACAAGATCAAGGTAGCATGTATGAATGCAACTCCATGCATGTTCACGGTAAACTCAAGTCATTGTGGTGGGTTCGGACTGGAATTTCCAGCGGTGAAGGGCTGAATTCTGCCGCCTTCCTCATAGGAAGGCCATTAGCTTTTCTGGAGCGGGTACATTCTGATTAAAAGTTGCTGGTTTTCGAATATCCAGGTAAGGGCAGCCAATATATCTGCTGCTAAGGAAGCGACCCCTGCGTCCGAACGCGCGTCCGGACGCGGACGCGCCAGGGGTGCGTCTGGGTCCCTGGACACGTCCGTTTTTTTTTTTTAATTTTTTTTTATTTTTTTTAGTTATTTAGCAAAAAAAAAAAAAAATTGGACTCGTCCGACCCCGCGTCCGGGTCCGGACGCCTAACGCGGACGCGGACACGGACGCGGAATGTCCGGCCCGGACCCTCATGTCTGATCTGCTGACATCTTCAAAATCCAAAAGCATTTTTTCGTTTGCTGTTTTTTGAAAATCAGTATATGCTCTTTGAGGCAGGTGCCACTTATTGGTCCCTGAGTGTGTGATCACTGATGATAGATGTGAATGAGTTTGTGATAATAGGGATTGAGCATGTAATTCCATTATCAGCTGTATTCAGAGAATATCAAGACGTGCCATAGAAATTGGCAACTTAGACCTGTATTATTCCAAGTACCGAGTACCGACTTTGAGTGCAGGTAATGGGAAATATTGCATTTGTTTAAGCCAATAATAGTTCCACAAGCTGTTTCTGGTGTTCTAGAGTGATCTGGCAGTACGTCTTTTAAATTAGATCACATTTGGCTTGTAGCTTAGTTTGTTTTTTTCTCAAAGACGTTTTTTTGCTCCCACCAATTGGACCTATACCAGCATTGCACTTTTTGTTGGTCTTATCTGCTGGTTTTGGTATGAAGGACATAATCAAAGCAGCTTCTTTCTTTTTTTCTTCTCTCAATTTTGGTCATAATTATTGATACCAAATTTTTTTATTACTTATACTGATACTTAGTACAATCAAAATGGCATGTTACCTTGCATTAGGGTTTCCTTTATTCTGAGATTTGATTAATAAGAATTTTAGAATCTTGGTGGTTTGCCGGTGGAAAGCAAGATGCTTGTAAATATGATCTTTTTTCTATTACAGTTACAGAATATCTCTTTTAGTTTTTATTTGGAGGTGTGAGTTTCTAACGTCATCATAAAAAATCGCATGTGCAGAGCATTGGCTGCTTTTTATTGCAGGGGTCTGGCAGAGAAGTCATCCGGAAGTATCAATCCTTCTCTTGAGGTCAGTTTTCCCTCTACTCATTTACTCTACTTATTTTCATGAGGGTTATGTAGATAGAAAAGATCAAGTATCTATTTGATCAAGTCTTTGGATGCAGGACTTCAAGTACAAATTTTGTATCATATTTGTGCAACTGGTTCATATGCTTGTAAACTGTATTCTAGGCTGGTAGAATTCATGGACATCCTTTGAAGCATTTGTGTGAATTGTACCTATTTGATTTATGTAGCTACATTTGCAGGTGAGCTGGTTCTAGCATCTATGTGGGGCATTATATGCTCCTCTTTCAACATGGCCAATATTAAATTAACAGAGAGACACTTGTTATGATATTAGGGCTTGATTTAAAGTATTTTCCACCTTTTAATTGTAATTGAATTGATGATGGTCTGTGACAAATGTTTTGCCAATCTCAACGTAAATTGCTCCTTTGGAGGATGGACTGCGATCCACTTTTAGCCACCAAATTCACATTCATGATAATCTTTTGCTTATTAGGATTGCAATGGTCAATTTTATTTGCAAGTTTGAAACCAGCTAGTCACTTGCTCTTAATGATTATTTCTTAGAGCTGATAAGTTGATTTACGCAGTTGTATGCATGCTTTTGGCAAGATCCAAGTGAGCATGTGAGGCTGGCTGCTCGTTCATTATTCCATTGTGCAGCACCCAGGGCAGTTCCACAGTTTCTGCGTGCAGCCAAACAGAGTGGGGACACAGGTGAAACAAACCAAATGACTTCAAATCAGTTGACAGGAAACTTCAGTTCCAATGCCCCATCCTCATCTGACTTGACAGAGTGGATTGAGTCAGTTGATGGTGAAGATTGGATAGCCATGATTGGAGGTTCTTACCAGGATGCAAGAGCTGCTAGGATCGTTGTCGGCGCAGCATTGGCAGTGTGGTATCCCAGTCTTGTGCATGCTAACTTAGCCCAAGCAGTTGCCCCTCTACTGATGAAGTTGGTCAGAGCTGCTATTGACAAACATAGTGCTACAGCTGGCGAGCTTTTAGCAGAGGGGATGGCAACAATCTGGAAGGAATTGATCTATTCTGAAATTCCAAACTTGATTGCAGATGTGTTCTCTCTGATTGAGTGCTTAAGTGAAAAGGGAGCTCCCAGTTTGTCTTTAGCTCCAGCGACACAAGAGATGATACGTGAAAGCCTAATTGGAAATCTCCTTCCGAGCTTGGCTGCGGCACATATATCTGGTTTTTTGAATGTTGTTCAGAATCAGTTGAGAACTGCATCTTCAACTTCACCTGTTCATTTGGTTGCACTTATGGCAGTTGTTCGTATGATGCGAGATGCCACAAAGGCAGTTTTACCTTTTATAT
This sequence comes from Diphasiastrum complanatum, assembly GCA_029204225.1. Lineage (NCBI taxonomy): Eukaryota > Viridiplantae > Streptophyta > Lycopodiopsida > Lycopodiales > Lycopodiaceae > Diphasiastrum > Diphasiastrum complanatum. Next base: position 75,657,562 of record CM055093.1, on the reverse strand, counting down.
TTCAGGTATTCAATCTTTAAGTGTATAATTCGTCTCTATGCCATAAGCATTGCTACAGGAGTTTCTTTAGTAAACTTAACTCTGTTAATAAATTTGGATGTGAAAACATTGTCCTTGTGACATATCCAAGAATCTTATCATTCGGTTAGTTAAACTGGTAGAAGTGCATAATGACAAAAAGTGCCTTTGAAAACAAATACAAGAAGACCTTGCAGTGACTGAGCAATTGGTAGCTCTTTATGTATCAATTCTGTTTGATGCATAGATGCATTGTGTGTATGTCCAATATGTAAGAGTTGCTAATACATAAGTTTCAATCATTTTCAAAATATCAATGGTACATTTGTATATGACTTCCTAGATCAAAGAACCTGAGTGTAAACTTGCGAATTGCTTTGCAAGCAAGTTAACATTCGGTTGCTAGTAAATCAAGTGCAAACAAAGTGAGGGAAGGTAGAAGTATCAAAGTCCAAACTCAGTAGCTGCTACAACCACTTCTATATGTAATATAAGAATACCACCTAAGTTATTCCATCAAAGTAGTCATCTAGCTCGCTTTCAATGGAACCGTAATCTCTTTTCAATTTTGATTGCTACATTTTGGTTAAAAAGGAGTCATATGCTGCTATAACTTCTCAACAAACTATGGGTGATTGTAACAGGTAAGTTCTTTCATACTACAAACTATGGATCCAGCCAATTCTTTGTTAAGAAAGCATTGTTTACACACTGCCATGACAGCAGTCCGGGAAATGGTTCGTTTGTTTCCTATGGTTGCATTACATCAAGGTTTTGTAGTATCAAATGCCAAGCTCGCTGTTGCTGATGCCATCGGAGACCTACGCTCTCTTGCAATACATGTTTATGACCTGTACAGGTAACAGTTCTGCCGAGTTTTGCTTGTAGTCTGGCAGTTATTAGTTTATGCGTTCTTGTATAGCATGTTTACTGTCTCCTCTTTGACCGAACATCAGCTATTTCTCAGCAAAGTTTTTGAACTTTGCATCTATTTTTGCTTCAACTAATTAGTCTCATGCTTGTTGCCCTGGAACAAATGTTTTTTCAAGTGTGCCCGTGGTGTGTGTATTTTGGGATCAATTCTAGTCCGGAATTGCATATATTAAGATAGCTTGAAGCCTTGAACACGCAACTATCAAGAGCAAGAACTTAATCTGACAAGCTTACATTTGTACCTGGCATCTAAACTGTAGATGCGAGGAATAATGCTTCATTTATAACTATGTGATCAAGATTCAAGGCTTTATTAATGTGGCTTGCAGACTGTGCTCGCACTAACATTCACAGAATCGACCTTAGTTGAGAATCTATCACTACCACAAGTTATATTCTACAGTATAAGAGTTGAGAAGTCACAGAGTTTGAGCAGCTAAGATTTTGGCCAATGAATTATTTGATCAAGAGGATGCTAGTGGAGCTAAAGATAATCATGGAAGATGATCTTCCTATGATCATGTGTGACATTGCTAAATCTTTGTGAGATGAATGCCTACAAAGTGGGGAAAGTCACTACTCTTTGTACAGAACACACTTTTTCTTAATTATTTTTTTGAAATTTTTCTTATGGAAAATGGGCACTAGTTTTTGGATGTTGAATTGATGAACTGTTGGTGCTCTCTAATGGCATTTCTGACGAGAAAAGACCAATGCTTTGTGAAAATAATGATTTTTAAACTCGTTTCGTATGTATGCTTCTATGGTATTAGTCTTATTGTATATCATGTTTTTTGCTCAAGTAAAAGAGATTCTTGATGATGTGACGAAAAAACGCTTTTTTTTTCTATTATTTATGTGCATCAAGACAAAATAGATGCATGCTCTGATTTATTCTGAGTGACTTTGTCAACAGCATAGGTGATGTATAGGATGTTCTTGGATGTCCTTAGTTTCAAAGTTCTAAGAATGAGCTACGTAACTGTTGTCTTCTGCTAAAATCTCTTAGATAAGCTATTTGCTGTTGGAACATTGACAGTCGTCTATTTCCAACGAGCAACGTTCCCAGCCACTTCCCAAAATGCAAAGTGAGGGAATATCATATGATCATAACTTGCCACTTAAGCACTACTGTATCAGCTTCTTAGATTCCAACCGTGAGTGTGATGCAAGCTCTTCTGAGGTTGTACTTTGCTTTTAGTGTCAATGACTGAACTTCCTCTATGCTCTCACACGGTGGCTGCACCTTTAAAAGCACAACAAAATTGAAATCTTGTTGTGAAAAATGAATTCTTTTAAAAACAATGGTTACTAGATTCATATTGAGTATATTTGAATCAAGATTGGCATTGAGATTCTGAGAGATCTTTTTAATGATTCAAATCAAGCAAAGTACCAAAAGAAAAAAATTCCATATGAAAAATAGCCAGGATTATGTCCTTTTAGCAAAGATTGCCATAAAGAGACCCTAAAATTACCTCTCTCACGTCCTTAGCTAGCGTTGTATGTTTATGTACTTAACAAATTTTGGATTCTGCTTATGAGTAAACTAAGATGTGAATTATGGATCAACTGGAAAAGATTTGAAGGCTTTTAAATTGAGATTTGTAGGAACTATGCTCAAAGCAGAGCAGGGTCACCATCTGCTTTGTGCAAGGAAGTATTTTCACCAAAAAGAGTTCCCATTTGCTGAGTGATGAATGTGCTTTTACAGCGTACTTGTTTTTCTGACTACTGCATGATCCAGACCTGTATGAGATCATTGATAAACTTCAGAAAGCCTATTCACATTAACTCTAGTCTTGTCAGATGATACAAGCCTTTATTGGCATGGAATTTCATATTTACTGGTGTATTTGCAGTGTGACAAAGTTAAAAGTCTTGGATGCCAGTGGACCACCCGGCTACCTAACATTAATCAGCAGAAATAGAAATGCATCTGTAATAGGAGGAATATCTGCACTGAGTTTTTCACCCGACGGAGAGGTATTTTTTTTAAAAGATCATAAAGTGCATCATCTCAAATCAGGAATTAACACATGCGTTGAGGTCTTCATTTTAACATATCTTGCAATGACAGGGTTTGGTAGCATTTTCACAACAGGGGCTCACAATGAGGTGGTGGTCATTGGGAGCAGCATGGTGGGAAAAACTAAGTAGGGCACTGGTACCAGTTCAGTGCACGAAGATGATTCTTGTACCCCCGTCTGCAGGCTTTTCTCCAAAATCATCTCATGCCAGCATAATCAGCACCCTCGAAAACAATAATCATGCAGTGCAAGAAAATGTAAGTTTGTTGTGCATATCACCTTTACATTTATCATGGCATATGCCTATCATCCAATTCTGCTTTCAAGTTACCACATATTTCGACTTGGGTGTGCATGCAATCAAGCCTTTACTCATGTAGTCAAGGACTAAATGAACTTAAATGCATGCATGGCTATGGCGTTTTTCAGAAGATTTCGTCATAGAATGTCCACAATTTGTCCTATAACTCCTATCACATTATGCTGGGATGTTTATCAGGACAAAGAAGGAACAACTGCACCTGAGCATTTGCTGGAACGACCTTTTTCTGAAAATATGGATCTTTCTTACCGCTTGGAATGGAGATATGGTAGGACAGTTGCACTTCTTCATCATGGGGAGGAATTATTTTCTGTTCAACTATAACAGATGCTGAAAATATATATATTATGGCAATCCAGTTATTATATCTTGATTGTTGGAAAGATTTTGAAATCTGTGTTAAATAATGCTGAATTCAGCATTTTCAGGTAACCATATTCAATCTAAATGACCTAAGCAGACACTAGGCTCAAATTCTTCTGTCTGTACCTGTACACTAGAGTGGGGCCTTGACCTTTACACAGTATCAAGGGCGTCACTGGGATAACTTTATCTACAATTTTTTACCCAACCAGATCTCAGCAATCTTGGACTATGCACGGAAAATTATCTATTGTATTCAATCTGGCTTGTACTGGGCTGTGATTTCACTTTATGAATTTTGTACATTTTGGACAGTCAATTGAACAGTCATTCTATAGGAGTGCTTATTAATGCCTTATGCATATGGGGGAGATTGCAATGTTGACCTGTCGGCAAGAGGGCCATGATGTTTTGCTCAGAAGAGTAACTGGTTGTAGTAGCCGTAATAAAAACTCTCGAGTAGAGTATATTTTTCTTTCAGTCCTTGTAAGATGTTTCTCTTTTCCTTACAAATGTTGGTCACAGAATCCAGGCAGACCAAATCGTGTTGTTTTGCTCATTGCTGCTACATTGGAAGTAAGCTGATGTGGCATGCTTATATAAAAACTGTCCTATGGTGTAGTAGCTGAGCAGGAAGTCCTGATAGCCCAATCCTAGGATTCTACTTCCTTGCTGATGCATTGTCATGTGACAGTCAACAAGCAAATATTTGCATAGGTTAGCTAATCAAACCTTCTTTAAGACAATGTTTGCTGTTATTGTGGATAATACCTAAGGTTCAAGTTGACTTTTCAGTTAGACTTAATAAATTAGCCTTTATTCAACTATTTTTTTGCTTGGCACAAGCATGGTGAGAATTTCTGTCAGAAATGTTTTATCTCAGACAAGCTCTGAGTGTACACCTCAAGAAAGCAACAAGCTCTTTCATTACAAGAAATGAATGGATCATGCATGGCTATTCTCTCTAAGTGAAAAAATACATAGCTTGTGCATGTTACATTCAAATGTGCTCCACTCAAATGTAATAATAACGTTCTTTTGTACTTGCTACATGTAGTAGAGCATCAACTCCATCGGAAATGCTCCTTTTCATGACCTAAAAACCTTGTGTTTGATTTTTTGTATTTGATAGGTGTTTATAAAGCACAAAAGTCATTTATTAGCAGCACCCGGGACATTATGCAGCGTAAAGTCCATGGGCTCTATGGGGCGTAATATTGCCAAGTGTAAGCAAGAGTAAAGATTGTGAAACTTAAAAAACAATCGTAAACAAACACAACCTGGGCAAGCACAAACGGGACAGGCATGATAGGAGCGGACAGGTATCAAGTAGATGGGCGGAAGTTGGCAGAGATCGTGGCAGCCAAGATCGTGGATGGCAAGCAGAGATGGAGAGGGATTTGGGTGTTAAGTTAGTGTGAACTATAAACGTTTTATTTAGAACGTCAGCAGATTATCAAACTAGCACGTCAGCCCACTAAGTCTAATCCAGTCGTCAGTAACAAACATAATATTCTCCCTCACGACTGAGACAGGGATCCGCAGTGCTTTAGACTAAACACCGTGATTAGTTAGGATAAATGATTCTTTCAATCATCACCTACATTGTATATATACACATGCAGTATCTGTAGTGATACAGAGAATTCCGTTGCACGTTTTGCGTAATGAGAACTAGTTGAGCTTTTCTTGTCTCCTCTTGTAGTCTTGATAACACATTCTGCTGAGTGTTTATCTGTGTAGTTCACGTGTGATTGCCATATGCTACAACGTTTCTCTTCTCTGACATGAGCTACGTTCTTTGTAATGGTAGATCTATAGATCTTGTATTGACTGCATGCTAGTGAATCGATCCTGCTATAGACTTAGTTGTAGACAGCAGTATCTGCTGTGTTCTTTATCATCATTGGGGAGGTTGGGAAATCGTTGCTAGAGATGGTCATTGGTAGGTAGCTAGAAGGGCAGGTAATGATAGGAGTCCTGACTGATGGATTGTAGGTAGGCAGGAGAATCGAGCAGGACAGCAATGGAGGTGTAGGGCGGAGTCAACAATAGCAAAGACACGTAGGAGAGAGAGAAGGCAGCATAGAAGAGCCTGGAGGGCAGAAAGGTAGAAGACAGGTACGAGAGATGGCTGGCACAATTTGGCTGGAGATAGCTGGAGGAGATGGAAGATTTAGGTAGGGAATAGATAGTCGGAGATATAGGGAGAGAGATAGGTAGGGAAGAGAGAGAAGAAAGCTAAGGAGACAGGTTGAGATAACATGGAAAACAACAAAATTAAAATGGAGGAGAGAAAAATCGGAAGCATAGGAAACTGCTCTGAAATCATCTTATGAACTCAAGCAGTTGCTTTGTTAAGAGGTTTGAAATCCACACAAATTCTGATTTGACCATTTCTCTTAATTGTTGGGACAATGGCAGAACACCATTCGGTATTAAAAACTGGAAAAATCAGACCTGCTTCTTGCATCTTCCTAATCTCTTCGGCAACTGGCATCATCAAATGATTAGCCAATTGCCGTTGTCTCTCTCTGATAGGCACAACACCATCTTTCAAAGGGATATTATGCAATACCAAAGAAGGCAAAATTCCTTTGAAATCCTCATAGGTCCAAGCAAAGATTCCAGTAGCGGTACTTAAGAAAGTTGTAATTATATTTCCATCTTCAGATCCAGGATCAGTGATATCTCCTTGCTATATATAGATCAAACAATTTAGTAAACATTCTACCTATTCTCTGCTTGAACTGTGGGAAGAAATGGACAAGGTCAGTATAATGCATGAAGGAGAGTGAACCTAAGGAGATAACAGGTATACTGAGTATATTTTTGAATCTAATATTAGGGTCATAAAATACTTCTGAATTGGGTTGCGCAGTCTTGAAAACAGCACAGTAGAATGGAGCTTTCTAAATTAGCAAATTGGTTGATCTCTGATATTTACGAATATCAGAGAGCCACCTGCTGCGGTTGCGTCGTCTAGTTCAAGTCGGAGGATTTATGGCAAAGGTAGGGGCTGAGGAAGCATCAACAGAGAAAAAATCTCTCTTGGTCTACTTTGTCCTCTCCATTGAGGTCATGCTCCCATTGTCATCTGCCGTACATATCCCTCTTGTGCGCGTTCTTTACAAAAAAAAATTTTGGATTGCTTACCTCACGCAGAGGAGCGATATCTGCTCGAGTACCATGGCCTCGTCCTCCGAATCCACCCGTGAAACGAGCCTAAGTGCATCTTTTACTGAATTTGGAATAACTGACAACTTAGACTACTTCCACAACCTATTTCGCCCATATTTATGTCCGCCACATCACAAGGGAGGATCTCAGTAGTTTTGTCAGATTCACCTTCGTGGCACTTCAGTGCCTTCAGGAAACTGCTGAAGACTATCAGAGCCTTTTTTTTAAGATTCATTTTTGCTAGCTATACATGCTAAGAGAGTAACTATTATGCCTAAGGATTTCCAACTACTGTATAGGATGCGGGATAGATTCTCCAAATTACACATGTCTCAGCCGGCTGCTCCCAAACCTGATCCATTAGATAGGACTGACCTCCCTACCAAGCGGCCTAGGAAGCAGCCAGCCCCCAAGAGAGCCTTGAAGAAAGTTAGGAGGGCCATTATTACAAATTTTCCTCAACCTAATCCTGCCAATAATGTAGATAATGCTGCACTAGATACGGTTGTAAACATAGTTACATCCATTCTGGATAATCATGTTACTCCTGTAGATATTGCTCATATACCTCCTCCTCCTCCTTCAAATTTTTATACATATATAGATTTGGATGATTATCTTAAATTTGAGAGTCACATCTCCGATGCTGTAGATAGAATTGGAGTTCCATTTTGTTTTAGATTAGAGGAACTTGACTTCAGTATAAATTATAGAGTTATTGATTATTTGGATTTAAAAAATAGAAATGCTTCCATCAGTGATCCTGTGATAGAGTCTGGGATCACACTCTTGCAATATGACATTGCAAGAGTTTTCATACAATGAAGTGTTGGTACTCAATAATTTTTTGCTTCAGGCCATCAAGGAGAATAACGACACTTTGTCACATTGTCTTACTAATGGATTCACACTAGCAACAAAATACCTGCTCGTGCCCTATCATACCAAGTAAGATAAGTTAAATGCTTCTTGCAGTTTATAGCTTTATCATTGACATTATCCATGGAAATAGTTGTTGGAATTGTAGCTAATGGACTCTCTATCTTATTTTGCAGTGAGCACTGGAGTTTAAACCTGATCCATGTTGCTCATATCTGGACTAGATCGTTGGTAGAAACAACGATTGTCAGAATACTGTTGGCTGCGCATTTGCTAGAAAGACGTCTTGATAGAAACAAGACTGATAATCCGCAGTAGAAATGCAGATTACTGAAATGCCCGCTCTGATACCATGTCGTAAAATCGCGTGTGGGCGTGAGCGGCAGCGGAAGCTCGAGGATTGAGTGTGGCGTGTAGGAACGGAAACACAACAGTTAGCAGCATAATTATTCAAGTAGAAGAATTCATACAGAATGTGCAAATGAACGACGCAGTAGTGAGACAAAACTTGCACTCTGATTAATATCAACAGTGAGTACAATAGCTTGAAGTATTAACTTTAGCTTGCTGAGCGTGATAACGCTGGCTACAGATAACTCTAATTGAAAAAGAATTTCAATTAACTCAATTAACACTTACATAGCTTGATTCAACTAATATATATATTTACAAGTGTCGAGAGACAAATTATCTTACAAGATTCTAATGCTATTTACGCCAGTCTTTGCATATGTACAAAGTTGGTAACCGCCAACTGCCTTTGGGATATTTGGTTGTCTAGTTGTTTTTAGGGTTGCTGATAAGTTGGCGACGTCGATCAGCCAATGCATCAAAAACGCGAAAAAATCGAAAAACCCGAAGGTGCCTTTACACTGGAGGTTTGCAACTCCTGAAGGTGTCCTTACACTAAAGGTATGTAAATCCCTAAGGCGCCCTTAGATTCAAGGCAGCGAAGAAGGCGAAAAAAGGTGAAAAAGTCGAAAAGTGCCTTACACTGAAGGCAGAGAAAAAGGCGAAGGTGACTTATACTAATAGGCAGTGAGAAAGACGAAAAGTGCCTTAATTAAAAGGCGGCGAAGAAAACCGAAAAAGACAAAGGTGCCCTAAAATGGTTTTAAGATTTTGAGTACTTTGGTGCAGTTTTCGCAAAGAGAAAAAGGTGAAAAAGTTGAAGGCGGTCCAGAAATGATTTAAGTCATTCTCGCCAGTGTGTCACATTTTTCGTGAACGAAAAAGACGAAGAAGGCGAAAAAGCAAAAGCTGCCTTAAGAATGGTTTTAAAGGCATTCTTGCCACTTGGCCAGTGTGTTGCATTTTTCATGAAGGGAAAAAGACGAAGAAGACGAAAAGCAAAAGGTGCCTTAAGAATGGTTTCTAAGGCATTCTGGCCACTTGGCCAGTGTGTCGCATTTTTCATGAAGGGAAAAATGTGAAGAAGACGAAAAAGCAAAAGGTGCCTTAAGAATGGTTTCTAAGGCATTCTGGCCACTTGGCCAATGTGTCGCATTTGTCGCTAAGGAGCGAAAAAGGCGAAGAAGGATAAGGTGCTTTGATATGATTTCTGAGGCACAAGAAATCTCAAGGGAGAAAAAAAAAATGTGAAGGCCCGAAAATATGTTGTCGGCCTTCGGTTTTTTCAGGATACTCATTACTTGAACGATTTGTTTAAGGCTGAGCATAAGAAATCTAACAATAAAAACTATTGCACTTAAGATTTTAGAATAAGGAATATTGAGAGGATCTCCATCCATGTGATATTTTATGGTGGCTGGATATGACGTTCTATCAAATATCCATAAGAGAATGTCATGGTCTTCTTTCATCACCTATAAGAGAAACAAAAAAATGATTTAGAAAAATGTTCACATAGAGAAAATTTTCCAAATGAAATCCATATTAGATTATCCCTATTGAATATGTGAAGTAACTACTATACATGAAAAGCTGCCAACAACCAAATATCATTTTCTGATTGAACACTGAAGTTGAGGCCTTCTGAATCCTCTGAATTTGAAAGTGCTCCATTCATGATCGTAAGACTGACTCTCTTCATTTTTTGTCCTTTTATAATTTCATACTCATCTAACTTGAGAACAACTATCAACTTGTTATTGACATTCTCATTTGTAATATCGTAAAAATTTATGATGAATGTTAGTAACTGATTAATGTCAATAAATAAATTGTTGGAATTGTTATATGTTAGACATTCTCCTTTCGAGCAATATACTTCATTTATATGAGATGGATTACCAACTATTGTCTGCATACCTTGGTTTCATTTTTATTTTTTTTTAAAGATGAAATGGTCGTGGAATTGGGAACTTTTTAATACTTACCTGTGCAAATGCCTCCTTTATCATCTTAAACATTGTTGCATATGCTTCTCTACTGATGCTAGAAAAATCACATGCCCCCTGAACCAATGTAGTGTCCAATATTTTTTCAACTTCATTCATAATATTATCAGAACTGAAGTCTTAAATATTTTTCATTTTGTTATTGTTTAACATTGATTTCATAGATTTAGAAGTCAATATAGAACGTAGTGAGTTTCCAATGGAAATCTCATCAGCCAAATGGTCTTCAGCAACAATTGTTGATCTGCATTGCAAACATAATGTTCATAAAACTGTCAGGAGAGATTAGGACAATCATAGTATTCATAGCAGCATAATAAACAAATCAATAGAAAGTTGAAATCAATAAATAACATAACTAGTGATTATGATTGAATCTAAAAGTTCAAGCAATATTAAACCAGGTTACTTGCACGGATCCGTCTTTTTCGATAACCTCCTATGGATGATAGATCACATATATCCTTGGTTACCAATCTTTTCCTCTTGTTGTTTCTGACCTTTTTGTTGAGCACATCCATATCTTTAATAAGAGACAAATATTAGATACGCATGGATTGAAATGCAGTTTTTATCTTATCATTACTAGTTGTAAAATGACGCAAACAAGATTTCAACGTTTGGAAGGATGCCAACACACCAATGGTTGGAAAGGAGAAATCGTGCTTGTTTCATTTTATGGATAGTGTGAATAAACACACTACAAAGTACATAAAACAAATGTTTAGGAATGAGCAAATCGCTTTATGCTTGCAATGGCGAAATGCAACAAATTGTGATGTCGTAGATGGAATCTATAACAAATTAACTATATGGTGAAAATTGGGTAATGCATACGAAACATGTTTGCCTGAATTGGAAAGCTGGCTGGCTTGGTGAAAAAATCGAATCCATAGATGGGAAAAATTTGTTGTTATGGTATGGATTCATTTTGTTGTGTTTCCTTTTTTATTTTACTTTAGTGTACTAGACTTGGTTTTTTATAATCAACTCACCTAATTCAACTATGTACAACTAACAAGCTTGCATATAGTAGATGATGGATCATGGTGATGAGGCGGAGGTGCCAACAAAAAATCTATCTGAAGTGGTTCATAGTGTTTGGCAAAGAGTGGACAACTACAAGTGTAAGTTGACAATTTACGAAGTTGCGGTGAGAGATTTGGCTAATGCAATTTTGCAAAGTGCACGGGAAAAATCCTTCTTGGCTGGTCAATACGTTGGCCAGGGTTCCACAATCCAAAATCTTTTAGAGAGACTACGGTCGAGAAGGAGATCTTCGATTGTTGGTGCCTCATTCTCTGAAAGAGTAAATGAGTTTGTTGAACAGATTGATTTGACAAGGCCAGATCATGATGTGAATGCACCCATTCAAAATGTTAGACGCATGAGGCCAGTACAACAATGGAGTGTTGATAATGAGAATGTGTCCCATCATCCAGATATAGAATATGTTTCAAAGGATGTCCACAAAGAATAAAACTAACCATCCAGGTTGCACGCAATTTGGAATGTCATACACACCTCTTGACATGCCTACACGGGTTAGTCTACAACTGTGTGCTGACGTACTTGAGAGACAATTGAGCAATAGTTGTTGGGCTATTCGATGTCCAAGAACTGGTTGTCAAATCAAATGTCAAGGTATGAAGGCCGACAACTGAGGATGTTGCAACAACCTAATCAAATTGAGAGTTGCACCTAGTTTTTTTGGAACAAGAAAGCATCAAAATGGATACACAAATCAGTTTATGTGGCTCTATGCAACCAATGTAACTTGTACCTGGAAAGGCAATCCTAACGTCAAAATGTCACCTGCAATTGTTTTGGTGTTTGGTATGTGCAACAAGGAACAAATCTTCTTCAATCTGAAGTGGATGCATTGAATCAAGGTGGGTACGTGTTGGAGACATCTAGTTTATGCTCCCACAATGTTTCGCAACAAAAGAACATGACCGAAGACCCCTCAAGCACCCTCCAATCTGAGTTGTGACAATCCTAACATAAATACCACATCCAATCCAACTTCTGAACATGGACAAATGAGATATAGATCTGGTGTGTCAATATCTGCTAGAGATAGAATGGAAAAAGGATTGTCATTAAAAGGGCATGTACGGGAGGTTAACAAAGTGCCTTCAGAACATAAAGAGTTGTATATCATTGAGAGTTTTGATAGCACACAGACATGTCTAACCTATCAAGTCACACAGACAGGTCACAATTGGCATAAAGCCATCATGCACATGTCCAGATTTCTCCAGGAACATGACCATCAAAAAATATATACCTTGCAAGCACATATATTTTGTTTACTTGCATGTGAAGGGGTTGGATGTAAATGAAAATATGTTCATGCATCAACCCACCCTAAGTCTGCAAGTTTTTTTTCATGTATTTGCTTTTCCCTCAAAGGGATTGGCCTAGAATATCCCGAAGTTAGAGATTCAAGCATTCATAGTTTCTTTTGGTGTTTTGACGGGCTTGATGTGGACATAAATTTTATTTGTTTTGTAATTAGCTATATAGAGCGATCAATCTAATATGTCCATTTCACATGTTCACGATAATTTCAATTCAGATTTTCTGAGATGGTTACAGTATGGTTCTACAACTTCTGATTGAGTCCTAGTAATGTATTTTTTTCTTTTGTTATTCATTGATCATGGCCATCTAAAAATCTAGCCACAAAAAAACTCGTAAAACTTGCTGATAATCACTCGCAATTTGTCAAGCGCCCCATACAAGCAATAGCTAAGCATAGACAAGAGATCGCCCACAAAGAGCCAAAGTAGTACTTATTATAAGAAAAGAAATGCAAGAATCTAATGAATGCAACCCCATATATTTGGGAAATTGGGTCCCATAAGGACATGCCCTTAATAGTAATTGGCATAGTACCAAAATGTATGCTAATTAGGGCACCTAGTAAATTGTGAAGATTCTATAAAATATAGTTTGATTAGTTTATACTTTCATGTACATATGTAAATCTCACATGTGTGGAGCATGTTCCCACATGCGGAGGGTAGGCCTAATCATTTTAGTTAATTTGTGTTGAGTTTGAATAGTCAATAGCCTCAAACTTGACATCTAGTGAGATAGTGACATTTGTCACATGATGTTAGGATTGAAATGCGTCTATTTGGCCCAATCACATTTAGAGGCATAGATTACAAGGCCAATCACTTTAAGAGGTGCATTACATGTGGACCAATTATGTTTAGAGGTGCACATCATGAGGCCCAGTCAAATTGTGAGGTGGAAATCATGAGGTCCAATCATGGTGAGAGGTGCAAATCTAGGGGACCAATCATGATGTAGAAAGGCAATAAATGGGGTCCAATCATTCTAGAGCATTTACTTATGCTAGATCTCATGCTACGACTATTTGGTAGAGCTCTCTTATTGTACATACAAGTTTCCTTAGAATCAATCTAGGAAGATTGTAGGATGCAATCTATGCCGTAGATCTATGTGCAATCAAAAATTACCTTAGAAGATCATTGTGGGTGTTAAGCAGGTCTTCACATGTGTGAAATTTTCACATGGTATCAGAGCCACCCTTAGGTATGATCTTCATGCATCGATGATAAAGATTAGAGAGTGAAATTCATGATTTTGAGTGTGGTTGAGGACCTCGACTAGCTTCCAAGGGATTTTGGCATCAAGAGGGGCCAAAATCATTATGATGTGAATCTAAAAAGTATAGTATGGACTATTGTGCTCATAGCATGTGTGTGATGCCCCCACTTTAAGGAAATATCATGTTCTATATGATCCAAAGTGTGCAAGTAAATACTTGTTGGAAAGCTATTTGAGCATGGATTTAGGTGCAAGAGATCTCAAGCAAATTGGTTCACTATAGATCAAGTTATTGGCATTTGTTTGGAAGTAGGTTGGGCACCCAACCTAGTGAATTTTGCCAAAGATCACCAAATCTTGGTGGTTTCATAAAAAAAATTCAAGTTTACATTGTCAATCTAGGTTTTGAGAGTTCTAGATGAGATTTTGAGATCCTAGTCACATTGTTTCACTCCTACTCATAGTTCTTGAGTATTTTTTGAATTGAAATAGAGTCATAGAGGTGTTTGAAACTTGTGTTTGGTGTGTGATCCAAATTATCTTGGAGTTCCTTCTTTTGTGAAAGGCAAGATGAAGTTGATTGGCATTGGTGGAGAGATTGGTCTCTCCTTTGTGATAAAATCTTACTAAGTGGATCTAGATTTTTGAAGCATGCATCTTAGTGAGAGAGAAGAATCACATTTTTTGAGATTTCAAATCCAGCCCAAGGATGGTAGATGGATTGAATGTATCAAGCTTGATGTGGAAATTGTTAAAAAAACAAGATTTTGAGAGCTAGTTTGCAATCAAGTGGATTTTGAGATCAAAAGGGATCAAAATCATGATGCATTGATCCATGCTGGGTATTGTATGGACTGAGGTGCTCATGCACGTGTGAGATCACCAAAATTTGGATGGTTGGTGTTTCTCCAAGGTAGATCCAAATCTAGTGTATGATAGCTTGTTGGAAAGCTAGTGAAGTCTAGTTTGTGGAGCAATTGTTTTTAAGCCAAAAGTCTTGAAAAAGTTGTAGGAATTCAAGTTAAGGTGGGTAGGTCACCCAAAATGGTGATACATGCCAAGGATTGCTCATATCTAGCTTAAATCGTCAAAAATTCATGCTTTTGCTTGTCAATCTAGTTTGTTTGTGATCTAGATGAGATTTTGGTGCCATAGGCACATAGTTTCACACAAATCCATTGTGTTTGAGTTATTTGTGTATTCCTTGAGTGTTTTCCAGTGTTTTTTAATCTCGTGGAGGGATTTGGCTCAAAGTCTTGGTGCTCTTCATCTTTGGTGTGATGCAAGATCTAGATACAAGAAGAGAAGAATAATTTGATAAAAATCTTCGAGCTTTAGATCCTCCAATGCTCATCTTGCATGGAATATTTCCTGTTTTACCTTATAGCTTGTCATCTTTTTTTATTTTAACGTGGCCTTTATGTAAGCCTGCTTTGGACAACACATCCTCTAATCTGGAAATAGCTTCTTTCCCAGAGGCCTCTGGCTCGGAATCCATGCAAACAAGATGTGAAGATATATTATTTTTTCTATAATACGCACCTCCGCATGCAATGTACAGATATGAACATTTCGTAGAGGAATTGGTAGTACAAGTTTCCAATTAGGATCTTCTCGATCTCTTGATATTCCTATACTCCTTGTCATGTCTTTTGTTGTTTTCATGCAGTACAAACAAGGGTGTTTAGAGTTAGCACCATGAGATACATTGAACATACATTTTAATGTCTTCAGATCTCTTGCTAAATGCCATTCAATGTTGAAAGTTCCAATTTTAAAAATATTGAGTGGAACGCACCTATAAGAGAATACAAAAACGTGATTAGCCTCATAATATTAACACAGAAAAGATTTCCCATATGAAATCCATATTCAAATGATTATCCCTATTTCTTATGCAAAGGAATTGCTATACTTGAAATATTGCCAACCACCAGATATCATTTTCTGATTGAACACTGAAATTGAGGCCTTCTGAGTCTTTTGAATTTGAAAGTGCTCCATTCATGATCGTGAGACTGACTCTTTCCATTTTTTGTCCTTTTATAATTTCAGACTCATCTAACTTGAGAACAGCTATCAACTTGTTATTGACATTCTCATTTGTAATACCGTAAAAATTTATGATGAATGTTAATAACTGATTAATGTCAATAAATAAATTGTTGGAATTGTTATAAGCTAGACTTTCTCCTTTCGAGCAATATACTTCATTGATATGAGATGGATTACCAACTATTGTCTGCATACCTTGGTCTAACATGTCTCTTTTTTTTTTAAAGATGAAATGGTCGTGGGATTGGAAACTTTTTAATATTTACCTGTGCAAATGCCTCCTTTATCATCTCAAACATTGTTGCATATGCTTCCCTATTGATGCTAGAAAAGTCACATGCCCCCTGAAGCAATGTAGTGTCTAATATTTTTCCAACTTCATCCATAAGGCTATCAGTAACTGAAGCCTTAATCTTTTTCATTTTGTTATTATTTAACATTTATTTCATAGATTTAGAAGTCAAGATAGAGCCTAGTGAGTTTCCAATTGAAATCTCATCGGCCAAATGGTCTTCAACAACCAATGCTGATCTGCATTGCAAACATAATGTTCATGAAAATGTCAATAGAAATTAGGACACTCATAGTATTCACAGCAATATATAATAAGCAAATCAACAAAAAGTTGAAATGAATAAATAACAAAATTAGTGATTATGAATGAATCAAAAAGTTCAAGCAATATTCAATACCAAATAAGCTATAACTTACTTGAATGCATGGATTCGTCTTTTTCTATGACCTCCTCTGGATGATAGATACCAATCTTTTTCTCTTGTTGCTTTGGACCTTTCTGTTGAGCACATCCATATCTTTAACAAGAGACAAATATGAGATACGCATGGATTGAAATGTAGTTTTTATCTCATCATTACTAGTTGTATAATGATGCAAAGAAGATCTCATGGATATTTAATAGAACATCATATCATGCCACCATAAAAAATCTTATCCTAAGCGGAGCATATTCTGGTGATAGGTCCACATGAAGATGATAAAGCTTTGTCATCAGTACAGTAGTATAGTAACAAACAACACAATGACAATAACAAAGCTGGAGATGGCACTAACGACTCTGCTGGAGATAGAGATGGTGCTAAACACTTGTTTTTGACCCTGGAGATAGAGATGGTGTAGGCTTTTTTCAGAAATGTCACTCCTAATTCAAATTTTTGAGTGTTCCCAATATTGGGAGGGAATATTTTAGCATTTTAAAAAATTATATTTTAACTATGGTTAAGCACCAGTGAAATTTGATGTGACTAAACTAAGGTGCATTCATTTACATGGAAAGTAGTGCGGGCAGATGCGTAAAGAAGTTAGAAAATGATATCATTATTACTTCATAGTTATTTTTCTCTCTCCTACATGGCATTTCTAATAGGGCCCTCTTTGGGCCCATATTTTCTCTAATGATAGAATCATAGTAATTGTCGCCTGTCAGAAACTGCATGTAAAAATGCAGTGTCACTTTTTGCCCTAATTGTCAAAAACTGCATGTAAAAATGTAGTGTCGCATTTTTCGCAAAAAGTGTCGCTTTTTTGGAAGTGCCTAAATGGCCCAAAAACCAATTTACATAAGTGTCGCTAACACTTAGTTGCTCAAGAAGGTAAAAAGAAGCGACAATGTCGGGTGTCAGATTTTTCGCTTGTGGAAAAACCTGAGTAAAAATGCAGACTATAGCGACAATTAGTTGAAATATGCAGACTGTTAAAAAATAGTTCATTTTTTGCAGGTTTCATTTGAGAGAGTAAAAATCAGAGAAGGAAGAAGAGTTGTTGGGATGAGTAGGAGTTAGATTAAATTCCAACATAGAGTGTCATGCCCTTGAAGGATCATCATCTCCTATTGGATCTCTTACATGATGCTCCATTGGAGTTTCTACTTTCTTGCACATATCCATGTTGAAATTTTTAAGAATTGAAGTAGCATACTTGGATCGACAAATAAAAATATATTTACACGTCCTATTTACTTCAATGCCCAATATATAGTGTAAGGGGCCAAGATCTTGCATTTTAAACTCCCTACATAATGCCATCTTAGCTTCATCAATGAGATTGATATTGTCTCCACAAAATATTGTGTCATCTACATAAAGTACAAGTATTAAAATGTCAACATAATGACGATGAAGGATCATGGTCATTTAGGATGAATCCAAGTGACAAAAGAAATGTATTCGGTTGAGAATGCCAAGATCTAGGTGGTTGCTTCAAGCAATACAAACGTTTTTGTAGCAAGCAAATATTGTCATCTTCTCCATTCTTGATGAAGCCCTCAAGTTTCTCCATAAAGACTTCTTCTTCAAGATAACCATTCAAGAAGGCATTAGTTACATCCATTTGCAAAAGCATCCAATTGAAATGTGAGGACAAAGCAATCAAGGTCCTTATAGTTGTCATCTTTGCCACAGGTGCAAAGGTCTCTTCACAATCTAACCTTTGAATTGAGCATTAGGATTTAGCACATAACCAAGCTTTAAACTTATCGATTGAACCATCTTGGCTGTATTTGGTTCTAAAGACCCATTTACAACCAATAGCCTTCTTATTAGGTGGAAGATCCACCAATATCCATGTGTGATTTTTAATCAAAGTATTGTAATCTACAATCATTGCTTAAAGGAATTAGAATAAAAGTAGAACTATGTTGTTATTGTACTATGGGTCCAATCGGTGGATTAGGACCAGTTGGCCTCACCACGAGGCAAGTCGACAGGACACGTGTCCCGTCAACGACAACTTGGGCCATGCATGGGTTGCCAAGAAAGAAACTATATGTATAGTGTACTTTGTTCTATGTGAGCTTGGAGTGGGAGAGTGCTTTCTATGTGGATGTTACTATGTTTCATAATCTGTAATTCTATTTGGAGCGAAGTTGAATTTGGTATCAGAACTGCATAGGGAGGGCGGCCATAAGCAGATGGGAGAGTTCATGCACTCACTTGAAAAAGATGAAGTAGTGTTAAGGTGCTCTAAGTGGCCACTTCAATGCTCAAATTCAACTCCCAACCACAAGATTGGAGCTCACATTCACCAATGGTCATGATTTAACGTTGATTTGGTGGTTAGATGGAATTCTCCGTTTTCAATGGGCAAGAAACTTGAAGAGACCCGAGTGCCTTGAACAGCAAAAACCTTCAACATCATTAAAAAAATTCAGTTTGAAGGGACCCAAGGCCCAAAATTGCTTTTCACTATGAAAAAACTGTTCATTTTCTAAAAAGGCCCTTATTTTCACCTCCTTTAACCGTTTTGGACCAAATGAAGGGCTAGGGACTCCAAAAGAAGGGCACCCGGACTGTACCTACAAGTATGTCACTACAAAATAAAGTGTTAATCGTGGAGAAAGTGCTTAGTGGATGTCAAAAGTGATTTCACCCCTTTTAGGAGCGTTGAGGTAGGAGTGTGTGCCTAAAGGCATTTTGGAAACAAAAACCATCTTGGCTTCTGATTTGGCGATAAAGTGGTGGGTAGCCTAGTAAGCTAAAAATTGTAGGTCATTATTTTTGAATTTTGACATCACCATTGGCTTCAGCATACTCTTTTAGCCTACAATGGAGTTTTAGACATGTGTGGAAGTTGAAAATGAAAAACATTTTGATAGTAAAAATAATTGTGGGATGTCATCATAGACGATGAGAGAAGACCACCAAATGAAGCGGACATCAAAGTGTTCAATAAGAAGATGAGAAGGGAATTGATGTTCATCAATCTATCGGTGAAGGACCACGTCATTACTCACATTAGTGATGTTGTGATACTAAGACAAGTCTGGGATGTACTAATAGAGCATTTCAAGACTTCAAACCCATCAAGAATTATGTTTTTGAAGTCAAAATTGAATAGTGCTTGTATGGAGCAAGGGGAGCGCATACTTGATGTTTAGTTGGTGAACACTACTTTGTGTGGCATTGCAGATACTATCAAATTCTTGCAAGCGGGATAGCATCAAGAGAAAGACTACCAACCTTTGACAAGTCCACATGGATCTTGATGCAAGAGGAGCAATGACGGGAAATGGTGAAAGCTCATCATCAAAACACTGATGATCAGACACTTGCGGCATGCCAAAAACAAGACAAGGGCAAGGGCAATAAAAAGACTAAACAACAATATGCCAAGAGTCGAGAGGAAAAAGGGTCAACTAGCAAGACCAAGAAGAAAGACAAATGCTTCTATTGTGGCAAAAAAGGCCATTGGAAGAGTGAATACCAAAAATTCTTGGCGGAGTTGGGCAAGGGAAAACCAAAATAAGTAGGTAACCTTGTCGATGAAGGTGAAGTCATAGACACTAGCATCTTCATATCGTTGAACCAAGAAGATCTTGCTTGGTACATTGACTCGAAAGCCACCAAATATATGACAAGTATTAAAGATTGGTTTAGTAGTTTGAAAGAGTTACATAATGGAATGTCTGTTTCACTAAGAAAATGGTTACGTGTGCAAAATCAAGGTAATAGGACTGTTTCCATCCAACTATCTAAGGGCAAAAGCAAAACAATCAAGGAGGTACTTTACGTACCAGGTTTAAAGAAAAAAATACTTTCAGTTGGAGTCATTACTTCTCAAAAGTTGAAAGTAGAGTTTGCACATGATCGTTGCTTTGTGAAAGATATGAACCAAAAGTTCAAGGTCATTGCGGATGGTACAAGGGAACCCAAGACCAAATTGTACAAGTTGAATGCTACAATTAAGAGGCAACATGGACTTATCTCATCCATTTCATTGCAATCTGAATTGTGGCATAAGGCTTGATCATTTGAACATGGGAAGCCTCAATTTGATGAGAAAATTGAGAATGGTGAAGGGATTGACTATGATGGAAGACCACTTGAAGACGATGTATGAGTCATGTGTGTATGGGAGGCAACATCTAGAGAAGCTCAAGCATGGTGGTGTTGTCAGGGTGAAGAACATCCTAGATTTGATCTACACAAACTTATGATACTTAGCACCATTCAATCAGTCCATTAAGTCGTCCATCCGAGATAAGGGATAACAGTTCTTAATTGTCATTTTGTTAAGCTTTTTGTAATCGACACAAAGATGAATATTGCCATCTTTGTGCAATAGAAGAGAAAGAGTCCTTGGAGCTACACATATGTGAAGAGGCTCCACTATCAATATACCATAATCCATCCTTCTCGAAAGGAGATGATGAGAAACTAGAGACGATAAGAGATCCCTCTCCATCACTTGCAATAGTGTCTTCCTTCTCATTGGTGATGTTGGCTTGCTTAAGTTGATTCTTCTTCTTGAAGCAATTGGTGGCATAATGGCCTTTCTTGCCACAATAAAAGCACTTGATCTTCTTCTTCTTGAGCTTGGACATAGAAGAACTCGAGGAATCATCCTCCTCATCATCTTTGTCTTTGGATTTAGCTTTGTCCTTGCTTGAGGTTGATATTGGTTCTTGCTCCTCCCTTTGTGCTTGTCCTTGACAAATAAGGCCTTGTCATCATTATGATTGAGAGAAAGCTTGTTCATCCTCAAGAGTTTGTACTCTTGTCTTGATTCTTCCTACATAAGTACACTTTGGAGTGCCTCCAAGCTTGGTAGCTCCTCCTTAATGGCATAGGATTGGACAAGGTTGTCAAATTCATTTCTCAAGCCATTAAAAGTGACTTGGACTAGCTCACTTTGATTGATGGAATCACCAATGCATGCAAGCTCTCTATTAATATCCTTGACTCTCAAAACATAATTAGATGCACTCTCATCACTCTTTTGGCTACTTTGAAAGATTTGATTTCTAAGAGTGAGGATCCTAGAGGTGTTCTTATCCTCATAGATAGTCTTGAGACAATCCCAGGCTTCTTTGGCTATAGTGCAAGTACCTATCTCCCTCAATATCTCATTAGAGACATTCATCTTAATGTAGTGGAGATACATCCTAGCTCTCTTCTTGTATTTTTGAACCTCTTGAAGAACTTGAGGTTCTTCTTCAAGGCCAAGAACAATGTCCATCACATCTTGAAGGATCAAGATGGACTCCATCCTCAACTTCCATATTGAATAATTTTCAGTGGATAGGTTCTCACTTGGTTCCAACAAGAATGAACCCATTGAAGCCATCTAAGGTGAAGAGAACTCAAATGATGAACAAAAAATATTGTTACACACTCTCAATAGGATACAATGATGATGTGCTATCATCTCCTATGAAAGATTTTGCAACAGATTGTGAATTGATTCTCATAGCTATCTCAATCTCTTCAAAACTAGATCTACTTCACATCAAATGATGGATAATGGGCAAAGTTAGGATCAACCACTCTTAGCACGTGTGAAATACACTAAGAAACAAATTTGACTCAAACACAATGATATTTCATGAAATAAAATGGCTAAGATCTCAAAACAGTGCCTAGATCACCTGTAGATGAGATTGGTAAGCATTCAACTGTGATTTGGCTATTCTAGGTCCTTAACCGAATATGGCCATAACAGTAGCCGAGGAGAGTAACATGACCACATTGACTTGTTCCACACAAGAGGCTTGGTCACATCAACACCAAGTCAATGGAAGCCATGTGCAAAGAGGAGCTTGCTCTCGGCCTTCCAAGATCTTTGCCAAAGGAGGACAGAGTATGTGAAGCTTGTTCCTTGGCTAAGGCACACAAATTACCTTTTCAAGCTCAATTTCAAAGACAAGTCATCCTCTTGAGTTGATCCACTCGGATGTGCACTTTTCTAGCACAAAGAGCAATGGTGGAGCTACAATGTTTGTCACCTTCATAGATTTCTACTCAAGATATGGATGGGTATATCTACTTTCCTCTAAAGCACATGTTTTTGAGAGTTTTGTCAAGTTTAGGACTTAATTTAAATACTTTTTGATAAAAAAGGGATCAAGAAAGAGGTATCTTGTCCCTACACCTCTCAAAAAAATGGGGTGGCCGAGAGGAGGAATATGACTTTATGTATATGTTCTAAGGCTCTAAGGTTAGATGCTTGCCTATCTAAGTGAAACATTTTATGAGTTGTTGTATGGGGAAAGGCCTAATCGCAAATACTTGAAGGTGTTTGGATGCATTTTCTATGTACATGTCCCTTTAGACACAAGGACCAAGGAAGATCCATCGTCCATGAAGGGGATCATGGTAGGCTATGGCAATGCAAACAATTGTTACAAAATTTTCATTTCCTCTTCTCAAAAGTTTGTCATTTCTAGAGATGTCATTTTTTACAAGACTAGAATGCATAAGCTTGAAGGTGATTCATCTAACCACTCTATTGGAAAATAGGTAGCCGAGATCAAGGAGGAGCTTGATCATGAAGAGGAGCTAGAGCCAAGGACACCAAGCACACCAAGAAGATCCACAAGGTCAAGGATGGAGCCATCAAGGCTCACATACAAGGACAAGGGTCGAGGGGAGTACTTCTTATGCTTTCATCACATCTTTTGAAGAACCTTAATGTGTGATGAGTACAATGCATTGATGGAGAATGATACTTGGATGTTTGTTAATCTACTTGTGGATAAGAATGTGATTGGATGCAAGTGGACTTTTAAGTTCAAGTTGAATAAAGATGGGAGTGTTTCCAAGCACAAAACAAGGCTTGTGGCCAAGGAGTATGTGTGAAAAATTGTCAACTAGTTTGATTGTTTACTTGGCAATTTTGAGGCCAAGATGAAATCACAATTTAGAGATAGGTTCATATTTGTCAATAAAGGCCTAAATAGTGTTTGTACTATTTTTGGCAAGGAGACAAGTGGATGAGGTCCGGTTTGGACCCGGATTTCTAATTGGCTAAATTTGATACATTGCATCTAGACTAGAATTTCTAGGTTTTATGATGAAGTACCAAGAAATTATCATTTAGGGAAAGTTTAAGGCAATTAGCCAAATGACATTTTAGCAACTATAAATAGCAGTAGCAGCGTGGATAACAAATCATTGTATTCTCATTTTATGTGGAGAATTCATCTCTTTTGATTCTATGTCCATCTCATGTGTATTTCTCAAGAGATCTTGATTTCTAGTGTGTAGAATGTCAATTTTGTGATTGACCTTGCTTCCACACGTGTGAAGGACAATAGGCTGCTGATGTTGTACGGATGGAGACAGTACCTTACTGTACTTTTATGCTTATGATCAGATCTTAGTGATTTATGCAATTCTAGCATGCTAAAATTGATGATTTTTATCTTGTAGCTAAATCTAGATGTACTCCATTAAATGTGTTTTGGATCTGTATTTTTCACAGTATGCGCAATCCAAGAGCATAGATTATGATGAGACCTTTGCACCCGTGACAAAGATGGTAACCATAAGACTAATTATTGCTCTTTCTTCTCACTTTGGTTGGTTGTTGTTTCAAATGGATGTGTCAAATGGCTATTCGGATGAGGAAATATTCATGGAGCAGCCCGAGGGCTTCATCAAGCAAGGGTTGGAAGACAAGGTGTGTCATCTCAAGAGGAGCTTGTATGGTTTGAAACAAGCTTCTAGATCTTGGAATACGAGGCTCGAGTCTTTTCTTATCTCTATTGGATTTAATCCTAGTGAGAATGATCCCACTTTGTATATAAGATTTAGTGAAGAATTTATTGTACTTTTATTGCTTTATGTTGATGATATCATACTTAGTGGAGATGACTTAGAAGGGATTGAGAAAACTAAGCTAGATCTATCCAAAGAATTCAAGATGGTAGATCTCGACCATTTGCACTTCAATTTGGGTATGAAAATACTTAGATCTTTACATTATGTTTTCATTTGTCAATCTAAGTATGCTCTTTCATTAACGTGCATGGATGTAAGCATGTAGAGACTCCCATGGAGCATGATGTAAAAGTAACCAATAAAGAGGATGAAAGATCCTTCAAAGACATCACACTTTATAGGCAACTTATTGGCTCCTTAATATGGATTTTTGTAACAAGACCTGATCTTTGGTATAGTATTTGCAAGCTTAGTCAAAATATGCAAGATCCATTAGTTATTCATTGGAAATGTGCCAAAAGAATATTGAGATACATCTTGGGCTAGATTTTGGGATCCTCTATAGACGTGACTCCATTAACTTGCATGCTTTTAGTGATTTAGATTTTGTAGGGGACAAGAAGGATAGAAAGTCAACAAGTGCCTTTGCAAATTTCATTGGAGAAGGTGTATTTTCTTGGTTATGAAAAAAGCAAGAAACAATATCTCTTTCATCAACCGAGGCCGAGTACAAGGCTCTAACAACCACAACCACAGAGGTGCCATGGATCAAGAGGTTGCTTGAGGAGTTCAAAATGATCAAATCAGGTGTCATTCCACTCATCTATAATGATAACATATTAGGTCACCAAAATGAAGCAATTTTCATGCATATTCTTGAAAAAACTAACTAATTTTCATTATGGAAGAGTGAAACCAACATCTAGCTCTCAGATAGAGAGAGAAATTATTTAAAGCCTTGGGTAGAGAGAGAATATACAAAGAGTTTTCAATCCGAAACTTGATTATCTCTTAAAAAGGCTAAAAGTACAATGAGAGCTCACATCCATATAGTGGGAGCTCGAGTTCCTACTCAACTAAGCATGTGGTGATCTCTCAAAATGATTGGATCTATGATTTGCACCTCAATAGCCAATATGATAAGGATTTTGACTTATGATGCACCACTCACAAAAGAGTCTTCAATCTATGCACATAAGAGGTATTGGGTGATTTTAAACTTTGATCGACTATAATTTTTGAACGGTTGCTCAAAAGTAGGTCATGTACAATATTGTTGGAAAGCTCTCATCGAGCGCTTTCCAATAATATAATTTTCGTCTCAATCAAAGCTACAGTTAAAAAGTTATACTATTTAGCTAAAAATAGCTTTTCAAGTTGATCCTTTGGCATGGATTTGGTGAGAAAACTAGCCAATAAACTTGAGATTGCAACCAGATCATCATAGCCATGACAAGGCTTCCTTGATTGAGAAATGATTTCCAAGCACCATGAAGAGCTTTCTACCATTTGAGCACTTTTGCTATTCATTTCTTCCATTCTTGAAAAACATGATTGATCCCAAAGCTCCTCCTCCTTGAAAATAGCTGCAACTCCATGAGGAAATCAAGATTCTTTCTTGACTCATAAGGATCACAAAAATCCATCATCATGTTACCAAGATTTTGAGAATTAGACACATCAAGGTTGGCAAGACTATGCATGCTAAAATAACAAAGATTTTGCATCATATCTTTATGCTTGAATTCTATGCTAATCTCGGATCTAATGAGGCTAAATACATCAATATGGGTATAAGTTTCCTTGGAGGATGATTCACTTATTCTCATAATGTGTTTACAAATTGCCTCACAACATGAAAAAACACCATCATCCAACAAATGGATGAAGTGACCAATCCTACTTGCATAAAATGTGAGAGAAAGTAGATAAATATTCCATGCATAAACTAATGACATGCTATCAAATGGAGAATCACAAATCATCAAATTTTTGTATCCTATCAAAACACCATAATCAGGTGAAATAATTTCAAGTCTTTTTTGAGATTTAGGCACATCATCAAAGCAATTTGATTCATCTATCCAAGAAGTCATGAAAGTGTTAGAGGTGAATGAAATAGTGCATGCCCTTTGCATATCCTCTCTCATGTAAACAAGTCTTGATGGTTCCTCCTTGGATTTTGATTATGCCCTCGGTGTGCTTAGGTGTGGAGATTGATGCCTTACACCTTCTTCACTTGACTCCTCCTTGAGCCTTGCAAGATCCTTGACACCAACAACATTAGAAGCACTTCCATTCACACTTGAAAAAACATTCTTGACATTAACATCAAAGACAACATCCATGGATTTGAGATTTGGATGTTCCAATCTCTCCTCTGAGAAAAAAGCTCTCCTTTGGATTCCATCACATCCAAATTGTAATTAGGTCTCACACAAACATCAAGTTTGAAAAGCCTACTATCTCTAATGCCTTTGGCAATGACAATTTCTTTCTTTTCATTTTTAGCAAAAACACAAGTACTTCCATTCAAGGTCGGTAACAATTCTCTCTCATCTCGCTTCTCAGAGTTGATAAATGTGGCAGCCACACGAATGTGCCAATATTTCATATTTTGAAAAATTACATTCATAAATATATAAAAGATTGAAATGAGTGTAACTCAAAACTAAAATAATCCTTTATTCATGCGAATAGACTCATGGAAATATTTGAAAAGACTTGGAAAAAACAAAATCGAGCTTGTCTTTGGTGACCTTGGACATGAACGCTCTTAGTCATCTTGTTGCTCAAATGGGACCACTCTGGGCTTCGGCCTCAAACTCTTCATCTTTAAAATATAATGTCTCAAAAAATATCATACAATATAACCTAAAAAGTATGTGATATTGAATGATTCAAAGAAAATAAGAGCTCTACGACCAAAAATGACAAAAGATTTCTACCTTTTGTAGGCATCTCTTGTATCGAAATACATGCATACTCAGATACATCATGAATTTGAGTGTGACTTTGTAATGGTGGGTCATAATTTTGTGCAGTGGACTCTTGAGTAGGTCTAACAACCTCATAAAATGGTTCAGTATCCAATTGTTCAAACATAGTTTCATGTATCGGGGCTCCTCAAATACATGTGCTACTATTGAGGCAAACATGAAATAGATTGTTGGCTATCACAACTCTTTGCTACAACGAGATCTTAGATTATATTTGGATAACTCTAAAAATGAAGATGTTGCCATTGATAGATAGACTAAAATGATAGGGTAATCTTACTAAGTTGTAAACTAGCAATACAACGACACTTTCGTTACAAACAAAGTTTTAAAATTCAAGAACAAAATGAAACAAAAATATTGTTTCTTTGTTACAATGCACTAAGAACTAAGCATTGTAACTTAAAAAAACATAGAATAATTTGCATCTTTGAAATAAGCTAGGCTAGTACCAATACCTTTTTCGACAATTATTTTATTTGGCTCCATGGACTCTTCCAATGATTACGTTACAACTCTACAAGAACTCCTTCTAATGAATCTCTCTCTCTCTCTCTCTCTCTCTCTCTCTCTCTCTCTCTCTCTCTCTCTCTCTCTCTCTCTCTCTCTCTCTCTCTCTCTCTCTCTCTCTCTCTCTCTCTCTCTCTCTCTCTCTCTCTCTCTCTCTCTCTCTCTCTCTCTCTCTCTCTCTCTCTCTCTCTCTCTCTCTCTCTCTCTCTCTCTTCGTGCATCTCACTCGGATAGATACAGGTTGCTGGTTACTTTTTCATGTGTCCTAGCTGATTCTCATGCCAAGCTCTCATGGTACCAGCAGGCGTCTGATCTTTTATGACATCTAGGCATCTCTATCATGGATCTTCCTCGTGGTACACATTCATATATCCAAGGTTATTTATCTCGTCGATATATGTAGCAGGCGTGGAGCTCTCTCCCACCTTCCCGCATTCGATTGAGCTATTACCAAACACACTTCCTCTCTTTGGATCCTTCTGGTTTGCCATTGTTGCCGCTCTATCTCTCACAGCCCTTATCACACGGCCTGCGTTATCGTCATGGACAGTTGCGCATTTCTTCTCATCAGCTTGCTATTGAGGCCGGTCGTGCATGGGATATTCCTCGGGAGCGTCGTCTATGTCGCTTGTGCTCGTTGCAGGAGGTGGAAGTTGAAGCTCATTTCCTCCTCAGATGTCCGTTATATTATGAGATACGGGAGAGGTATTATTGTCTCTTTCGCGATGGCTCGCATACACTTCACAGTTTTGTATCCTATCATGATGCTCGTTGCTTGGGACTTCTTGTTCGTGAAATGCTTACTCTCCGTCAGTCTCATCTGCCTATACCAAATCACCCGGGGTTAGACTCCCAGCAGCTGCTTCTCACTGGCTTCTTTTAGACTCGAGCACATGTTGATAACTCCGATGATGAGATTCCTATCCCTGTGTCACCGCGGAAAAAGCCCAGATGAAGTCGCCACTTGCCTCCATCAGGGCCCACTGTACACTCCACTAAGCGGACACTTGACACTTACTTTCGCTTAGCCCGGGTTGTGGGCTTATTTCACTTTTGTTTTGTTTTACTTTCATTCATAGCTAGTTTATAGCATTTTACGGCCACGTCCTCCTATGGATGATTCTCCCACTGTTGCTTGTACATACTTTCTTTTTGGTCTTATGCACCCACGAGTGCCCACAAGACGTTAATAAAGCTCTCTCTCTCTCTCTCTCTCTCTCTCTCTCTCTCTCTCTCTCTCTCTCTCTCTCTCTCTCTCTCTCTCTCTCTCTCTCTCTCTCTCTCTCTCTCTCTCTCTCTCTCTCTCTCTCTCTCTCTCTCTCATTGTCCGTCTGTCCCTTTTTAACTTTATCCTCTTCCTCCTTTTCTCTTTTTCTCTCCCTTTTTTTCTCTCTTATTTTGGGGGTTGTCCCCTAACAACTACGGAGCTGCCCTTGCCTCTCTATGTCTCCCTCTCTCTCCCTCCCTCTCCTTGTTCCTCCACCAAAAAAAGTCATGTTCAGATAAAATAAGGGTGAAAGGGAGAGAGGGACAAGGAGAACATGCCTTGGGGGGCGGGGGGAAGGCGAAAGGAGAGGGGGAGGGGGGGAAGAGGCTCCCAAATTTTTATTTTATTTTAAAAGAGAGAAGGAAAAAGAAAAAAAAGATGTGGAGAGAGAGAGAGAGAGAGAGAGAGAGAGAGAGAGAGAGAGAGAGAGAGAGAGAGAGAGAGAGAGAGAGAGAGAGAGAGAGAGAGAGAGAGAGAGAGAGAGAGAGAGAGAGAGAGAGAGAAAGCATAACAATAACAATAATAATGTACTACATAGAAATGATTTGACATTGGCCATTTTTTTTCCAATGAATCAAAGATAGGGTTTTTTTTTTACATTTGACAGTAAAGTTAAAAAATGCTTACACAAAATTTCATTGATTAAAGAGAGGCAACCATTAGACACAAGAACGACATAGCCTATCCTTGACAAAGTGACAAAAGATAGTTAGAAATAGACATAAACAAATTCCAAAGATCATGTCGACATAAAAAAGTATTCGAAGAAAAATTGTGTTTGAAATGCAGCTTTATCTACAAATCAGGATAAAATGGCGAGTATCAAGATTTATCTTGAAAACACTATCAAGACATGTAAAGCACTTTCTTGGCAACACAGTGGCAAAGCTATTCTTACTAGCGCCTTTTTAAAAAATGTATGAAAGTCAATAGCACAAGGATGAAGGTATTTGCAATACTAATGCATGAAAAATCCTCTTTGGAGGAGGAGATAGAACTACAACCACTTGTAGTGGATGGAATGAAAATATTTGTGCTAGAAAAAACTTTTGACTAACATATATTGTATGAAAGAGAGTAAATTAGAATGCAATGACAATGTCATCCTTGTGAACAATGCAGATTCGCAAAAAAGAACATTTTTGAGGAAGATTTTGTTGTAGATGCTGAAGTGTGGAGGTGCTCGAGACACAAAACTAATCATACATTTGAGCACTCCACTATAGAGCGAATACTAATGGGTGGTGTAAATGGAACTATGCGAAAGATCTTTGCCCTTGAAGTTTGATGGCAATATTGCTTTTGAGCTCTTAGGGGTGGACAATGCTACAAATGCATGGGATGGCATGAAACAAAAATATGATGGGCATCTATGGAACAAACCAATGTAATCAAATGTTGTTTTTTATGAAAAGGTCCACAAAAGCATATGTGCAGGATTGTATGAGTGTCCAGATGCCAATTGTGGAGGGTTAGACAAAAAAGGAGTACCCAATAGACTCCAATTTTATGGTCAAATACTTAGAATTTGTCCACAATTCTCTAAGTGCATGGGTCGACATAGTTATCTAAAGTATTTTTACTGCAAAATAGTCAATGCAATCTTGGCAAAACTCTAGGGTTAGGTAAGATTGACAAATTAGGACAAAAATAGTCAATCATCTTCCTTATTACATGCTGGATTTTCACCTCTAACTTGAGAGGAGAAGAGCCCTATTGTACATACAATCCATCATTCCATATTAAGGAGAAAATTTTTAGAGCACATTGGCAATCTTGAGTTTCCTACACATTTGTCTTGAGTTTTTGTGAATGCTTTGGTATCTAAACTTGATTATATCTAATCTCTGATAATAGGATATACTAGAGGTCGTACCACACGTGTGGGGTCAGAATTCAATGTTTGATGAATGCTTTTGATTGCTCTTGATTGTAGGATCCAATATTGCTTTTCTAAATCAAGATTTTGTGGCAAGTTTGCAATAGAGAAAGCTAGTCTTGAGAGGGCGAGTTCAAATCAAGTCTTAGGTTGAAGATTTGGGATCCAAACTTTGTGAGGGTTAGTAGCTATACTTCCCACATGTGTGGGCACCTCCATACTAGCATTTAATCTTCATTATTCACAAGAACCAAACAATTTGAGTTTGCACCATCTTGATGAGTTTTTTGGTGCTAGTTCTAGAAAAAGCATCAAAGTATGTTTGCCATCAATTAGATTTGGCTTAGTGTCAAAAGATCTAATTATTTGAGGCTGAGTTGAAGCCCTTTAAATGTGTTTTACAGGTCTTGAAGAACCATCAAGAAGGATTGATGACACAAAAAGAACAGTGACTTACACCAAGTTATATCAAGATCCACAAAGGTCTTGCTCACTATCTATTTCACTCTCCTCACCAATGTCAATAATGTTGGAAAAATTGTCTTGCCTAATTCACCAAGAATAAAGCACTCAAGCTTGAGCTAAAAATCAACTTTCTTAGATTCAAACACTACTTCTAAATTCACTTAGGTCTAATTCACTCTCTCCTTGAGAGCTGGTAAGGATCGAAATAGATTTGAAGCTACATTACTTGACAATTTTTCACTATATTGACTACTCTTGAGAAAATCAATGAACACAAAGTAGATTGAACTTCTCGACCCTCCCTAAGTTCTTTTCCAAAATTTGCCCACTTGCAACTTACTTGAAATTCACAAAGATTCAAGTAGCAAGATCCCCTTGATCTTGATTCAAAACTTTCTAGAAGGAAAGCAATGCTCCAAAAAACTTGATTCGAATGTAGAAACTCACTAAGGTTTCACTTGTGTTGATTACCTCAAATTTGAATTCTAGCCCTCTCTCTGGACTTCTAGTCACAGCCCACACACTCCTTCCCAAAGATAGAATGGAGATTAGATGAGATTCTATCAAAGACCTATCAAATCCTATCAATTTTCACCAATTTTGGACAAGAACATGGCTTAATCTTCTTTCAATGATGTTTGCATAGCTAAGGGATTTAAACATGGAAGATTGTTTAAATTGGAAGCTAATGTTACTTTTGAGAAGGTGAACTTGACAAAGGAGGAGATCACTCAGGTGGAGACCTTGTCAAAGTGTGATCTTGCTAGCATTGAGGAGGAGCATCAAAGAGAGGAAGATCTTGAAGATCAGCCTCAAAACTCGAGAGCTCCAAGGAGGTCCTCAATGACAAAGGCCGAATCATCAAATTGCATGCAAATTTTTCATTCAAGTGTGCATCTTGCAAGGGTGGAGAGCATTGGAGATGCTACTATCTTTGATTTGTTCATAGATAGTGTTGGTAGACATGAAGTACTTGTCTCTTATCTTTAAGATTGATGATGTTTAGTACTTTATGTAGATATGACAAGACAATGAAGTTGAATGTTTTTCGATCTACATTTGTTGTTGATAAAGCAATTTCATTGGATAACTATTTGTGTAATAGTTTGGAAAATGGTGTCATAAAAGGAAAAACATCATTCAATGAAATTTGAGTCCACATGCTTTGTGCATGATCATTCCAATGTAAGGACCAAAGATTATCTTACTTCAATGATAGGAATAATGGTAGTGTTTTGCTCTTCAAGTAGATATTGTAGAATCTACATGTTTTCCACCAAAGTTGTTGTCAATGGTGGAAATGTGATATTTCAAGAGTGGAAGACCAACAAACTTGAAAAAGCACCTTTGGATCAGCACCTTGTTCAACTCATTGATGGAGGGGAGCCGAGTCAAGTGCAAGAAAAAAGTGAAGCGACGAAAACTTCAAGGAGACCTTCAAAGTCCAAGATGGAGATATCAAGGCACAAATTCCTTGGCATCTTGAAGGTTAAGATTGGCATAATCATGGAGAGATCATGGAAGTAGAACCAAGTTCTTGGCATATTCAACTCAAAATCCTTCTTTACTCTCTTAAATCCATTTTGAGAGAATATGATCCAGTTCTTATCCTTATGTTCAACATTCATTCTTGCATTATAAGTTAATTATCTCCTCTTTCATAAAGATGATGCAAGAAGTTTTGACAATTTTAATCTAGAATTGGATTTGGAGCCATCATATGAATCAAGCAAGGCAAGTTGTTTTTGGCAACATTATTTATGCACTTAATAGCTTAATTGATGTATCATCAAGTGCACAAAATGCCTTGAAATTCATAGCTTGGCATACATGTATATACACACAATAATGGAACATCATGTAAGGGATCCTTTAAGAGGTGGTGGACATCACTCTCTATTGGAGTCTCAAAAGTTCCTTGTTTGCAGCTGGATTTTTTAAGACACTTCTAAAATATTCATTCATCAAACAAAAAGAGTTGCAGATAGATCAAGCTAAATTTGCAAATCTAGCTTGATTAAAACTACATAAATTTGTACATAGGTGGGTCTCACACGTGTGAATCCATGTTGCCACGTGTTTAGGCTACCCTGGATAGGTTAAATATCATTCATAAGGTTAGTTAGGTTTGTTTGGTCATAATTCCTAGATTATAGGACCAAATTCCTTGAATCATGGAGGTGCTTGATCTACCTAGCCACCAACTTGGCAAAACTCTAGGGTTATGTAAGATTGACATATCAGGGCAAAAATAGTCAATCATCTTCCTTACTACATGCTGGATTTTCACCTAACTTGAGAGAAGAAGAGTTCTATTGTACATACAATCCATCATTCCACATTAAGGAGATAAAAATTTTGGAGCACATTGGCAATCTTGAGTTTCCTACACATTTGTCTTGAGTTTTCGTGAATGCTTTGGTATCTAAACTTGATTATACTTGATCTTTGATAATAGGCTGTACTAGAGGCCGTACCACACACGTGTGGGGTCAAAATTCAATGTTTGATCAATGCTTTTGATTGCTCTTGATTGTTGTATCCAATATTGCTTTTCTGGATCAAGATTTTGTGACTAGTTTTGCAATAGATAGGTGTATCAATCAATCAATCACTATTGGAGCCTTATGTAGGTTCATTTAAGGTCCAAAGTACTATACTTCAACAAAGAGGCCAAGATTTTATTACTAACGACTAACGTTGTATTCTTTCTTGAATAGCTTACAAGAATTACTCACAATAGCAACTTGTGAGATGAGAGAGCAGTAGTACAAGTCATATTCTGGGAGATTCATTGCAATGGTGATGAAAAATGGCTACAATTAGCCAAATTTTCATGGGTTTATGGCAGATGAGACACAAGCAAATTGGCATGCAGTTAGAAAAATTTATAATCAAGGTAATGAGATGGATGGTAGAGCAAGATCTTGGGAGCAAAGCCTCAAAGTTCACACTAAAAAATATGTCATTCAGAAGCATAGAAAACATCATGTTAAATTCTGTTGAGTTGGAAAAGGCAACAAGCAAAGAGACGACAATCTCCATGTAAGGACAAATCAAAACATAGTTAAGCACTAGAAAAGTGAGACACAATGAGTTTCAATACATGAATCTTGAATAAGCTGGTGGAATTGTAAGATAGTCCATTGGAAACATATGATGTCTCCAATAAGGCTCCATCTTGAAAATCACTTCACTATTGTATGAGTCGTGTAAAGATATATACAAATAATTATAAAGAATACATAATGTTATAATCATATATATTTTATATTGATGTAGGTTGTCAATGTTGATAATGTAGAGAACCAAGCACGGACACCATGAACAAACTTGGTGGAGTCAACACATGGTAGCTGGTTAGCTGGAGATGGTCAAAGAAAACAAATTTCTTTGTATGATGTTGTCGTGATAGGTTTCGCGAATGATGTTTGGTAGAAGACCAAACAGATTTCATTCAATGAGGGAAGACACATAAGGCGTGGACCAAGTTTGCAAGATCTTGCTGATCGGGTGTTTTGTAAGATGGGCTCAAGCCTAAGTCTGTTAATTGTGTGATGCAATACGTTGTAATAGATACAAAAGAACCCATGAATATGTGGCAAAAATACCACTTTTAGAAGAAAAAGGAGATCAAAAAATGTGGAGACTATGAACGATTGTGGTAGTCATAGACTCGAGTACACCACACACACACACACACACACACACACACACACACGAACATACAAAGTTCGCGATGAACGTAGCAAAGCGGCTCTACAAGAAGAACTAGAAAATAATAATATTGCACAACAAAATGAGGGTGAGATAGTAGCACAAAATGACAAATAAGTTGTTGAGAGAAACGTGAATGATGCATTAAAAGCCATTAAAATATTACCACCCAAAAACAAAGTCAAATGTATCATATGGCTATAAAGAAAATGGAGATATGACCATAAAATGACTAGAGGAAAAAAAGACAAAACCCACATTCTCATTGACATGTTACAATACAACACACGGAAGAAAAGACGATTCATGTACTTTTGTAATGACAACGTTCGACACACATGGAATCTCTATCGAAGCTTCCTTGAAATGGCTCTAGGTACTTGGGCCATAGCCACTGGATCACACCTAAACTTGAGAAGATACTCAATATGGGCAATACATGCCACATATAAACGGATGCTTGCATGTTTTTGAGATAGAGACAACTCACTCAAAGATCGGGGGGCCTACATATAGAGATACAATAAGTACAAGCCCATCCTGCACGTGTCCAGATTTATGTTCCATTCCACTAGAGCAAGGTTTTGAAGAGATGTTATATATATTATTTTTCCCAAGTTTTTATTACGCATGGTCCAACAAATTTGAAATCTATGTACTATAGCTCTTCAAATTTCAAAAGAAATGATTTAAAAAAAATTATAAGCTAGTGTCGAGGCAGCCTGCAAGCACATCATATTGTCTATACTTTAATATGTGATTCACGAAAAACAAAATAACAATTTTACCATAACTCTGATTGAGACAATTTTGGTGCCATTAGAAAACATTCGACAAGAGCTTTCCAACGGCATACTGCATGACCTCATTTTGACCTATTTGATCATAGTCAAATAGGTCAAATATACATAGAATCAATATTAGGTCAAATGTGCACAAAACCGATAATTTGTTTTGACTACAAACTTTGGCCGACTATTAACTTTTGAACTATAGCTCAAAACTTAATCATGCAAAATATCGTTCGAAGCTCTCATCAAGCATTTTTTGATGACACCAAAATTGTCTTAATCAAATTACAATGATGAATTTCTGATTTCTTTTTTGAGCCACAGACTATAATATACATAAAATAGTTGACAATTAGAGATGGTGCAAGTATAAATTGTTAAACATCGGCTAGGAAAATATTTTCTTTTAATAAATTACATTAACAATTTTTGTCATCTAACATGGCATTATATAGGGTCTCTTTTGGATTTAGAACTCTTTTAATGCTTGTAAATGAATAGGGCTTGTGAACAACAAATAATTATGGATGATAAGTATTAATATAAATACAAATCCATATAGTCTCTGGACCAATTAGTCCATAACTTTGATTAATATAACTAGCTTGGGTTGTGACTTGGTCTAGTTCGGGCCACTTTGCATTCATGATAGTACTTAAAACCTAAACCCAAATGCAATGTAAAGCAATCGTGATTGGATCGGACATGAACAGTGAGTGATCAATTCCAACCCAGCTTAATATGCTGCTCCTACGCCTAAAAACTCTAAAAAGCACAAGTGAATGATATGTGATGGCCAAAATAAGCAAATAACAATCCCAAACCTAAATGGAAACCACTATCACTAATAAGGATGTGACAAATGATATGTACTGCAAAAAACAAACCCTAAACATCCTATCAGCATCAAAGCTTTTTGAAGAAATAACAAAAAGGTCAAAAAACTACCATACTCAAGAAAAGCACTAAATGGATGACTATGGAGTTGGCTGAACCAACAGCTGTACTGTACACAATGACGAAGCATTGGTTGTTAGATCACAAGAACAAAATTATCCTACAGCCTCTCCCTCTCCTCACTAGCGCTCCTTACAAAACATGAACCACAATGTTCATCTACATAAAAATTAGGTCCTTTCAAAATAATAAAAAACATGTTTTGTGCATATGGAATGTAACATTTTAAGCCTTCTATGATGGTACTCTGAAATATCTTGAGATCTCTATGCTAACATATGTTACATCAACCATGGGTCTGCACTTAACGTTTTTTGTCATTTGGCCCACATTTTGGGGCCTTGGGTCTGTCGCATATCATATTGGTAGTAATCAAAGCAATATGCGGGTCATATCGACACCATTGGGCCTCCAGCCCTAGCTTGCAAATTGTACAGGCCTCAGTATAAGTAGGCCTGAGCCTCCTTACTGAAGATTGACTGATTAAAGCCTGGCTTTTACTTCAGTTAGCTCATGTAGTTGAGTTTAGCATCAGCTAGCCTGCTTAGATCTGCATATTAAGTTTGTTTAAAGCAAACTCTCCTTGGACATATTTATTTGTTATTCCAATGATTATAGTAGTGCTTACATGCAAAGAAAAAACGAATGTCCATGAAATATCTGAAATCTAATAAATATTTGATAAGATCCACCCACCAGAAAATTGTGTCGATGCCGGAAAGAATATAAAATACATGATGCAATCACACTGCATACCATCATTCATCCAATTAGCAGGTAAGCAGATCTACACTTTAGAAACAGAAAAATCTGTTTCTTTGTACGCAGTTCTCTGAGTTGACTACAAGTGCACCAGTTTCTAGGTTAACGAAATATCCAAATGATGGTTGAGATTAACTAAACAGAATATGTAGTACCAACAAACATTACCAAACATAAAGTATCTGTAGTTTGGCATCGACAAATTGATGGGCCTTCAACAATTTGAGAGATTCTTGACATGAATAAAGTCAATAAGCAGAATTAGCTTGTTGATACCCCTAAATCCTTGCTGCCACCATCATAATCCGATGTTACAGATGATGCAGATGCATGAGTATGACGAGACTTTCTTTTTCTTGAGCATTTCTCTTGCCCACTCTTGCTACTTTCAAAAGATCTGCTAGAACTAGCCTGCAGCATAAATGTCCCTTATTAACAAAGCAACTGTAAAATATCTAGGTTATTGACCAAAACCTTAGAAACACTTCACCACTAATTTAGAGTCAAATCGACTTTGGAAAGATCTCGGTAAGTTTCAACAGGCGTCAGGATTGTGAGATACTTACACCTGCACAAAATGTGTCTGTGAAAAACGGATCACTGTTCAGAGTAGAATTTTCTGCCAGGAAATTGTTGTAAAAATCTTCCTCCTCTGACAGCATAGTGGGTTTTTCTGATCTATCTGCAGGTGCTTGTACATCACCATCGATTATTTTCATAAAGAGATCCCTCAGCTCTTCATATGTACCACCTTCACCCTGCAGTACACAGCTTGAACTATATGGTCATGTATATGACATTAGTTTTATGGCACTAAATTGTTGCCAAAGTAAGAAATGCCAACAATAACCTTTTGCGTAGAGCAATACTGTTGTAGTGTTTTGAAAAAAAGAGGATAATTTTTTGATGATTCTCTCTCTCTCTCTCTCTCTCTCTCTCTCTCTCTCTCTCTCATGGGCGCTGATATGGTAGCGGCACTTTCTCTGGACTGACAGGGCGTTGGTATGGTAGCGGCACTTTCTCTGGGCTGACAGGGCGCTGATTTAGGGCTGACAGGGCGCTGACATCTGGTGCTGCTCGCTGGCAGCTGGTGCTCTAGGCTGACAGAGCGCTGGATGCTGACTGGGCACAATGTTGAAGTGCTGACCTGGCACACCCTTCATGCACACCTGCTGGCGCGGACACCTCCACCTGCTACCCTGCTGCTGTACGGCACCCGTGGGTGGCCTGCTGACTGTGCGCCCTGGCTGCCAGCTGACCTGTCCATCGCTGGTCCATCGTTGGACCTGAATCCTTCGCTGCCACTGGCTGGGACATCATCACCTGCTCATCATGGTACGCAAAACCAGAGGAAGCCCACGCTCCCCTTCTCCACCCCGCCCAGTTGGCCCGGACTCCTCGATCGCACCTGCAAACATAGTTGGACAAGAGGAAGGAGGCAGGTCCACACCATTTCCTGCAATTGTTTCCGATAGACGATCATACTCCTTCCCAACCTATGGAAGGATTCTTTGTCTATGAATTAGACTGGCTAAAACGGGAACTAAGAGAACTTCAACTAAGAGGAAGCTATTTGGAAGAAGAAAACGGAAAGATCAAAACCCAAGTAGGGGATCTGCAGGCTGAAAATTTGGGATTGAAGACGGAGGTCAAAGAAGCGAATGCAAAACTGAAAAAGGAAATGGACGCATTGCAGTGTGAATTTAAAGCCCAACCCATTCTTGCCACACCAGAATCCTCAAATCGTCTCAAAGAATTAGAAGATAAAATTGAGCAGCATAAGGAAGCAACCATGTCTTGGGCAGCGGTGCTCAAGAAAGGAATCAAACCTACTGCAACTATTTCCTCGGTTATTTCAACTACTTTATCGGAAGAGAGACTCATGGCAGCAAAGCTCTCAATATTCGGGTACGTGGTATATTAGATACCCAAAACGCCATTGACGAAGCAAAACGGTTCCTTGAAACCACATTGGACCACCATTATGAAGGGCTTGATACGGCATGGCGGACAAAACAGATAATTCTACCCTGATTATTCGTCTTACCTCAGCCATTACCCGTAGAGATGCCCTACGTAAGAGAACTAAATTAAAAGATACACAAATCTTCATGGATGACAATCTCACATACATCCAAGTGGAGTTGAGGCGTCAAGCCTTCCAAGATGCCAAGGCATCAGGCGGCATGTTATTTATTGAGATGGATAGCTTCGTTACATTGACAGTGTATCCACAGGCTCCCGCCAATAGGGAGCTGGGGCCCCCGGGCATGGGAGCATCCTGAGGTCCCGTCCACACCACCTACGTATCGGTATTTGGAACTGCAATGGTGTACACTCTTCTTCTATTGCAGGCGACCTTATGGATTTTATTACAGATAGGGATATTCTTTTCTTATGGAGACACATGAGAGCCAGATCAGAGGGCTACCTACATTCTCAGGCTATAGATGGGATTCAGTTTACAGGGCAGAGGCGAGATTTATGAGTGGTAGAGGTTCAGGTATGGTTGCATGTTTCTACAGAGAGTCCTTACACCCGATTATAGAGTTTATCAGACACAACGATTACGCACGCTATATATGGGTACGTCTCAGTGGACGTGATATAGGATTGGCCAGAGATCTCTTCATTGTTGCATGCTACTTTCCCCCTAAGTCCTCTTACGTAGAGGGCATTGGCTCTCCCTTCACTGATCTCTCCACAGATAGTATTAGATTTTCATATCGTGGCTCTATTCTTCTTACTGGTGAATTTAACGCCAGAATAGGTGAGCGACAGGTAGAGTTCCATGATGTTGATGACCACCTACGCACACAGGCCATTGATTGTGATGATATGGGCGTTACCAAGACTTCATCCGACGCACTCGGTCCTATTACTACTTACGGTGAGTATCTGGTGCAGCTTGGAGAAGCTCACGAGCTAGCCATTTATAATGGCCTCGCTTGTTAGCCTGATTCTGGCGGCTACAAATGCTATCCTCATAGTGGCGGGCATAGTGTTGTTGATTGCCTCATGGGGTCACCATCC
The DNA here is from genome assembly GCA_029204225.1 of Diphasiastrum complanatum. Classification (NCBI taxonomy): domain Eukaryota; kingdom Viridiplantae; phylum Streptophyta; class Lycopodiopsida; order Lycopodiales; family Lycopodiaceae; genus Diphasiastrum; species Diphasiastrum complanatum. The sequence goes on along the minus strand of CM055093.1, from coordinate 75,617,001 downwards.
CTCATTCCAGTGATGTCACACTTCCAGGTCATTCCCACTACTCTCTCTGATCACTCCTTTTTATCCTTCCATTTGGGTTCGGTCCCAACTCCACGAACCTCATCTCTCTCCTCCATCAACCGTGCTCCCAGATACACCTTCGCTCATTCTTACATTGAAACTTACCAGGAAGCCCTTGCCTCTTTACGCTCTAGTTGGACCCATTCATGGCATAAGCCTGATCTAACACGCCATAGAAGCTCTATGAACAAACGGATAGAGCTAGTCAGCTAATGCTGAAGAAGAAATGCACATGGTTAGTACTGATGGAAGTTGAGACCGTTACAACTTCCTTTGGAGATTACCTCCTTCGTGGCACCCATTTGTTACTAAAGCGGGAAATGAGCTGACTCTTACTTTTCCCATGATGTGTGGAAAGCTAAAATAGGAAGAAGTCAAAAATGATTCTGCTATCAACAAGAGAGGTTGCGGTTCAGCTTCAGCTTTCTTTTGAATCCATTGGAAAAGAACCTCAGGATATAAAGTCCGCCAGAATCAAAGTGGATTCACACAGGTTTAACAAGGAAATATCATGATAGAAGTTCCCCTTCTTCTCAAAATGGTTATAAAGTCAACAGGGTCCTTGCTTCTATTGTCAAAAGAAGGGCCATAATGTTGTTGAGGGTCAAAAATGAGCAGTTGATAAGGGCATATTTAAATCTCACACCACCTCTCATAGGGAGTGGTTTAGTGCTTATGAGACATTTGATTCTCCCTTATATGTGTACTTGGGAGATGATGGCACTCAATGTGCCATTGGAAGTGGCACAGTGAAAATCTAATTGATTTCAGAACAACAAAAACATATGCAAGACATGCTTCATGTGCCAGGATCAACAAAGAACTGCGACATGTTAGCAAGTCCACTCGAGTTAAAACAAGCTTAAAGTTCACTGGAGAAGTGCTTATAATAAGACGGGATGGCAATTCACATACCATACCATACCATACCATACGTCACTAGTAGGTGACTTGTAACCGATTGATGTTGATGTCCCTGCCACTAAATCTGGTCTTTTCATTGCATTAAAACAAGAAAATTACATAATATTGTGGCTTCAAGGCTAGGGCACTTGAATCTTCAAACAATCAAAACATGCAAGGTAAATAAGTGGTTACAGGTTCGAATAGACAAGTGGATGTTGCAGGCCATGTGGGGGAGCCCCCCAACTACCTGGGCTTGACCCTCCTGCCGCCTGACCACAGACACCCCCCCCCCCCCCGGGCTTTGCAGACCTCCGCCGGCCTTGCTACTTGCCCACAGGGCCCGGGGGGCTCCGCGGCCCCGGGGTACCCTGCCTGCCGCCTGTGGCAATTCCTCCGCCGTGCTGCCTGCCTGTGGCAGTCTGCAGCTCTGCCTGCGTACCTGCGGCAGTCTGCAGCCGTATCTGCCTGCGGCAATTCTCTCTGCAGACAGATGACAGGCATGTGCCTTTTTTTTTAATTATAAAATTAACAAACTAGGAAGATCAGACAGAAGCCAAACTCTGGCTTGAAACGACGAAATCATGATCAATAGAATAGAAAACTTACCGATTGCCCTTTACGGATCGAGCAAACCTGATTACGGTGTACGGTGGCTCTGATACCAAATGTTATAACCCCTGCCCGCCGTAAACTGCCAGGTGCCGGTTACCCAACAGCAACCAAACGTCACACGATCCACCCCGCCGAAGGATCCAATCCAGATCCACCCTCCATGCCCTGGCCCGTGACCGGTAACAAGCGAGATCCGACCTCCAACCCTGACAATGTCCCATACCACTGCCAGAGCCATCAGCCATCTCCCAACCCAGGCTAGCACTCATCCTGGCTGTGCACATGCGCCCACCATCCACCATCTCCTAGGTAGATAGAATGAATAGTTAATGAGATCTCTCCTTGTATACCTCCAAGGTAAGAGTCTCCAAGCCTAGCACACATCCCAGATCATGACATGTGGGGACCATGCAGGTCCACAAGTCACTGGTCAAGTCAACAGGCCCAGTCGACGTTCAGTTACAAATTGGGTTTGGGACCCAAGGGGGTTGGGTCCCTAACATCTCCCATTCAAGTTTGTAAAGACAAGCTCCACATCCCTCACGATTTCACCGACCACATACAATTCATCTCACATTTGTCTGACACGAGTGATGCAGATATTTCTTTATAGATTTTTCTTTATCACATTGTATTCAAAGCACTCAGAGGAAACTAAATTGTCAAATTGGTTGAATGCACTAGATTATTATTTTTTGATGCTGATATGATTGCAATGGGTACATCCAAATCTAGAGGCCAAGCTAACTCTTGGTGGCAAACATCGACAAGATAATAATCCTTTTGATTATTGTGCTTTTTTAAATGATCTTATTATCTCACTACTAGATAATTCTAGTTGATGTTAGATGTCATGAGTCACACGATATTAGAGAGGAGATTCTTGTACATGCTCTTGATGTTTTAAAGATTCCAGTTGCAGCAAAAGTTCTGGCTGATCCACTTGATGTTCCAGTTGTATTACTTGTACAGATGGGACTGAGGACCATCTCAATTGTCTGCTTGAGATCGTTCCAAGATTAGATAGTATGCAATAATCCTCTTATTCTGATGGAGGGTATACATGTCGGTGACCTGTAAGTTTTGTAATTGTGTCTAGTTCGCTATGCGACATTTTCTCATCACGATACTATTGCATATGCTCTAGATTCTTGTAATGCTTTATGCGGTGGTACTATTATTGTGGAGCCAGATTTTGTTGGTTCTATAAGTCACCCTTGGTCTAGATATCTCTTATGGGATGCATTGCAACTAATTCTTGTAGATGGTTCACATTCATGGACCTGGATTGCTTGGCGCATATATCCACACGTTCATGTCACTACTACTTGGGGCGTTCTTGGTGTATCCAACTAGCTTGGAATGCATCCCTTGATGGTGCTAGACATTTTTTCTCCCTTACTAGTTAGTGATATGAGGCATGCTTCGTTGCTACAATTTGCATGGCCACTTCATATAGTTTGGCTTCATTTGGTGGAACAATAGTATGTTGATCTTCTTCTTGGTGCCTTTGGTGCTGCTACTTCCCTTATGCCAGTTGTTGTTCTACATCTAGCAGATCTTGTTGGCCCTTTGGTGCAGATGTTTGTCTAGCCCTCATGTGGGTGTTTTTTTTATGCTCGGCTATAGGTTGCTACTAATATTTCACATTCTTCGAGTTTTTTGGGGTGGGTTCCTGCTACAACTTACATTCGAGTAGTGTCCAGATGCCTGTCTAGTTCCTATTGATCATTCTACGTTGCATGATGGTCAGATTGTTGTTGCTCTACTCCAGGTTGCTGCACAAGTATGAGATGCTATAGATGACATCTCACATTGTGTGAGCCTTTTGCAATCGCTACACATTGCATTCGCATATTCTATCATTGACATTTCCAAGTTCCATTGGTTCAAGTGTTTCCATCATTTCCATTGCTTTACTTATTGCTAGACTATAGACGTCTCTGCTAGTTCCATGGTTGTTCCCCATACATCAATTCTCGATGGACAAGTTCTTTCAGTTCATCTTGAGGATATGCCTTCAGAAGATATAGCTTCGATGGTTGAGCTTGGCCATTTTGAATATTTCATTGAGGTTCTTCCCGATGAGTTTTTTAAATTCTAGTCTATCAGTTGTCCACGGGACTTCATGGTTGCTACAAATTGCTAGGATCATAGTTTCTCCACCTGTTCGATATGCATGATTTATTCCTTGGCTTTGGTATTTTGATACTGCTGATCGATATCCTTGGTCCCTTTGCTTACCTTGGGCGCTTACTCTGGTTGCTACACCTATTCCTGTTCTAGTTGTTTATCATGGTGCTCTCCTTATGCTTCATGTTCACCCATATTGTATTGGTGGCATCTGCTCTTCATTGATATCAATATATGTGATTGTGTTCATAACACCTTCTCTTGTGCCAGAGATTTGTGGCCGAATGTAAAGAGACCATGGCCTTCAGCATACCTTGCTCCTTCATGTAGTGCCAAATCCTTACTTCGGATGACCACCCTTCGAAGATCATCTCATCTCCAATACATATTTGGGCATTCTATTCTTTGGTCCTATATAACTAACATGAGACCGTCTCACTCCTCATCTTAACACCAAAGTTGTAGCAAAGTGAACACAAGCAGTTTTTATGAATTCATATCTCATTAAGTAGCATAAATGTCTTGAAATCCGTTCACAAAGATGTTCTTCATATATACATTTACTGATAAAAAGATTCAGCCACTAATTTGAATTGCAAGCAAGATATGATGGATATGTCATACATGCGAGGGTACTAGTCAGGCTTTGATATTTTCAAATGTGAGTTTGTAACACCACGTCTTTTAGTACATTTTTTATGTCCATCTACTTTAAAAGATCCTATATGACCATAGCAACATGCCCATCAAGGAGCGACTATGTTCAACGGGCATATTTGGGATCCATGAAGTAAGTGGTCTTTCTAACACTTTAGTACCACCTACCTCAACACCAGTCCATACTTCCCCATGCACCCAAATACACCTTCCACCCCCTCTCTATCCCACTCTACCAGGAATCCCTCGCCTCCTTACTTCACTCTTTTCCACAGAGTGAACCGCTGGAGTCACAAGCCGCCTTCCTCACCACCTATCTCCACACTGCTTTGGCTTTCCCCTCTAAACCTCATAAACACAAACCAATCCATCCACATCATCCCAACCTTTCCATCCACCGTGGTATGACGCGGAATGCCGATCCCTTCACCACTCTATCACACATGCTTGTTTCCACGCCCGCCATCTCCTCCACTCTTCACGGCAATTGTACAACCGCACACTCCGTCGCAAAAAGCGTGCCTATGATGACTCTGAAGGAAACCGTCTTGTGAACCTCCTTCTCAGCTCCTCCTCTGGTGCCTTTTGGGAAGGTTTATCCCTCATGCCCCACCCCCTCTTTTGGACAATTTACATAATTGGACCAACTATGCTACCCAGCTTTACACTATACCCACTGATACGCCCATCTCCATCTCTCCTCGACCTTCAGACTTCACCTTTTTCACCCCTGACTTGGTTCGGGTAGCAATCAAAAAGCTGAAAACCCTGACCTTGACGATGCCTCGAACTCAAACTCGTCGTCAGGGCTGTGAGCACGGGAGCTGCTACCCTCTCCTGCCC